>KN716192.1:393402-430173 GCA_000816705.1 Dictyocaulus viviparus | reverse complement strand
TCTCAGCACAACTGTTGACATTGTAATATCATTGCAAAAATGCAATTAAATAAAAACAAATTACGAATATGCTCCCACTTCATTCAATCACAAATGCATCGATGGTAATTTTTTTCTTCGTGAACTCACCCTTCACATAGTTCTTCCCCTTTTGAATTAATTCCATTATTCGCTTCACTATTTGGAATATTCGAAATTGACGGCAGTTGTATTTTGCATGAATTGCCAGTTTGCTCGTGAGAATTCGTAGGTTGCATTGTGTCCTCCACAAGATTCCGATCAGATTTACTAAATTAGACGGTGGTCACGGTAGAACAGTGTGATGAATTGTCCCTCTTACCTCATTTGTGAATTTTCAATAGAATCAGTGATAACGGGTTTTCTTTTTTCAACGTCTACAGCATCTACAAAATATGAACACATTAACATATTGAGAAGAAAACAACAAACTATAAAACGACTTCCTCATACCATCCTTTTTTATTGTATCATCTTCGTTTAGGACCGCTTGCTTTCGTCCACATATCGAACATCTGCTATGACCGATTTTCAAATTATTAGATTCATTCAGAGAGGATTGAGGTTTACTCCGAAAAGCACTACTGGATACTTGCGGCATTGTTAGTAAATGAATGAAACACACTCATTTTACTAGCGATACTCATCAAACACATTATGGAATGATCTTTTTCAATACATTCTTTACGACATCAAGTAAGAAAGACAATTAGTTCCGTTTTCCATAGAATTCCTCACAGTCTCGAGACTCATGACGATGATTCATTGCTCTCTTGACCTAGTTATCATTGCAGTTTTCTGTACATCAATACAATAAACAAACACTTCCAAATTGGTGTTTTTGTCTCAGCTTAAGAATATAGCATGTTTGAGCTGCACAGGGGTTCATGCAAGCTAATATTTCCTTTTGGTTTCCTTTTGAGCTCACTCATAAAAAATGCTCTAGGAAAAAACACTACATAATTCAACTATTTATATTTATTGCGAAAGTAACCGTTACAGTAATTCGTACAAAGTCAATCGATATGAAAATTATGACAGGAGAGGATAACACTTTTCCGTCCTTTGTAACTACTAGAAAACTAGATTGAATGGAATTTATGAATCATTCAGTTTGTGAAGCATCAAAACAAACAACAAGTTAACAAACATAAACAACAAAGAATTATGTTGATACTCTCAAATCAGTTTATAAACATACAATATGAAACGAAGAATATCCCGTTGAAAAGTTGTAAACTAAATTTTCAAATTATAGGAATAATATCACCGAAAAACTATAAGAAATTTTAAAAATTTACAAAAATGACTAGTCTTCTGTTGCTCAGAAACTACGATGCACGAAATTTCTTCAACTCTTGTCATTGAAACACTTCAATTAATCAACCTAGAGCTAATTAAACTTAAATATATCAAAAGATTTGTTAAATATAATAATTTTTGAAAATTTCTGCAATTGCATCCGAAACACGCGATTCTACAGCGGAAAACATCTCATTAAACTTCGACAGCGTTATTGTAGTTGAATTTCAGTTATATTATCTACTAATCCGAAGGATTTTCATCTGTCCTCTAATTTACTTTATTTTTTTCTGTTCCATTACTTCCTAGTTGTTTTCAAAGAATTTTTTGAGGTAAATTCCTAGTTTGCATTATTTTCGGTCTGATCGTTTGCTGCCACTTCGTTCGTCAAATCATCGATATGCTTTCTTCGATAATTCAAAATCGCTTTCAGTTCAGCGCTGGAGTGCGTGCGATACTGAAAAAACACTATAGTGATTTTTTTAACAGAATGTTCCGAACACATGAATGACTAGAACCAAAATGAACAGGTAATATAGTACATGTTAGCTTTTTCAAACTTAAAGCGATGTTTTTATGATTACAATCACTCGATGTCACTTCATTTTATACCTCAAGTGGAACGATAACAACTAAATCTTTTGAGTAATCTTTGATTGTCTTATAAATAATACAAACTCCGAATATCGTCATAGAAAAAATCCTCAATAAATATCGCATCTTCTTTATCTACAACTATATGGCCGCGAACCTGGATCGAGCCTACGTATCACTGTAGCACCAGCACCACTGCGCCATGCGCCCCTTACTCTCCGTCTCATTTGAAGTATATAGCAATAAAGTAAATAGAAATTTAATTATCCAAATTAGAGGCCTGGTTGTCGACTCTCAACTGGACAGCACCTAGTGTGACTGCTACTACTACCGACAAACACGCACACTCACTTTTGTGATTACCAAGGTCAAGGACGAACTGTTATTATATTATTATTCATTATTCAAGTAGGAGGTTGCGGATATATACGGATATAGACTAAAAAGCCTTCACTATTTTAACCATCTATTTATTTTAGAATGTAAACTTTTGTGGCAGAAAGACACCATGGAGCAGAACGAGTGATAGCTACTTATTCTTGACGCTGTCTACTGAACTTCAAATCAGCGCTAAACAGTTTTCCAAATTCTGACAGTTTATCGACTCCTTATCGTGATTTTAAAATGGTACTACTAGGTTGCGCGGACCTCCTTTAGTGAGGGATCTCAAGCCGGTTAGTCGCAAGGCTACGTGGAGTGACCCCAAGTGGCGGATAGGGGGTGAATTGCGGGCCAAAAGCGAACGTGTACTTGCGGTCAGATGCGGTTGGATTCAGGGGATGGATTCCTTGATTCTGCTGCGCTGGTCGACTCATACCTTCTGTATGCACATAGTGACATTTATGTATGTTTACATGCTTGTGCTCATGTGTATATGGATTGTATCCTTCTTGTTAATTCGGCCAAAAGTCCGCAATCGAACGATTAGGAAGTATATGACAGGCGGTTAGGGGTCGCCTCCAACAAGTAAACTGCAGTTCACTAATTGGGATAGACTGGGAAGCTGCTCATGAGTAAACCATGAGTTTAGCCCTCGCGGAACAGCTCTGCAAGGTAACCGTGGGAACATCTGCAAAACACAGTTATAAAAACGGGCCTCATTTCCCTGGCCCCAAAAGAGTCCCCGGTACGGCCGCGTCGGGTAGGACGAGTACGGAGAGGCTACTAAAATCTCAGGGCCAAACCAGGCTGCATAAAAGTGAAAGGACTAAGATGGCGATTTCTACATACAACGCACGAACGCTTGCATTAAAATCTTCAATAGAAGACCTTCTGATGCATGCAAAGAAAACATCCCACCACAAGGGATTTATCAACGCCAAAGCTTATCTTATTTCATTGACCTTATCTATGTCGTTGTAAGAAGTGCGACCTATTTTTCTCCTTAATTATATCATCGAGGTAATTAAATATCAGTGTAATTTATACACATAAAGTACAAACGTAGAATCGCGTAAGCTTTGAAAGGGAGAGTTATCAAAAAACCATATTTGAAAAACGGACACAAATCAAACATACGTTGCTTTGATTTTTTTGAACAAGAAGTTGACTGTATAGACGTGATCCTTCTTCGCGACCACATGCCTGGATCAAATTCGCTTTATTCAAACAAAATAAATTAGCGCCATCCTGTCCATTAAGTAACTCAATCACCCTGAAAAGATGTAGTTAAAGAAGTTTAGGAATTATTGCTTTAAAGCAGAACTTGCAGAAGGTTATTACGATGTATAAATTTGAGTGGATTTCATTCATAACTCAAGCTAAATCCTTTCTCCTGTAACCACAACGAGACTTCATCTGGTGTTGAATTCTCGTTAATGTGTGCAGTTTGAGTCCGTTCTTTTTTTCGTTGAGCTTGACCGGATTGCTTACCAACAGTCTCATTGAGTTCGGTCATCAATGCATGAGTTTCTGTGAAATTAAACTGTAGAATTAAAGAGAGAATTATGTTAATTAAGTGCTAAAACCTGGGTTGCTTCTGGCAATTGCAATATGTCTCTTTGTCTCCACAATTACAGACGGTTCTTGAGGCTAAATATTACCTAATTTAAGTGTTTAGAAGTTTTGCAACTTTTTGAGCTTCTATACAAAATTTGATTCAGGATATATATTTTGAAAAATAAGTTTAAAAAAAACCTAGAATAAATTGGTTCTTTCATAACAGTTAAATAGGGTGTTCCAACGATAAAAAAACATCAGTGGATTCTAGTTTATCTCATATATTTGTTCCAATTCTGGATGAATAATTTAACTTCCATAGAGACCTCATGAGGTTACTAAAAACTTTAAAAATGAAACAAGAAGCTCATAGCTAGTGATCAAAGATAACTTCAACACTTCTAAAGGCATGATACATATCAGGTGTTCTAGACTTCTTCACTTATTTAAATCACATTTAGGTATCACAACAATTGTGAGTGACTAATAAGTATTGTGAGTGAATAACTGCGATTGTAAGTGAAATTGAATTTGATAAAAAAAAAAGTGATGGTTTTTCTGTTTTACATCACTGACACCTTCCGGAAAAACGAACCACATAGCTGTCTGCGTTATCCATTAAAATTTGATGACGTTTATATTCTGATCCTGCTGATCCTGTGCTGCCAGTTCTAACTGGAACATCTTGTTTGCATGGTTGTTGATTTTGCTGAATTAAAGAAAAATCCTCTAGATCAATTCTGATCTGAATGATTTGGTATACTCACACTGTACGACAAAGGAGAAAGTACTGAATCACGATGAGGTGTGTGCAGTTCGGTATCCGAGGATATCACTTGAAAACAATACGATTAATCGGAGCTTTTCAAGAGAAACAGAGTTCTAAGCTATTTCTATGACTCTGACGAAATCAACGAAGTAGAATCGCAATGCATCACTAAGCGAATTCGTTTGTAGCTTGTTTATTTGGTGTATATTGACATTCTAACAATTTTCGCATAAAACAATACGTTTTGTTCTCTATAAACATTCTCATTCCCTTAATTACAGCAGCATCATAGAAATCCCTGAATGTTTCATTTCATCAGAAACTATTTCATTCAATGATCAGCATATTTATCATCTCATGAAATCTGCAAGTCATAAAAGCGGAATAAGCCTTTTGATGGAATTCACTTAAGACATTCACGGAAATGTAATGGTAAGGTTGCCACAGATAAGGATAACATCGCATCCAATAAAGAACGTGGGAAAATTCGAGCCTTCATGAGCTACGAGATTTTGCTTTTATGAATGAACACTGAGTAGTCTAATGTGAAAAAGAACAAAATTATAGTTGTAGTCTAAAAAGTGCTGTTGGAATATTGGCAGTGCTGTTGTCTAACAAAGTCAATCTTCGTGAAGAGAAAAATATGATGTAATAAATCTGTTTTGATTTGAACAACAATCATACCATGCAGCCTGACTTTCATTGTAAAAAATGTAAATAAATCTTCCAGTTTGATTCATATGAAACCGTCTGAGTAAACTTCAACATTGCAGTTGATTTAGCTGTTTTTATATGGCTCATACGGCTACGTTGAGTCGCGTAACACATAGTACGCTGGTTCAAGTCCAACCCTAAGGAATGAACTGACACCAGAATAATCTGGGCGGATAAACAGCACTGAATTGGCAACGGACTTGCCCTTTCAAGTCATTGTAGATAACAGGTCCCATGCAAACAACTCCACAATAACATCAAGACAAAAATAGCTGGCGCATCTCTTCAAAGAGACAGATTAGATTATCCTCATTCTAACATGACAACAGAATATAACGCATATGTCATAATCGGCATTATTATATCTCGATTTTCTTGTCCACTCTTATTTTTTCGGGAAATACGGTAATCAAAGATCGAAAGAAAGCCATCTTTCAGGACAACAAGATACATCTCTTGTTGCGTCGACACTGAAAAAACTTTCTCTGTCGTTATCTGATCCAAACCGCCATGATTTTACAGGATAAATTGTTGAAATTCCTTAATGCACTATTTTGCACAAGCTAGTAATTAACATTAGCTAGTTTGAAGAATAGCTTGTGCGATATAATGAAATACCATCATGTTCGAGAACTTATATACACACCTTAGAGTTAGTTAGTTTCCCCAAGAGGAACGTATGGTGACGATTTTAAAAAAGACTCGTAGATTTCTAAATAAATCGGGCTGTAGTAACGTACTATTTCAATCATACATCTGAAGCACAAAAAATTAAGCTAGAACTTTACGTGCGTCTTCATGAGACAGTGATCTCATCAATCAAAAACTATAAAATGAACGCCATCGCTGCTCTTTTAGAACCTTCATTGTGCAAGAAATTCGAGGGCTCTGAGAAATGATTCCGTGACGTTGATGATTCCCTGTTGCAGGATGCCCCTACGCATTTGTGACCGCCGTGATATCGTGGAGGTGGTTGATTCCAAATCTGACCTATACAGTGACTCGATTTAACCACTCTTCACCACGTCAACACTGTTTATCTTATCAAGTACCTATTTAACCATACCGGATGTATACTGGGACTGGTGGACATGCGGGGCGGCCGCGAACTGATTCAGGTCTGCATATGACTGTGCTATCTCCACCACTTCGCCTCTTTTTCGATGGTAGTAGCCCATGTAAGAGTTATTTAGGTCATCAATTCACTGTTGTATGTAGTCAACAAGTCCTTCATTGAAGGTTGAATGCACGTATCACAACGCATTAGGTGTCGCTGTGATGCCAAAGCTTGAATTCACAAATACTGACATCCTTCAGAGGTAGATAAATTTATAGTAGGAAAATTTGGAAAAGCAGCGACTACAGCTTGGTTGAGCTTGCTCACGTCATTGTGTATTTACTCGCGTTCGAACAACACCACGATACCACCCACATTGAAGGCGAAGTCGTAATGGATACCAAATGGATTGCCCAAAACGTGTCTTATACAAACCAAAAAAGGTTCCAGTGTTTATGTTCTGTTCGATTCCTTAATTATAAATGTTCACGATATTTTACATAAGCAGTTGAAGCACGATCTCCAGTAAAATTTGACATGGCGCGTAGAGCAACAGAAAGAGATGTCGCAGTTAAATGTGGACAATTCTATTTCGCATTCAGAGAAACCAAGTATACTAGACCCAATCGTGCGTGGTTTATAAATTGTTTTCAGGATAAGAGTAAACAGCGCTGACTGATATGGTGGAGACTAGTCATTCAATTCAATATACCACCAAAAACACATTTAATCTATCCGATGATATGATGACCTCAAATACGTGGTCATTACAGATGGATTGATTAACGCGAAGACTAATATAGATTTTGAAATGAAAATTTCTCACTGTACGAAATTTTAGAGATGAATAGTCTACTAGAAAACGTGGAGATGCTCGGTGAGCCTTGACAATATTCCTCCTACACGACGTTTGATGAAGTATGCGACATTGTTTCTGTTGTATCAGTAGTGATCATCATAATTCTCGTAAGAATGATTTTTCTTTCGCATGAAATTACAATATAATTTCGATGTGATGAGTTGGACTTTAGGATAGCCGGCATAACATCACCCAATCGCTATCCAACGTTCCCATGTCGTAGAAAAGAAAGTCGAATCTCATGTGGATTTCTTGGGCTTCTTTTGTTTTCATCTTCACATGTCTGCTTTGAGCAATACTTCTTCATGTGGATCAACAACAATTAATTTTTTGTTGACTTTTAAACTAAAATGCTGTAGTATTTCTTTACGATCTTTTACTATTGTGTTTTTTAAGTCGTTGTTCTTACTAGATAGTCACCTTAACATAAATAACTTCATACGACCCAAACCACAAGCAAAATGTAGATGCATGTATGAATTTCGCCACAAACAAGGATAAGCTACAAAGGATATCAACAAGCATTTGTTCTGAAAATCCATGGAATATATCCTCTTAGTCCTCACGATCAGGTACTTGATTAAAACTATAGAATTTTTCAAATACTTCTCGCATTTGCCGCAGCAAAGCCATTGGCTGCTGACTGAAAAAATCTAAAACCTTTATGAAAGGTCGTTTCACTTATTACCGATTTAATTTTCAGGGTTTTAAAAAAATAACATAATGTTCCAGACAAAAACTAAGATATTCTTCTTCTTATTTTTTCTAACATTTGCCTCCAGACATTATCATATCAGTATTAAATACATCAATCACATGATTTATGCTTGAAGTCATAAGCATCGTCAGTACCACACATTTTTAATCTGTATCAGAAACGTAGATCAAACATAAAAATTCCAATAAATTTATATATACGTGAATTAAGAAAAAGAAATTATGTCGAGAAAATGAAGAGAGAAGAACTTGAGCGAAAATAATGTATCATCATCGCGATGCAATATAATCTAAACATCTATGAAATAAGCTTTAAATTAGCTATGTATAAATAATATTACACTCAATCTGTAGCTACATAACGTTCGCAAAGACATAAATTAGTGGATATTGGGCAGATTATTTTTAAATAAAATAAGAGCATTGCTGGGAATGATGATGTCGCTGGAGAACGATGTCATGCTACGTTCTAGTCCTGAGCACCCAAGCATAACTGTGTTGCTGAGCATGTTGAAATGTTTAACGCAATGAAATCCACTATATTGAAATAAATGCTTGTCATATGGGATGTCTGATAACCGAAACATACATATTAGTACTGACGATGCATAGGCGCTAATATGAGGAAGAAAGCCCAGACATGCAACAGGGTTGACCAAAAGGGTTGTGTTAGAGCAAGCTTTTCACATATGACTGTCACAATAGGTTCATCATTACCAGACGGAAAATTGACAAAAACTAAGCGGAAAAAACAAAACAATTGAGCATATTGAAATGCCATTAACAGTTCAACTAAAACTGATAATGAAAGTGAAGCAGAATCGGTAAAATGCACACGCATAATCGAAACAAATTCGCCTAATTCACGACAGATTCACAGATCCAATTCTTATCACAGAAATTATTTTCATCACAAACATTCCTAAAATGAGACTTGTATGTAAATCTAGAAATATCGGAACTCGCCGCGCCGTCCCTGGCGTTCTTTCACGTACGATGGCGCGTCGTCTGGCAACAAACCCTGCTTAGGACTCGTAGTACGAGCGTGACCGTTCGGTAGTGAGTTTAAATTGTCACGTCTAGCCTGAAATCGAACTTTATTTGACATATTTTGTCAATCTTGTACTATCTATACAGAAAGCCCCAAATAATGTATATTTTCTCAAAACTACACTGGTGAAACAATATCTTTGAATGGCACGGATGCTTCACCGTGAAAAAATACGATATAACCTCGGAGGACTCAAAAGTATAAAACTGTTCTCATGTAACGTTTTCCATCCTGAGATAAGATGAAGTCTAAAAAAAGTAAAATATTTATAATCACGATAATTAGGTAGCAGCCAAGAAAGTGATGAGCTTTTCATTAGTCAAAAAACCAACGTTTTTCAAAAATAGCAAAATTATAAAACAGACAAATTTTCCAACATGCTATGGTTGTGTTTATGTTTATTTACAGTTATTCTTTTCAAAAAATAACAGATTATGTAGTGGCATAAGATACCATCAATTCTGAAACTCACATAGATATCGGCAGAATCAGTGTGATCCAGAGGGACTACTGAAAGAATAGTATGAGGTACGTAGCCGACGCGTTGATGTACGTTACGACACTCCCACCAGTTCTTCGCGTCATCCAAAACCTAAAAGCAATAAGGTAATGGAATTGAAATGTAGCGGGGATTGAAATACGGCACTGAATTATTTATTGCGTAGTTAGATATTACTGAATCAAAATAACATTGAATGTAGCACTGTGTTAAGCTGCACCCACTTCAAGATACTCGCCGCGGCTAACGGTTAGCTCTTTGGCATTCTGAGCGATCCGATCAAACGTTGCCATGACAAGTTTACTTCCTCTTCCAACAGCTTCTTCCACGAAAGCTCTAGAACACTTCCAGTGATAGGGAAAAATTGAAATGAAGAGTAGAATGTTCACTTCTATTCCAAAGAGCATCGTTTAGAGAAAAATGTACTAATTTTGTTAAGAAAAACCGACAATGAAAAAATCTAAACTACAAACTGATTGCTAAGAAAGAGAGAAATCAATCAACCGTATAGAAGTGCGAGTATCACAAGCATATGTGGGCCATAAATGCTACGTTTTTCGCAAACCCTACAACTTTAAAAATAGATGATGGCTAAAAACGACTGAAAAAGAAAACACAAACGGTGGAGTGCTAAGTTCTTATGACTTGTGATAATGAGACATCCAAGTTTTGAACTGACTCCTTAAAAACACGGCTTGAACTGCAATTTCTGACCACAAAAGAAAGATCAAAATGCATTTTTTCTTTTTTACTTTCCTGTAAATTTTCCCAAAATTTTTAATTTCATTACAACCAAAAATATGAATCGTAGACAAAATTCTAATGCACTATTTTTGCATGAAATTACCAACGATTTCCCGTACAGATTGCCTATTCGTCATCACACTGTTTTCATTGACAGAAACTCGAAATTTCTGTCTCTTCCAACTATGTGAATAAAAGTTGATCAATATATTTGCATTTGCATTTATCAATAAAGCAAAACGTGATATAAGAAGTAACCTCTGTCGTGGTGATTGTTCTCCCAAATCAGGTAATATTACAGGACGACCAGCACTCTTCCCAGACATCGGCGACGTTTGAGATGACGGAGAACTGAAAATGAACCCAAAAACTTCCATACAGAAAAAAAGCAATATCCGTTCTTCCACTTCTTTTCCAGGTTAGGGCAAAATTTTTGAAGCAAAATTATGGATTTGTGAATGTTGCTTCTCTGTTTTGAATAGTGAACAAAACTAAAATCATAACAATGTGAAATTAACTTCATTTCAGTACGTATCGTGATAGATCTGTGACAGTCTGACAAAATGCTTCGTTCTAAAATGTTAACAAATCATACTCCTTTGAACTTAATCTTAAAAGTTTTAAAAGTTTCTATTATGCACAGTGTAACAAAGTAATAAATTTTGGAGTACGACAGCTAGAGAACTTCTCCACTTCCAAAAATACAGCAGAACAAGAAATTCGAAATGTTTCTGAGGAAAAAGGGAATCTGTAGATGTGCTGTAAAATGATTCAACTAACTGTTCATAGATGGATTTGGAGCGATTGCTATTCATGGATTCCGACTCGTGTTTTATCATTTTCCGTTCCGCCTCCAGACGAGCTCTTTCGGCCCTTAAATAAGCATATTCGATACAGAATTCAGCATCGAATGTTCAGCGGTGTACGCTCTTACCTATCAATAATTACACAGCCTAAGATCTATTCATATTTTGAAGAAGATTATTTTTACTTTCTGCTTCATAGCTTTCTTCTTTGACATTATTTGCACAACATTTCTAAGAGCATCAAAAGAACTACAACTAATGAAATATCAGTCTGTTTCCTTCAACTTGCATTTCGTTTCAAATACTCGTTAAAAAAAGTGAACGATCTAAAAATTTGCAATATATACTGAAACTGCAAGAATAAGAAGCTTCCATCCAGAATTTTTCTATGCACAGAAGATCTTAGAGGTTTCGCAACGTCCAGCTTCTTTAATTGATCGTAAATAATAAAACTTTTTTTCTAAGCGGATTCTTATTTGATGGAATGCAATAAAACCACACGTGAACACCTAAAAACTCGTTTTCCTCTTTTGCAAATAACAACTATTTGAAAATATCGATTTTCACGGGTTTTTAATGCAAATTCGAATATGATTAGAGTGATGAGGTTGCTCGCAAGAAGGAAAGAAAAAGTGTAAGCAAGTAGAAAAGAAGAAAAAAATAAACGAGAAAAAATAACACATGACAATTTTCCTTACACGTCATCAAAAATAAAAATTACTGCATGAAGAAGGAACTCATTAAAATAAAGAAATATAACATCTTCCTGAACTTTTCGAGTATTTCTAGTCATGAATAGATTATTTTAGCAGAACTTTCAGAAACATTTTAGAGTAGTTCTTTTCAGTGCTCAACCGTTCACTCCTCAGGCTCAGTTCACTGCTCTAGATGTAAAAACTGGTGCAAAACAATTACTACAAAAAACTAGATTTTCCTATTGAGTGAGTTTCTGAGACAAATGTGTTCTAGAAAAATTAAATTCTAATAAATATACTTTATCATCTTCTCCTCATCCAAAAGCCGTCGTTCTCTCTCCAACATTTTTTGTTTTTCAAAATCGAGTCGTTCCCTCTCCAATGAAAGACGGTCCAAGTCAAGCTAAAACTTGATGATTTAATAAGGCTAATAAATATTAGGTGTAAACACAACAAAAAATAAACAATGTCACAACGTATTTCCTTTCACTTCGAAATCCTCAATGCACTTTAAATCGTGATTAATCAAAGTGATCTAATCTGCGTTGTTTCGGAGGGCTAATCAGACCCACCCTGACTGATATGAAAGGAAAATCATTAGGAGAACATTAGAAGAACCGGTTATGTGGAAATATTTCAATCCAGAGGAAAAACTACAAAGGCGCAAAGATCACATGCAGGTTACTTACATTGTCGACACTCATGTTTCGCTGTGGACGGTACTTCATTCTGTTGTTCATTGGTGTTGATGGAGCCTGTTAAACGAAAATCAACAGGAAAGGACCATAAGCACTTGGAAAGCATTTGCAAAACACAGTAGGAAAAAAAGGGTGGAAAGTACTGACACACGAAACTGTTTAAAAAGTACCACCAAAAAAATGTTAATGATGAATTTTGTGAAACTACAGTTGAAATAAGACATATCAACCTATCCAACTAATAGAAGCTGAAGCTTTATACACCTGTTACAGCACAGAAATACATTGTAGATTGTTTGAAGATAGGAGTAGAAGAAGTATAGCATGCATGTCCGAATCGAATTTCATGACAACTATTTTTCTACACGTTCTAAGCTATTACATGTAAACTTCTAAGAACGAGTTAAAAAAAAAAACTTTAAAAAATCTCCTCATGGGTTTTTGAGCTAACGCTATCAGTCTGCGATTGAAAATTTAAGAGGAAATATCACGTCAAAAGAATTATATCGTTTCATAGCAATCGGTCAAAAAATACTGAAAGTTCTGAATTTCAGAACAAAGCTAACTTCATCGTTTCTAGTGGAATAAGCTGACATAAAGACGCTTTTGAAAGCTCATGGTCTATAAAAAATTAAAAATCTCCTCGCTTCGAATGTACAAAAAAATGTTGGTACTTAATGCACATTTGTTCGTGCTATGACTCCTTGTGATTAAAAGTTTTCAAATCATTATTATTTAGGACTCACGAAAGAGTTCGATATCAGCAACTTACAAAAGAATATGTGAAGTTCAAGTTGGAACCAAAGACCAAATGGCTAAACAAACAAAGGTACGTGTGTACTGCTGCATCACCTCTAATCACTACGTGCTCATTCTATAATGTAATTCTACGGAGGTTTTTAACAATCTTGTATAAAAATGTTGGTTCGGGATGAAATAAATAATACGTGATAAGAATTGTGGTTTGTACCATGAAGAACGGAAAATGATTGTTAAATATCCGGCAAACGTACCGTGTCGACACTTCGATCTCTGGGAGATGGACGGTATTGTGATGGTGGCGCTGATTCACCTCTATGCAAAGGGACCGGATAAGCGGATGGCGGTAGCCGCTGCTGGTCAGGAAGTCCGTAAGGGGCGAATCCATCCACGAACACCGGCCTGTATGGTGGAGGTAATGGTCCAACCCAATCCTCTCTATAACATGAAGATGTAGTCAGAGTTGAACGTGTCAGTAATAAGGATAAAAACATTGTATACACTAGTTTGAGATTCAAAAGACTGCAGAATTGAAAACTTCCAGAAATCTCTAAAATTTACTTTCACTCTGTTTTTATTACTTTATTTTACTCTTTTAGCTAATTTTAAATTGTGCACAACTGTTCTAATCGAAAACAGCAACATACGGTGGTGTCCTCCATGTTTCACCTAGACTCATCCAAACATCTGATTCTTTGCTAGTTAAACAGTTCTGCATTAACTCGCGAGCTTCTAGTGAAAGTAACGGTGACGCAATCTGTAAATGAAAGTTTCTAGATAATAATATATGAAGTTTTGAACCCAGTCCAGCTTCTCTACAGTTTCAAACCAATGAATAGTTTTTTCGTGATTTGGTAAAGTGTTTTACAAACCTGTGGAGCGATATTGCGACCAAGACCCCAATGGCATGCTTCCAAAATTACAGTAAGAGGAGTGAAAAGGAAATGTAGTAACTCAGGCGCGTTCGGTTCGTGAATGTGATTCTTCAATTTAGCCTAAAAAAACTCGACGTTCATTTAAGTACTACGAAACATAAATGAAGCCAAAATTACCAAAAGGTTGAAGCTGAGCTTGAATTTTCTGAAAATATCCACAAACTCAGGCTCGATTGGCAATTGCGCTCGCATCTGTAAGATTCCGTTCGGGTCGGGTGGTGGAGCTCCGCTTCGCTTGTCGCGACGTTGAGCTGTTCGGTACCGATGGGCCTAATAATTTGCTCTATTGAACGATTAGAACATTTCTGATTGTGAAAACCTTTTGTACGTATCAAGATTTAATTTTCAAACTAACAATGATCTAGAAAATGACTCAGCAAAATTATGTCACTCTTATTTAAGAGAGGGAATAAAAGTAATCAAAAAAAAACTGAATATTAATGATACAGTTTTTAATTAAAACGAATATTAAAGAATAAATGAAATTACAAACAATAACAGATTCTATTGCGCTCCAAGAGTGACTTTTCTTTATTTTATTAACGAATTATTTCCTTATCAATTAGTCAAATTGCTTTGTAGTTATCAGAAAAGACAGTAGAAAGACTTCAAATAATTATTACATATGAAAAATATATATATCAAGACGAGACTATGTTTAGTAGCGTTGATTCACCTGTTGTTCAAGCTCTCTTTGAGCGAAAGCAGCCGATTGAATGCGTGCAACAAACCTCTCGATGTCATCGAAGCAGCGGTTAAGAGTATTCTGCAAACAAAATACACTATAATTTTAAGGGATAGAAAAATCCAAAACAAAGGGTTTGCATATTTACTGAATTTAGGAATATGGTTCTTTGAGTTCCAATTTTCAAATGAACACTATATAAGACAAACAAGTTATCTTGTTATTGTCGCTGATTTTCAATCCCTCAAACTCGGAATAACTAGTATAAAATGCAAGGCGGAGTCGCTTCTACTAAACTGCTTATCGAAAGTAGACTCAGGAAAGCAGAAGAAAATGTCAAAAGGTTTGTTGAGGCTTAATAGTCGTAACTATGCACCGACCACATCTCTTTCAAACAGTTCCGAATTATCACCATGCAATGACGATTCGTCGGTCGGGTATTGCAGAAAGTCTAAATCACATCATATAGAAGAAATTTTACATAATTTCTTGACAAAGACTATTGATGTTTTCTGTGACAGTTCACTTTATTCTTTTTCAAGTAAATGACCACACAAGAAACCTGATGGCAGACGATGAGCATGCGTAGGACCGCTACTTCTTCGGCCATTTCGAACTTTTCTGTACTGACCGCGGATGTACCATTGTAAATCGTCTGCTACTTCTGTTGCCGCTACTCGATTACACTGAAAATTTCAGAGTGAAAACTAGGTAATTTCATAGCGATAAAATGAAGATTAAATTTTTACACTTTATATTTTTCTCTCTCTTATAAATTTCTTCGATTCAACCAATCACTTCCACTGCACGAATTCAACAATTTCTCTTACAAGAATCGAATATCTCACATCCGAAATAATCGCAAAGCACAGAATAATATATGATACAAAACATAGAATAAAGAGGGTTGCTCTGCATTTTGAAAAGTGAGGAAAAATCCTTGATAATAGTTATAAATTTGTGTAGTTCAAGTGGTATGTACAAATGATAAGTAGCGTATGTAATAAATTGTATGTATATTTTCTTACACTTCACGCTGAACTCTGTAGGTTTACTGACTTCGAACTTCTTGCACAGTGGCAAATTCGAAGATATGCAAAACTTATATAAAGCGAATAAAGATGAAAATTGAAACTCTAAATGCACAACAATAATCACCTGAAAAATGTGCATTTCGGTAGGAGTTGCAGAGCGCTTGCTACGTGTATCCTCTCTGACGATGAACAACAAAATGTTATTATAAGTGTCACGAGGATCACTTGACACATGTGCTGTAGGCTGTTCTATCAGTTCCAATGGAAACTGCTCAACGAGATCCTGAATACCTCACTCGAAGATTATTAGACCTCAATTCTATCGTTAAAACCTATTATTGACGTATATCAGCTTACGTTATTGCGCAATCTTCAGAATCTCTGTTAGTCAAAAGTTCATCTTATGTATCTATAACGAAGGTACTCTATAAGTAGAGCTCTGTGGATTGATACACCTAACTCCAATTAGAATTAGCAACTGTTCAGAACGACAAAAGACTCCATTCAGAGGACGTGTAGCAAATGAAAAATTGAATTAATAACTCACTCGTAAAGATCAAAGATCATTTAATCTACTTAAAGCGATATTAGTAGCCGCACATTAGCTTTTCCGTTTAAGGTCACAAATCAAAAAACCAGATCACATACAAATTTTATGGTCTTATATAAAAATAGAATAAAAAGTAATTAATCTACCAATAGATTTATTTTGATCTATGGACAGAATTATTGACTATTTCCTATGACGAGAAAAAAAAAGTAGAACTCGAGATAAATCCATATTGCTAATGAAAACTTTAACGAATCTTCACCATTAGAACGAATATTGCTCAGTAAAAGTATCAGATTATCCCACCCCGTTCTCATCTTCGACAGTGACACTATTTTGCCGAAACCGAAGTACGAGCGGTTGGGCCCAAATGGCCGAGTTCTTCTCCATTTGTTTGAGTTTTCGAATTCCATCAGCCGGAAATGTTAAGCCAAACTGTCTGCCGACAGCGAACGTGGCCAAATGTTCAACATAGTACGATGGAGTCACATCATCTATGCGCGAACTCATGACTGATCGCTGATCTGAAAAATAATGAGGGTGATAAAGTCAATAAGATAAAAATGACATTCACTGATTGGATCAGCCGTATGATTCGTCCTATAACAGTTTTTTTCCAAAAGAACTTTGTTAAAAAGAAGAAACTTATTGTAATGGAAATGTGAATGAAAACCATGAGGTTGGAAACAACCGACACCTTTTGTTGAACTTTATTTAACTATAGAAAGCGAATTGATTACTGCTGATATCGTTCAAAGAAATAAAAATTTAAGCAGCTAGAAGAAAAAACTGAAATAGTACTGGTAGCGAATACTGAAATTCAGATACATTGGTTGGAAAAATGTACTTGTGACATGGAATGATAAGGAGAACTATATTTTCACAACTGACTTTGAGAGTTTGTCGTTTTACTATGGGATTTCTTTTTGGAAAAACTGTATATTAAAAAAAGAAGCTTATTCCTAACTGGACTACTTTATCATTTTAAAAATGGATCAAAATTTGTTATAGTCGTCGCATTGTGTTGCGAACCGAATAGAATGTATATGGGGTCTGAATGAAAAGATAGATTCAGTCAAACAGTTTCTGAATGCTTCCGGATGAATGTTTCAGAAAGAGTTAGTGTGTTTAGACGATTGCTGATGTGGCAAGTGAGCCGAGAAACCGGTTATCGACTTGCTGCTTTGGACAGTTACAAGCCTCTGCAAACAACAAAACAAAAAAACAACAACAATAGAAAAAAACAGTGAAAAAAAAACACGCTATGTAGAACCTAAACGTTTTATGAAGATCAAGAGTCATTTATAAATCACTACATGATGAAATACAGTATGATTTCGTAATGTTTAACAATTTACAAAAACAGCTCAATATATGTCGTAAAACATTAATCATTCAACGTTGATAACAAATGAACAAACTCATAAAAGGTGGGATTCATATAACTTCTGGTAGTGAGTATAGTGAGTAAATAATGAGTGATAATTAGAAAAGAAAGGATAATGAAAAGATTATTGCTGTCGAATGCTCACCAGTTGTTAAATTATACAATTCAAATTCGTTTGATGCTTTCTAAGCTTTTGATTCTATCAGCTTTATGATATGATCAGGTTGTAATTATGTATACATTCATAAGCAGACGCATATATTTCTAGAAGAAAAAAGTATCCAGGTTTTTAAAATAGACTAAGAAAAATTTGGACCAATCACCATGTTCGTCCAATAACATAATCAGAATTTCAACGAAATAAACTGTATAAACATAAATGATGGATTAATTTGAAGGTGCAAGGATGTGAGTAAACAATAGAGAGCTTGAATGATACTCTCGATTGAGTTGCAGGATATTTAACTCATATTCACAGAAAACAATGTGTAATGATGTATATGGTCACCAATCACCTCATTAAAATTTTCCTCTTAATGGGAACTAGGTGAAAGCAAATATTTTCCAAAAATAATTGAAAAACACGACAAATGAAAGTGGGAAAGCAACGAAACTGCATGAAAGTTATAATTTTTATTATTATTCTTTTGAACTCAATTTTTCTTTTCTTGATGGCCAAAAATTTTTTATTAAGAGCACATAATTTTATTCTGATTTCCTTTTTACTCAAGTTATTAAACAGACCCATTCCAAAGTACAACTGTATTTATTCACATCAGTTCGTGATATTGATAAAAGCTATGAGCTTTATGTCTGAGCGATTTGAGACTTACATCCAGTATTTGGATTGTGGTACGTTGCTATAGGTGCTTGAGAAGAATTCCGATGTGAACTAGACGGTGACGGAGCGCCTGGTGAAGATCCTGCTCCAACACCAGAATAGTAATACCCTCCGGAAGGAGGAGGTCTGAAAACAGTATTATGAAATATTTCTAGTTTTGTTCCACTAAATCATTGTAAAATATAACGTTTTCTATTAAAGTTCAATTTTTCCAATAAAAGGTGGCATTCAAAGAGTAGTAGATTCAACAGCAGATTCACATAATGACAAGTTTGGTGAAATCGGAAAATTGTTTAGATGAAAAATTCGAGAAGCAAAAAAAAACGTTCAAGTAGATGTTCGAAGTTGAAACCTGTCAGTGCTTGAATATATTGACAACATATACGGATAAGTGAGGAAATTGAGCCTCACTTTCTTTAATATTCGTATTCATAGTCCGAGTAAACAACATAAATCATATTAAATTATTGAAAGTGAGGTAGCATAGCAAACAGAATGTTGTGAGGAAATCCAATTAATATTTTTCATAGTTCGATAAACATTGATCAGGATCATAACGACTAGAAATTAACTTAGTAGGTTCTGCTTAAATATACCTACCCTATTACATCCAACTTAGCTAAAAATCGACTTACTATGGTCTCCACAGCATAGATCATAGAAAAACCTTTTAATATCAAGAAATATCGATAGCACTGAGTTGTTCAAATGCTACAACCTAGCTATTCTTAGTAATAACTTCATCAAGAAATTTACCTATTTCGTACTGAGAATTTTACAGAAAGTTCTAGTAGTTGGCTTTCTTTAATGTAAAGACGATAGTGCTACATAAAGAACAAGGATGAAAACATGAAAACGGTGATAAGAACAACCCAGCGACTACTAGGCGCCCACCCGTCACGGACAACAACCGTGATGATGAAAAGCCGCAACCCTTCTCTGTTAATCATATGTGTATTCAAGGTATTTGGATTTTATGGAGATTATGAAACATTAAAAACTTTTGAAAAACTTTATCCAGATATAACACTGAACATCGAGGTAGAAGAAACGAATCGAAAACCAGAAGGGATCCCAAATGTCATTTGTAACGCAAAAGTTCAACTATTTCTTCGATAATGACAACATAGAAGAGCTCTTACATGCCTAGAGAAATCTCAAAATAAAAGAAAAAGTAGAACAAAACTCAATAAGCATTCAACATGGCGACGAGCAGCGAGTGCTACGAAACCGTGAAAAGTTGAAAAGCATTAGGAAACTAATATATGGAACAATCACTAATTCAAAACGAGTTCATGAAAATGAAATTGAACAAGAAACAACTCACTTCTGATAGGTGTCGATCCCACGTCGTATCATTTAGGATTGCTTGAGGAACATTTCTAAAAATATGTGCATAAATGTAAATATTTACTCAAAAAAAGATACACGAATGAGGAAATCGGAGTGAGTATTGAGTATATATTTGAATATGTTATAGTATAGTAGTATATTTGAGTATTCGAGTGATTACGGTACTCAGATGATCAAATAAAGTGAACATATTAGATAAGAACAAAAAAAAAAGAAACAAATAGATAAAAACATATGCAACACAGATGAGCGAGACAAATCTCAAAACTGTAATAAAACCAATTGAAAGTATATTATTATCACGAGCAAAAAAGAGAGTGGAGAAAAAAACAGATAAAAAAACCCATAAGGTCGAATGCTAGCGATAATTTTGCACATTCTTTTCACTGGTTCTTTGGAAGTTCCGGCCTTCATTAGAGGAGCTGAAACTTAGGGTACAAAAATTTGGAGGCTGAGGCTGAAAAAAGTGAAGAGTGAAAACAATGGAATAATCCGATGCCTAAGCTGCTAAAGACAATTATGTTAATCTTTTTAGTTTCAATTATTACTGTCCTAGAAGTTGGTGATAATTGATAATTCCTTTTTTCAAATTCGAAATTGGTATAGCAAAGTCTCAAATTACTCAATTGGTCAAACTTGGAACTCGTTCATTTCACGAACAATGAAGTTAATCAATAAATTTCCTCATAAGTCAAAAATCGTTACTACAATGCACCATAGAGCCAAGATTTTACCGTTATATCATCTGGTCCATAACTCGTTGTTTTGTTACCGATTGAATTTCGATTCCTCATGATGATATCAGTGGTGATACGAAATGCCATACTGATTATCATTTTAGACTCAAAAAAATAACAGTTTACAAAAAAAATCCTACACGAAATATTTTTTATTATCCCAAATTCTTGTCTGACTATTGTGAAACAAACCACCATCAACTACATTTGTACTTAACGCATGAGAAATTCTTAAAGGATACAAAGAAAAAAATTATCAATTTGAATTAAACATTTCGTAAAAATCACGACCATGTGACTCACAAGTAGGAAAAAAAAAGCAGGGAAAAAAAACTACGTGACTACCATCAAACTGCATTGAAAGTACAGTTGAATGAATAGGTGTTTGGAAAAAAATCAGGATATCGACCGGTTATTGAGTGAAGCGTGAGTTTCTTCTACATATGTTGTAGAGGAAAAAAAATCCATTGTAACGATATCATTATAGCCAATCAAAAGATTACAACACTTCACTGTTAGTATTGAGAGCAATTCGGTTTATAGAACTTTTATTTTTAAAATTAACATTAAAACCTCTTTCAGAAAGAGGTAGTACATTCTCGTTGGTGTACAAATGAGATGGATATGATAAGAATTCGATTCGTATTGAATAGAATTCCACTGATGACGTTCGCTGAATAGAGTACACTCCTTCCTCAATGCTTCAGTGATTCGATCTATTATTGAGTGGTGATAACGAGATTTTTTATAGGACGAATATAGGTCGTATAGAAAAACAAACACGACCAGAACAGTTGAAGTTGATTCTTTGTTTTTTTTTAACGAAGAAATCTTTTCAAAAACAAAAAGAAAAAAGAAAACGATCCGGAGATTAGAAAGACATAGGAGAGCGCATAGAGTAAAGAAAGAAATAACAAAAGCAAGTCATTTGAAAGAGTGCTAAATTTTCAGTCTAGTAAGTCATTAGCGGCTAATTTTAATTGAGCAGTGATGAACTCTAGATGATTAAATAGAATAATTAGAAGAAACTGTAAAAAAAAAGGTAATAGAGGATGAATCATCACAGTTAGATGATGAAAATCGTTTCTCTTTTTTTTTGAACAGACACAATTATCATTTATTCAGTCGGTAAAGAAGAAAGAATGAGAATAAGTGACGAAAAGTTCGGATTCCATTCATATTCTGTTTATCTAGCTGGAAACATCTCTAGAAGTAGTTGATGTGACGTCGACGGTTTGTTCAGAAGCTGAAAAGTTCGATGATACGTAAAGTGCTGGTCGAATTCCAATAGATAACAGCACTCTTTACCAATAAACAGGAAAAATTAATCAATAATCAATTGAATAATCGAATAGCGAATAGAATGACAGAACGAATTGGCTGCCCCTACTGTATCTACGAAACAAACATATGATTTTATATCGTTAAATCAAAAATACAAAAGAAATTCCAGCATATCGTTCAATAAATCAATCTAATCAATCAATAATAGTGGATATAAGATAATAAGGAAAACAATTGTACACGGTCGGCACGATAACCTCTGAATATTCTTTGTTAAGGAATGCTATTAGTTCCACAGATGACTTTTCTTAATAAATTACATTCGGAAAGTTTCCATCACGAGAATATAAAAAAAGGTTCTACTACAGCTCCAAAAATGAAGTTCATCAACAAAAAGAAACGTGGACAAATTAAATCCACTTACGTAATACATTTAACACTTCTGTTAAAGTATGAAAACAAAATGATTCCGCAATGCACCTCATCATACGACCATATCATTATGTATGTCAGTACCTGCTTCGTTCTTCTCCTGCACAGAGTTCAGTTTGAACAGAAATAATTGTTGTTATGTGAGAATCGCAGCGCTTTTGAATATCATACAAAAACTTAAAGTGAATTTTTAATTGTAGAATAACTTGAAAACCATAATCTTTAAATGCAGATTATTTAAATTCGGATTCTAGAAGTACGGTAGCATTTAACGACTTTCGATTTCAATGCACATGAGACTTCATTTTTTATCGTACGGCAAAACTCAGTTATCACCCATCATTGAGCAATAAAAATATGATGATACGTAAAGAATCTGTAGGAAAAGTACATTTCGAATGAAAACGAGTGATAATACAAGCAAAACCTTGAAAAGAATTTAAGCATATATTGTTTAACTAGGAAGTGTACAAAAGCGACGACTACTATACGTAGTATTGGACGGAGGTAAGGTTTAAGAAGAGAGATGGAGCGTTATCAATGAAGGCCACAGCATATGTCGCATACGTGAATACGGAAAAGAGGTCGCAAATCTTGGGATATGAATCCCGTAAGGAAAACTACAGTTCCTGCATAACTGGCAATGCTCATTCAGCCGACAAAGTAGTAAAGATGACAAGTGGAACAACGTCACCTTCGAGAAGCTAACAATAGATCTCACCAAAGATCGAAACATGAAACCTATCTCTACACTAGTCTCAACACAGTCATTCAGTTATGCCATGAATAATAAAGTAACATTGTGGTTGCCTTAACAAAGGATTCATACAGTAAAGAAAAACTGAAGAAAATAAAGAAACAATAGATTTAATAGAAGTACAATGACGCCGAATGCAGTTTCTCAAACAAATCGGTATTCGAAGAAATTGTACCTCACTACAAGAGTCCCTTGAAAGCTTGCTACCTTATTTTGAAAGCCTAATTGTGATGTCCAGTCTCCGTTTTGTATAGCAAGATTTGTACAAGCCCAAGAGCACTTGAAGTGAAAACAAATTCAGAATGTTTAAATATACTTGCAGCCAAAAGTTAACCAGCCCTATAAAGATCTGTGGTGAGCAACTCACGTCTACTTCCTTAAATAAGAAAAGGCTGAAGGCCCAACGATATGTGGTCAATCTAAAAAACTACTAGCGGGATACATACTATATATATATATAACTAAAAATTAAAAAAAAAATAACTAGTGAGTTAACAAGTAACACAATAGGAAATAACTTGAGTATTGATTTTTCGAGTGTATTGGATAGATTGATTTCTGATTACGTCATAATGTCTGTGTGTTGGAAAAAAGCACACAACAATCCGTCATAAGACTATAATCAAATCTGTAAGCTCTACGACGTTATCAACACAAAACAGTGCCTTCACGTTATAGAAAAAGTTGACAAATTGAAAAAAAATAATGAACGGTTACTTTCTGATCCTCAATTTTGAAGTGTTTTTTTTGATCTGACATTTCAGTATTTCCGTCCCTTTGATTGAAACATCAGAAAAGAAAACCATTCTCATATTATGTGTGAAATAATCACATCGAAAAGCCTGTGGAATATAGTATAGATAAAATCTGTAGTTTAACATTGCACAAGCTATATGTTAAAAATTTAAGAGCTATAATGGTGTCGAGGGCAAAGGGAGTATCGTCGTCGTCGTCGTCTTCGTTAAAAGGATGATCAGATCTATCACGATCGCAAATTCCATCAGACCAAATCGTATCAGTGATTAACAACGCGATGAATTCTAACTCAGTCCACTAGGATAAGTATCATACAATTGAAAACACTGCAATCAAAAAATAAACCTGATGAGTTTCATCACGCAGGATTCCGCAAGAGTCACTATCACTTACATTGTACTCTTGGGAGTTTTTCTTTCCATACATCAAATACGTATTATGGGATGCCAATAAAGAATGAGTGCGATATAAAAATGAGCTAATCTTTATTGACTTACTTTTTTTTCCCCTGCAATACTAATAACCTGATGATAAAGCAGTAACGCTACGGCGTGACACAAAGTTAAGATAGGAAGAAATAATCTGTATGATTTTATATAAATAGACAATAAAGCGCCTAATGCAGCTTATATCGAACGCAATAAGATGCTAATAGTTTATATAACTGCAATACTAATATATGCTTTAACCTTTCAGATTAAGTTTTGAATAAATTTAAATGTAAGTTAGCTTATGCCAGCGACAACCTGAAAATTTTAGCAACAAATAACCAAGTTCGAGAATCTGAGTCCAATGTTGCATGCCATTACTTGTAAGACACAACCCAGACTAAACTTTCTAAATGATGACTCGATAATCATTCTTTCGCTTCAGTTTCATCTTCTGGTGTTGAAGAATGCGAGAAACTGCCAAGATACAAGTTTGTCACGAGTTCCATCGTGGTCGACGACAAACACACAGCCACACCCAACGATAGGTCCTCTATTAATCAATAGAGACCGTAACGCAGAAGTGATTGCAGAAAGCGATATCAACGAGGCTCGTACGTACTTACGAATGAGAGCGACCGTGAATATAGGAAGGGGTACACCAAAAAATTAAGCCGTTGAGTTTCACTTCATATTACCATTGTATGTTCTTTCTATCGACTAGAGGAATTATCAGATATGTCAACACACCTTCGAATGTTGGTAATAGTTAAGAAAACGGCAAGCACAATCAAGCTATTGATCCTTCCATCAATGTGATAAGTAATATCATATTTGTAGCCAGTAGACGATACAGCATTTAAAATATTTTCTATTATACATAACACTAAGCAGTTAAATATCACCATAGAACAAAAGAAAGTTCTGTTCCCATTCCTGTCACAAAGGTGCTAAAGATTAGGTGCAAAATTAATAGAAGGTTGGTCGGAATAGTTAACACGCGGAATTAAGAAAATAGGATTCTATTTCGTAGCTACACAAACAAAAAACGATTACAAAATATCAAGCCTTAGTGTAGCCGTTGTGAATGAATAAAATTGTAAGGTACTTTGAATTTTTCTGTTTTTTTTTCCTATTCTCACAAGGAACAACTAGAATAACCATCGACGTGTTCCCAGTGTTGCTAGGTGACACATTTGCGTGGTAACAATTTCGGACCCTTTTTTTAGTCCACCGTTTTATTAATGACATTCTAAAGATAGCTAGTCAGATTGTAAATATATTCTGCAAACAAGAAACGTAAATAATCACATGGCATTTTTCTCTCTATGAATTTCGATAAGTGATTGAGAACAGAAATGAATTTCGTAAACTTAAAAATATATCCTAAATAAGAAACCGGCACTTTTTCCTGTACCCAATCAACGACAATAAAATTTGAAGATTTATAAAAATCTTGAGAATTCTCATAGTACCTTTTGAAATTTGATGAACCAAAAGAGGAAAACGCGTTCGTTATTCAATAATGATAATGAGTTTCGACAAGAGGACAGATCAAATCGTGCCGATTAGAAGAAAAGTAGGCTATCGAGCAAGCACGTCCATAAATGCAGTACTAAACGTACTTCAAGTGTTCGCTTAAGATCGTAAGGGCGCATCACCAACTATTAAGAATTTCAAGTATTTGCTTTACAGCAAACGTTCCTCCATCAATTGCTGTACAGTTCATTAGACACTACAATAGAAAATAACAGAACGTTCGCCTACTGAGCAATTAAATGTTTTTTGTGTCCCAAAGATGTTCTCTTTCGCTTATCCGATGACAAATTGTGAAAAGAAGTGATGACATCGGAAATCATAGCATGTTTCTCGTTAGGTTTTTAGCTACACGTGACGTTCTGTACTTGCTCGTCGCAAACGTAGCTGAACATAAAACAACTTTTCATAGTGATCATTTGAATCATAACATTTTATAAAGGAATGCTTAGTAAAGAAAAAAGACTTCTCTCATTGGAATACTTTTGTTGAACAATGGCCAGACGAGAAGAAATAAAAGAAAAATGAATCTGTGTTGTTCCGACAAAAGATGAAAACTTATTGAAATATCTTCTATGTGATGATGAATATTGTGCTTAAAATTACTAAATCAAAAACCAAAATAATGATTGTGTTAGATCGTTTCGATATTTTTACACATTCTTTCTATAAATCACATTTCACTACTAGAAATTGTGACCATTGAAAAGATTCCTATGAAAAAGCTCCACATAAAAAAAATTTTCAGCAATTTTGAAGATATCCCATAATTACCAACAATTCAAAGTGAGATTTATTTTCGAATATGGAGAATAAGGTCGCTTTTTGTTAACTCCGACGTGTAGAATAAAAACGCTTAAAATCTTCAGGAGTTAGATCGACAACAAATTTCTTCGCGACATCAAAGAAAAGGAACGATCAGGACGAAAAGTGTTTATGTTCGTCACCAGAAATGCGATTCATTGCTTTCTTTCATTATTTCATACGGAATGAGTATCCGAGATCACAACAATCAAACGCTAAAAGAGGAAAAAGAACGCGATATACGCTAAAAACATAATTCGAAGCAGGGGAAGAGACTTGCGAAAATGTTGTCATTAGACAGTTTATGTAATCAAGTATATGACACGAAAACAGAGCAAAGATGGCAGTACGGAAGGAAAAACTGATAAAGAATAATACTAATGAGGACCTTCGTAAAAGCCTTATTGACACGAGTCATATTGACACTAGGACTGACCGTCAACGCTTGTTGGGCAGCTTGAGGTCGCAACGACGTTGCCCCAAATCGCCCATCGATTACTGAAACTTACGACAGTGGTGCACACAAGGACCGACAATTGGGTTAGATATTCGGACTTTGCACCAATATTTTCTTCACCATTAAATGATATTATGGTCAGGAAATTTGTTGAAACTAGCATATTTTTTAGAATTTGACAATTTTTTTAAATTGATGATTGAAATACGGAGATTACAGGTATAGATAAGATAAGCTTTCACGCTGATCAATCCGCGTTGCGAGATACGCCTACGCATTCGTGTTCAACATCACATTGTGAAAGTGACTGAATGCGATCCTGGTCTATACAGTGACTTGAAATAAACATTGTATACCAAGTAAATGCTGCTAATCTTACTCAGATTTCTTTGATATCAAATGACCGACCCAGGAAGGATGGTAGGTTTGATAAGCTTGAGGCAGGCGCATAACTGATTCGGGCCTGCGTATCACTACAGCATCCTCACCATTGCGCTACGTAATGTTGAAATATAATGTTGTTCGTAATGTAATGTGGAATACGATTCATTCGTAAACGAGGCTTATCTCCTAGATGTTGTCCATTTTTGATTGTCATTCAAATCAATTTTACGGATAACTGAGACAACACAACGAAAGAAATGGGAGTTGGCATAATCTGGAGACGCCATTGAAGGTGTTTTTTACGTTGTAAATCCACATAGAAACGAATCGCAAACGGGTGGCCATAGAAAAACTTGACAATATCCCACAAAAAAAAGCCGAAAAATTGCCATCCGAAGAGAATGATAGCTTCCGGAATCTAGTCATTTATCGCCATAATGTCCTCATTACGTTTTTCCATCGTTTGTGTGCTTTTAGCATGACGTGCTATAAATTTACCATCATCTACAAAAAGCAATTACGATACAATTACTCTATAAATATGATCATACATAGAGATATTTGGATTTTATTATCCTCAAAACCACTTTTTTTCCAATTCCACACCTCAAATCAATTATCTTGAAAATTTTGAATTTTTTTTTCACTGGGTTATTTTTCTTTTTCTAATATCTTCAAATATACAAAAAATAAACACAAAAAAAAATGAATTGAATAAACATAAAATGCATATTTGTTCGTCGATTCAATATTGAATCCTGATGAGGGCAATCAATTCCTATTAGCATTCGAAATTTATGAATGCCTTTCGAAAAGTGGACGTTACACTTACCCTATAACGATTATTTTCAAGGGAAAAAAAAAGCAAGTACAAAAAATAATCAAGCTAGATCAAAAAACTATGAAAGGATTCATTTGGACAGCAATAAAAAGAGAATCATTGAGCGAACTCCATCACTCACAATGTGGCAATTTAAACGAACACATAACGATGTATTCTGTCGATTCGGTGGAACCAACCAACCAACCAGACTGCTGCAGGCCGTTATGTTCAACTGGAAAAGAAGACGAACTGAATTGGATAGTTATAACAACGTTATTCCGCATAACCGAGGGCATCGAGGTGTAAAGCTGTGAAAATATTATTGGACAACACATTCGCTCACTGATGGAAATCGGTATTCGACCAGCGCATTTCACGAAAAGGGAAACAAATTAGTTCAGATCTTCGCCGCACATATAACGAACATCGTCTTAGATTCTCCATTCGACAACAATAAAAACAATAATATAAATCAGTAGTGAGAAAAAATAGCATTAAATAATTGACCGAAATAAAAAAAAACTAGATCGTCAGTAGTCATATTGATTTGTTTACATTAATTCTAAACTGCTTTATACTTGTAAACAAAAATTTTAAAGTCGATCAAATACTAATAATAAATAACTTTACATATATAGAAGTTTCTAGATATGTAGAATAAGATGAGGAAAATTTTGAAACTACTAATGTAAATATGACAGCCACTATGTAGGATAAATTAGTTGTTTATTACCTAACAGAAGTATATACCGCACCCTTACGAATATTACGTGTAAAGCTTAATTGGTTTTGACAAATAGATCATTTTGTGGAATATATAGACATTTCCTACTTCCAGTAATTAAATGAGTTCAAAGCTGGAGGAAAACAGAAATACATTTGATTCGTTCAAACAGAAACCGACTTCAAGTTATTTTCGAGGAGAATATAAGTTACGGCAGTAATTATTATTGTTCGATAAAAATCGTATTACCATTTCTCTGATTGATCACAGCATGGGATCATTGAAAAAAATCGATTGTTTGGAAGTTCGATTTAACAGAAACTCAATTTTTTTTCTTCTAGAAAAAATAACTGACGACAATTTGAAACGGGTCTGTTGGATTCTAAAAACGATAGAAGCCTGACGTATTGGCGATTAATGACGTCGAAATATTTCAACGTGTATTTCAAAACGATTATGGAGGATGAATAGATCTGGTTGCAAGCTTCGTTATACGTTCTCTAATAATAAACAAATAAACAAATTTGAGCAGATATAGTCTTTTCCTGCGAAAATTATCATTTGCACGCTATTTACAGCTGTTGAGTTCTCGTTGAATAATTTTCACAACCTCTTCCAGTTTTTAAAAAACAAGCGATTTTAAATGTTGTAGAGGAAAATTCATTAATAACATCTACCATCTAAAAGTGATATACCAATATTCACTATTAAAAATATCTCTAGAAAATTAGGAACTTTCTGTATCTCAATGAAAGCTTAGGAAAACTACTCATTGAATTGTTATTGTTGATGAACTCACAAAAGACAGCTGCTTAACAAAGGTGCAATTGAAATATTTCGATAAGGTAAATTACATCACCTGCGGCTATCTACCTCTGTTGTTGAATTAAAAACTTTAAAAATTTATGATCGTTAATTTATGATTAACAGATTATGAGCCATCCCTCAATGCACATATAAACTATGCATTCAAAGAAGAAAAAAAAAAGAAAAAACCGTGGGAAAACACTTTTCCGTTGATTCACAGTAACGTTCACTCCTTCCAACAATAAGATTTTGTGTGTCTTAATCAAATACAGAATTGTTTTGCAAATCGTTTCGATCGTTTTGAAAGTGAGTGAAATATGATAAAATCTATCCTCCTCAGCTGTATTCATGCATGAAATGCTTGTTTAGTGAGGAAGATGATAGAAGATTAAGTTAAGACCATTACAAACTGAAGAGCCATAGTTGCCATCAATAGTAATAAATACTAGAATGTGTGTTTTTGATAACAAAAATCATACTTGATCAATAGCCAAACTTTATGGATGAAGACTCACTCCATGGAATGTGGACAAGGAACAGAACAAAATCAAGGCAGTATTAGATCGGTTAGATGGAAAAATTCGCTCGAAAAACGCTTTTACCTCTAAGATGAGAACTGGTTTGGACATATTAGATCAAACTGTAAAAGTATCTATCTGATGTAGTATTGATCAACTTCAAAATAGTAGTTTGAGTGACTAACTATGTATTTTGACACTCAATTATCTACAGTATATGAAAAAGAAGAGCAGCAACAACTCAAGTGTTCTTTAACTAACAGTACATTGTATTCTAGCAACAATGTTCTGTGCTTAAAATCATGAGAAGATTAGTTCGTTTGATGAAGACGTTCGTCTTACAGAAACAGAAAATATCTCACGCAACTCTTCAGTCTCTCCTATAACTGCGCTACGATCCATGAATGTTTACATAAATTCAAAAAGAAAAAAAAGCCTGTTAGAAACGTTCGATGGTCAATGTGTAGCACTAAGTGAACATAGCAAATGAAGAATTGATGAATTTTCTATGGAGGTAAAACTTAGTCATAAAGTCGTTCTTGTTTTATTTGTCACTACAACAGGATGGAAAATGCGAATCTATTCAAAACAATTAGTTTAAGGAAGCAAATAGAATTGTCCTTGATGTTGAACTCTGTTGAAATCAACCAATCCTCCCTCGGTTGGGTGAAAACAAACAGGTAGGGATATTCCTGTTTTGAAATTTACTTAAGTGTACGCTTATGTCTTCAAATTTCATCGTTGAAGCAAAAATTGCAGCGAATTTTCGTCCAATTCAAAACAAATAACCAACTAATAAGACTGTATCAAGCTTGAAATACCAGGTAGAAGAACGTACACAACAGGAAAATAGAAGTCCATTGGAAATTTCAAATTTTAGACTTGACCTACCTATGAGAACACAGTTTTAGTCGATACTTGTATGATAAAATAAAATCTTGTTCAATAGGAAAAATGACGTAAAAAATATGAAAGTTGTGAAAAGAGGGAAAACCTCATGATCCATCCACTAAGTTCGCATCATAATTTCACTTCTAAGGATTGAACACGTTATAACTGATGAATTAGTAGTTGTGACTCCATTTAATACAAAGAAAAATCGATTCAAAAAGAACGTTAAATGGATGAACATCATCGCGCCAACCGGAACACCACTCAATTACTTCTACCTTCTGAAGTCGTTCATAAATCGAAAACAAAAGATATTAATTAACAGGATTTCAATTTGACACATTTCGAGAACAATGCTTTGAAATAGTGTTGGATTTGCTAAATGTCTTGAATGATGTAGTCTATGATAATACGCTTTATAATAAAATTACCCATCAAACGGCTTACCGCCTTACCGTCTCATTGTAGTGGAGAGGTAGTCCTGTATGTCAAACAGCGGGGTCACTCTAACTAAGAAGGTCACCAATTCTTTTTCAATATGAGAAAGTAGTTGAGAGTAAGCATACGCCATTATTCTGATAGAATATAAAGTCACGAAGTCATAATTTTCCTCAAGTCCATAAAAGTCCCTTACAAGATATAATGACGGCTTGGAAACACTATAATGTAGGACTTTCCGTACTTCATTGACTATCAAGTTATACTAGCAAAATTACAGAATGGACGAGATGCTGGCGCACGCACAAAACTTCAAGACGGGACATTCAAGCAACAAAATGACTAATTAAATTAATTAATTAAACATCGTTAATGAATGCACATTTTTGTCTAGATATCGTGTAGATGATCACAGTAGCGAATATTATGAGATGCTTGATTGGTGATCGTTTTGGATAAAGGTGGAAATTCGAACAAATTGCCATAAGTGATGAAAGCCAGGATGAGTAAAAACATTACATGCTGCCGAGCTGCTTAGATAGAAGAAAACGACAACGAGTAACAATTATGCGATTTCAGTTAGGTAGTCAATGAGCATAGACAAAATTAAGCGTCGACAAATCGATTGTGATAAAATTCTGTGATAAAACGCAGCAGGTAATCTGGGGTTTCCATTGTCTCATTAATAAACAAATTTCGTGTTACCATAAAGAATCATACCATGATCACCACGTCCGCCACTGGTATTTTATGTTGCATTTCTCTTCCTAAAACAATCAGGTGGTGTTCGATTGAGATTAATCTACACGACATCAATCACTATGGTCAGTAAAAACGGCCTAATTCGGAGGTACCACGTAACGAACGATGGGTGAGGAGGATTTGACACCGACCGCACCGCGTACTGTCGACGCGCGGCGGCTGCGCACCTCCGACATCATTGGGAACCAGTGCGCCTAACAGGGGTCATTCGTCAGAATGCGCAAAACTGTCGACTGTTCGGGCTGGTTGTTCGGAATTTCTCGGATGTGAATTTCATCGAAGGTCCTTTTTTGAAGTGTCGCTTGGAATCGAATCATCGGATTTTTCCGCTTTAATGCAATGCCTACTCCGTCAAAGCACATCAGATGTTCATTACTTGACTTCGGACACGTCTAAGTATTCTTCAGTATCTTTCCTCACATGTTGACACATCATTGTATAATGGATAACGGTCGCTGGTCACCTTTTCCAATGACTGCCGTTACGTCCAAATTCTCAGTAAATTCGTTAAAGCAGTGAAAATATATAGACGTCGAACTTGGTTCATCGGTGTTTAATCTCATTTCTCTTCTTTTCACTAATTTTTACTTAAGTTCATTAAAAGCCTTTACACATTGATTATATCCATGTTTTGCAATACTTTAATAACTGATTCATTTTTTGTTGAATTAAACTTTTCTTCCCACTATGGATATATTACCTTATGCTGAACGGTTTTTATAACTTTATTTGTCTAAATATTTGTGCTTCTTTCGAAAATAATTCTGTTAAGAGTGCTTTTGTGAAGTATTTTGTAGTGAACAAACACGAGGAATATATCGCTGCTTTTTCCTGATGACGTCAACGTTTACATATTTGTAGAATAATAAGCCTAGCTGGTACTTTATTGAACGCGAAGAAATGTTGAACCTAGACATTCTAATGAGTAATATGTGAAGAAATATGGTGGTTTGTGCATGAAGATCGGCAATAGAACACGTTGATGTTCTTGATTTGGTACTGTACAAAGTGGACAATTCATTCTTCAGCTTACGGTTCATATTATGAGACTTCCGAAGCCACTACACTTCATACATCCAAATGAATGCTTCATTCTGGATGACTTCGTTCCCTTTCATGCTATTACGCGTACGGTGATAATCGAATTACTTCACTTTGAATTGTTTCCTTCCAATGGTCACAAATATGCATAATAGGTAACAAAATCTATAAACATGCAACAACAACACCATAACCTTATTGTTTGTGGTTGGTTGACACAAAAATCGAGTTAGTTTTCGTGGCTATCGTCGGAATGTATTGATGATGAAGTGGTCGTTTTGATTCGGATTCATTTTTTGGTCGTTTCATTTGTATCCTTCGTACTATAGAATATTTCAGTAAGTATTCTAGTATAATATACTGCGATACAGTCAAACTAGTTTGAATGTTAGGATAAGAAGTAACCTTGAAAAAATAAAAAAAAACTCATGGAATGTGTGAGTCAACTGGGCGCATTCTGTGGACTATGTTTATTTGCTCATCATATCCAATTGTGACTCATTTATCATTTTGATCTCAAAATATCACCATGAACTCGTCACTCACACGATATACACTACCTTATTAAAGTATAATCTGATACATTTTTTTCAAATCCAAATAAGATCTATAGAATATAAGTGCCTAGGAGATTAAATGTATAGTTTTGCTGTTGTCGTTAGTAAAACTAGAACTGTTTACCTCTTAAATGTCAATGCAAATTTTAATGTTATGCAATGAAACCATCATCCAATAATCCATAAACCTGTCACAAACAATAATTAGACTCAAGTAATGTGACTAGTTCTCTTTGTTATAACAAACAGAATGACGAGGAAAATAAGTTTCGACTATATTAGCAAATTTTTTTGTTTTTGAGGAAGTGTACAAACAATAGGCTTCTTCCACAAGTAATAAAATTGAAGTCAATTATTCTTCGTCGGTATTTCATTGATTGCTATCACTATCAACTATGTATGTTGATGATAAGTCATGCTTATGTGTCACGAATATCCCAGGACTTAAAGATTATGAAGAAGCTATGAAAATACAATCATCATTGTGTCTTTGTTATCGACCAACTACTATATGAGGTTATAATGGTGTTCTAGTATCCGTAATGATGCTGAGTCAGCCGCAAAACTTGTGACCTCAGGCAAAACTACAAGGAATATATTTATCGGTTATCAGCTTAAATGATTTTAATGCTGATACGTTTTCTACAGATCAAACTCGTTAACGAGGAAAGGTTGATATTAACCATAAAGTAAAGAAAATGAAGTGGTCGCATAATGAGGAACTCGATATTGTATTTGTTGGCACATCATGCTGGAAATTTAAGGAATGTGGGTTCGAGTTCTGGCAGACGGTCCAGGTTTTGTGACCATATCAACAGTGGGATTTATCAAAATGTAAACAATAACAAACCGATCGAGTTAAACTTCCTCATATGTAAATAACGTTTCTCATATCCGCGCAATAAACCCTCAACGAATGATAAAGCATTTCTCCTCTGTACAAATAATCTTAAATTACAATTGACCCTAAGTACTATTTTATATTACTGGGTGATAAATGGTTACTATGAGCTTCTTACTGGTTGTGATTATTCGGTAACAACAACGATAGTGCCTAATTAGCAATACGCCTAAAGAATGTGATTAGTAAGGAATTTTATGCTCGTCTGCGGAAAGTCAGCTTCATTTACATTTGCCTAACTGAAATTTACAGCACGACGATGAGTGGATGAATCGATTTATCGCTTCTGTAGAATATTACCTCAATGTGAAAATCTATGCTTCTTTTGTTTTGTAACAATTAACCATGGTGTTCAACGAGTTCAAATCGAGATCATCTGCTATCAACCGTTGAATCGTGTTTTGTTTTTTTCAATTGACACGGATAAAACATATTCAGCTTTATCATTTGCAGAATAATATAATCTCAAACTATGATCTATTATATTCTAATACTGCTGCACTTATTGTTCTAACGTCGAATGCTATAATTTATTCGCGTGTTTTCAGCTCCACATTAATATACAACTATAAGATCAAGTCAAAGAAAAAAAAACTATTATCAGAGGCAGAATGGAGGGAAATTTGTAGTTCTCGAGTGCGAATAATTTCTAGTTTGGGTAATTAGAGTGGATGCTCGTTCTCTGATGGCGACGGTGCTGCAATGGTTGCAGATCTGAATGCGTTTTCATTTGTCGGAAGCACAACGAACCAGATAGGTGTTACTCAATTATGAGACTACCGCCAAACTTCAAACTTGAGCAATCAAACCTTTATATAAACAAAACATGTTGTTAATGAAAAGTCGGACAATCAAAATTAACAATACCAATATGTGAATATATCTTAGATTACGGATTAATCCTTCGAGATTATTGTAGACAACCGCATGAAACTGTTTATAAAATAAGACAACGATAACTAGTTTAATCCTAAAGGTGAAACGAGGTTGTGACATAAGTTAGGAGTGAAGAGTATTGAGGAGACGTTCGCTGTAACTGCTTGAATAGAAAGGGAGCGGAAGCTTCGATATGTTGAAGCAATGTACTGTTTAGTCCTACAACTAGTCCTTTATAGATGTCCAAGCCGAAAATTAGCGGAAACCACAAGACTGGAATGTCCTTTCATTAATTGAGATTTTGCTTTCTTTAATTTTCATAGTTACACTTTTACGCTTAAGCTCAATGATCAAGCAACTTCATAATTACGTCTGAGTGCTGAAATCACTAGCAGTCCTTCGAGGCATATCATAATACTGTTTGTTATTAGGTATCAAATATAAAATGAAATAGTGAAGATTCGCTTAAAAACCATTGGCGTTGATCGATTCTGTTGCGGGATTCGCCTACTTATTCGTGTTCAACGTGATATTGTAGAGGTGATTGACCGCAATCCTGGTTTATACAAGTAACTCGAGTTGATCACTCTTGATCATGTCAGTGCTATTTATCCTGCTCAAATTCCTTTACTATTAATATACTAGCCTCGGAAGGATGGCTTGGTATGAACTGGAACAGCCGTGAACCTGGCTCGCGCATGGCTATCACTGGGGCACATCCACCACTGCGCCATGTGTTCCATGCCTCGAGCCAACACACTTCTGAAAAATACACATTTACTACTTGAATACATGTATGACGTGTCTTCACGCGTAGTGTGGGCTTCAGCAATCGTTCATTCGTTTCTTTCTC
>KN716192.1:359411-370722 GCA_000816705.1 Dictyocaulus viviparus | reverse complement strand
GTGGACCCCTCTCCACCAAGTCAGTGCCAGTTATCTTACCCAGCCTCCTCTGGTCCCAATTTCCCGCCCCCGGAGGGATGGCGGGCTTGGTAGGCCTGGGGGGCGGCGTGTCACTGCGGCACCTCCACCACTGAGCCACTGCGCCCCATCGATAAATAACAAACATGAAATGTTCATTATTGTGGAAAAAACGATTGGCTAACTGATTAGCTGGAAAACAACTGACTGATGAATTTCATCACGCTTTTCCAGGTATGCAGTGTGGTTTGCAGTACGTCTCCTATTTTGGTACTTCGTTTACGAATTCATTGTACATTTCATCTATGTGCATTCTCAGTTCAACATTCAATACAATGATTTAGGGCACTTTAACAATTATGAGTGTGAGTTATCAACAAGTTGATTTCAGAGCTATAATTAGGAAATAATTCAAATTTCAAAAAATTTCAAAATTCAAAATTTCAAAAAATTCCTAGGAAATAATTCACCCTCTATTTAATAATAGAAGTTTTAATGGATTTACAAAAAAGCAGTATTCCTGAGCAGTACAGAAATCATCTAACATGATTCAATTTGCCATCTCTTCTGTCAATTCCACCAAGTACTTATACGAAAGAACAATGATTCTGAAGAAAAAATTAGTTGTTTATTCTGATATGAATTTAAATTACAACAACAATGTTAAGTTTGAAAACTCCAAAATAGGATATCATCTTCGATTGAGTGAACCTCAATGGTGTTTTTTTTTGTATCTCTGAAAAAAACGAACGAACAAACGACTTTGAAATTTTACATCACGAATTCATTTACGAAAACATACAGTGGCGTCACTTGCTTATGTTTCTGGTCAGCTTTTCCACATGAAATACGTCGTGATGTTCGGTACACCGGCACTCTTCGCCTATTTAGACGGTGAGTTACTGTCTTTTTTTCAATAATGTACTTCTTACGTAATCTATGAAACAGTAACCTGACAAAGAAGCATTGTCAAATTTTTCAGCACCATTTTTTAGTGGCTTATAGAATTTATGATCAATAGAAAACAACAAGCCTGATAATTTCATGTGATCTTATGTAGAATGAACTTTTATGTTAGAATATTTTATGAAGAAATCTGATATAGATCAAAGTATGAGTTATAATGCATTGTGAGTTTCAGGGATGCGTCCACCACCTCCTCCAATTTGCATTTCACGCGTCTCGAATTACTCATTAATGTGGCGTCATTTTGACGCCGGACTCTATCAGTTTCTGAAGAACCAGGTACAATTACGATTTTATCGAAGTGTTTCTCGTGCACATCATTTCGAACAGTTTCCAAAATTCATACGCAGTACGTTGAAAAACAACACATATAGTTAGGTTGAGGTTATAATGAGGTTGAGTGAGGTTATAATTATATTAACAAACTATTGATATTAGGTGACGTAGTTTCTTTCCAAATTCGGCATGCTGTTTCCATAGAGTAAATCATTTTCGATAGAAACATTACGAATCCTACAATGATAATATGAACAGCACTAATACAAATTCTTACTCCTAAATGATAGAAATGGGTTTTGTGAACACAAAAACAAGTCATGTCAGAACGAAAGTAGTAATTCTAAGGATTCTTCGTTGATTATAGGTATATGTTCCGTTGATGAAATTGTCATTACCGCCTTCCTTGATTATTGTTCGAAATCTCGGAACTCTTGCCGCCGTTTTTGGAGTCGTACTGGCTTGGCATGGTTTCAAAACACGTTATATTTGTTGGGTTAGTTAGAAAATTCACTGCAACTCTACATAATCATACTAAGTCTTCAGTCGATAATGACTACGAAAAAACTGACCTTATTCAGTATTAACATTCAGAAATTTGCGACTTGAAAGAGAAAAAAGACTAGAACAACCTTAATTGAAATCACGAAGCAGTATAACAAACAAATATATTTTAAGGAGTCGCAAGTAAATTCCTTTGATGGTCAGAAACAAATCGCTGCTTGCCTTCCAAGATTACTTTATTATCAAATTACCAACTCCTGAAGGAGAGAAGGCTTGGTGGGCCCGTGAACCAGACTCGAACTCGGGGATACGGCACCAAGCCCGTCTGTCACTGAGGCCCATCCTACCGTTGCGCCAACTAGATATTAATTGATTGCTACAATCTCATTATCACTATTATTGTATGCAACGCTGTTATAGAAGGTACCAAACGGATATGCGAATCGTTCGAGTCCGCTTCCAAATGTAGCCTTCTGTCACTCTTGCATGAGTGAATTGAATATTGCATAATTTCTGAGAATAGTTAGCATTGATGTGCTGTAGAGTGGTGAATCAGGTAATATTTTTGCACTCGTTGTCAACCACCTCTTCCAAATCGCGGTAAAGTCAAATGCATTACTAATTAAAAATGAAGTCAACACCAATGCTTGATTTCCAGTCCGAGCGATCATCAGTAAGTTTGCTGGTGAACCTTCCGTGGACAAGTGTAATTGTTAAGGTGTTTTTCTCTAAAGCACCAGTGAACTTCTTATAGCTTAGGTTGCAGAGCTACTAATAAGATAAGCAGATCGATTTTTCTTAATCACTTGTTTGAAACATCTAACTGATGATACCGTGCATAATGCATAAATATTTTTCTTACCCCTTATGTCATGTGTTCGCGAACCACTTCCGTTCTGCAGAATTCTGAAACCGTTCATTCTCCTTACTTCTTTATGTAAGCACCAAACACCGCTTCAACTTATAGGAAAATTCGTACGCGTTTTCATTTTCCATAATCATCGCTATCTTCATTTTAAACCCACTAAACTTTTCATAAACATTGGAGTTAACTAACATCAATCTCTTCTAATATTCTCTACAATGAAACCCACATCCCCATTTTTTTAATCAAAAATCATGAGATTTTATTTAAGCAATTGACTTATAAACTGACGCTTCAATTCATATATGACGTTTACTAAAGCGAATGTCAAATAATTCCTACATGCTAGCATCAAATTTCTTGAATGATATTTCAGTAAAATGGAATTTTCTTGAGAAATTCCTGAATATACCTGAACTCCATATGGTAAATGTTAAAAAAAAACTGGAGTTTATGTTGGCTCGGGTTCGGTAGGCGTATGGTTTATCCCAAAGTTGGGTGATTTAACATTTTTGATGAGAGTGAAGTCCATTGAAGTGAAGGAATAAAGTAAAGTCTGGATGGAGGGTTAAGCACTTTTATACCTTAATCCTATCAGAATGTTATGAATGTAGGATCATCATTATCATTATATTCAGAGGTGGTTTATGGTGGATGGGAAGTAGCAAGAATTGCTAAAGAGCTATAGGTGTTGTCCAAATTTGAGAATACAGTAGACGTAACGAAATGGTGGTGACATCTCAATGGATTGCTTTTAGGTTTCTCTATCCGCAGCAGAACTGATAATAGAAAGAATAGGAAGACATATATGGCGCAAACCAAATTTTCAAAAATTGCGATATAGGATTGGTGAAATAAATACAAGGAGGATGATTGCAACAGCTATGGTAACTACAGCGATTCCTGGTTAGTAACGAAATACTTATAATAATCAAATAAGCAGATTAAACTTTGAAGACTATCGAATAGAGTTAAATTAGACGGACCAATCTAATTAAGGTATCCTTGGGGTGTTTTTCTTTCTTGGAGAAGAAGGAATAGGTTCAACAATATTCCGAAGATTACTGATCGATGGATTTCTTGAGTTTATCAAAGGAAACATCGAACTGAACAGGTTCTCAATTTACTTATAAAACTCGTTTATTATTCCACTAACCGACATATAAGTAATAGTTCGTATTTATAGCTTTACCAATATGTCTCGAAAACATTATACGTCTAATATCAATGAAATTGTAGACGTGGTAGAAAATGTATTACTTAGATACACCATTCAGTCAGTCATTTTATAGAACTTCTGAACGTATATTACTCTTTGAAAATTATGTTAATTATTCCTTCCACTTTGAAAGTTGAAAGGCAGAATAATATCTGAATGACACTGATTTATCGCTAGCTTCATTTCAGTGACTCCGAAGCACTCGTATTTCTACATCTAGTCATTCTTGGATACTTTTACAACAATGTGTGTTTGGACTACGAAACAGATTACAAACACCATAAGGCAACTCACGAGTCAACTGAATAAATATTTCACAATTTATTAAACAAAACAAGACATGAACAAGAACAATTTGCCTTTAACCTCCCTTCTTTTTCGACACACCAACAGTGCGCCCTTTGCGTCCGGTTGTTTTGGTGTGTTGGCCTCTTACGCGCAGTCCCCAGTAGTGACGGAGACCCCTGTGAAGTCTGATCTTTTTTAAACGTTCGAGGTCTTCACGAAGTTTATTGTCCACGCCAGTAGAAAGTAGCTAAAAAGAAGAAATGATCGTAATTATTTTCTAATTTCCAGAACTGTTTCTATTGTAAGAAACTCCACAATTATTACATAGCCTCTGGGGAACATTAAGCTACACTTCAGAATAAAACTTCTATAAAATTGAAACATTTTTGAAACGCAACTACAATGTGCTTACTTACATCGGAACTTCTGAATTTTCTGTATCAAACTACAAATCTGGTACCAACCAGTGAAAAACATTGCAGATTAGCGGGTTTTAAAGAAAGAAAGAAAGTCATCATCGAATGACCTTCATTTCAAAATAGACAATATCGCAACAAAACATGTAAATAAAGTGCGCTCGCCTTAGATACTTCAAGTATTCTATATTACATCAAGAACAGTAATCACCAAATGTCTTTCAATATCATCGTAAAATGTATCACATTTTGAAACACAACTTGCATGTATATGAGTATAAACAAACATTCGCACATAGACACAAAATGTTAACATGCATATACACAAATACGTGCATAAGATTGTGCTTCATCTGAGCGACTTTGTTGGGATTAACCACTGTGCTTCCAAAAGATTACAACAGCATTGTTGTCTTGTGCTGGATATCAACGAACCTCTTTGGACCTATCGAAACAAATGAAACGACTGAATTTTCAATTTAATATGTATGGCTAGTTTTAAACCATTGCAGTTATATTAAGCCATACAAAATTCATAAAACAAAAAAAAATGACGGAGCGTAATAAACGTGCGTGCTACAACTAACTGTGAATTTAGCCTGTTTCTATAAATTATACATAGCAGGGCCTATATACCTCGATTGGAACCGCGTATCTCATAGGAGAACAGCGGATAAAAGTCGAGTAGTTACTATTTGTCAGTAGTGACCCTCAGTGCCTCAAAAAGTGCAATGAGGAAAAAAAACTGACAACAAGAAATGATTGAACACAGCACAAGCATTGACATACCTGCGAATATTTTCCATCTTTAATATCTTTTTGTCGATTAAGAAACCAGTTGGGAATTTTGTATTGCGATGGGTTTTGCATGATAGTGACAATCTTCTCGAAATCATCCTCGGAAAGCTCTCCTGCACGTTTGCTTACATCAATATCTGCTTTACGACAACACACGAACGCAAAACGACGTCCAACACCCTCAAAAAAAGTAAAAGATAGGGTAATTATACCACACACAGTCAAACAAAAGTGGAAATCTTAATCACCTTTATAGCAGTAAGAGCGTATGGAACTTTTCGATTACCGTCAATGTTTGTATTCATAACACGATGAATATGTTGGAATTTCTCCGGAATAATAAGTGACATGATGTCGAGTCAATCACCACTAAGTAGCATCATGGATGTATGTAGTTAATAAAAAATAAACGAAATAAAGTACAACATACATAAAATTTAAAAAAGATGAATAAAATGTGGAGAACCATAAATCACTACATTTAACTTAATCTCAACAATGTTTATTACACATCACAACACTATTAGAAAAGAAATCTCAATAGCAACAAACGTTCAGAGGGTGTTGTTTTATTCGTCACAGGAAAACCGCGCTTCGCAAGCTTTAGCAACCTTTAGTTATACATTGCAGTTTGGTGACCTTTAAACGGTTTTATTAGCTTTTCTTTCAAATAATGGTTAGAACCGGTTAAGTGTTGATTTTTTTTCTATGTTTTTGTAATTGAGTATTTGATTGATGTATCAGACACACGCTTACGTCTGCTTGAAACTTACATTGCGGGAAAGCTAAGTAAAGTTACTGCATGTTGTAGACGGTTACGGTAGTGTGTTGGCAGGTTGCGTTTCATACAAGACACGCAGGGAGTTGGCTAAACCTCCGTTCGTTTATTGCGACTTGTTGTCATCTGGTCGCCTTGTAGCATAGGAGAAATTAGTGAATTGAATATCGGAATATGGGAAGTAAGTCCGTTATGTTGAAGTGTTCAAGTGACAATGTCTTAACTTACAGTCCATTTATTTCAGTAAAATTTCTTGAATTTGTGAAGCCTTTCTGCGGCTTTGTGCCCGAAGTTTCAAAACCGGAGCGGAAAATTCAATTTCGTGAAAAGATGCTGTGGACCGCCATAACTCTCTTTGTATTCCTCGTTTGCTGCCAAATTCCGTTGTTTGGTTTGTAAAATTTTGCTTCACGTAGAGCTTCAGCAGTTCCTGCAATTTCTTAATTTTTTTTGTAGGGATAATGTCAACTGATTCTGCTGATCCATTTTATTGGCTCCGCGTTATTCTGGCTTCTAATCGAGGTACTTTGATGGAGTTGGGAATTTCGCCTATCGTCACATCTGGTTTGATTATGCAGCTTCTTGCTGGAGCAAAAATCATTGAAGTCGGAGACACACCTAAAGACAGGGCTCTTTTTAATGGAGCTCAGAAATGTGAGCATTTTTTCGTTTTTTGAATAGATTTTTTTCTGAGTCTAGCTTTTTACTTGACGTTTTAGTATTTGGAATGGTGATCACTGTTGGACAAGCTATTGTTTATGTGATGTCTGGGCTGTATGGTGATCCATCAGAGATCGGAGCAGGCATCTGCTTGCTGATTGTTGTGCAGCTTGTTATTGCTGGCCTCATCGTCCTGCTCCTGGACGAGTTGCTACAGGCATGTGCTATAAGAATTTGAAAATTTTAAATCTGCTGTTATTAGAAAAAAACTATTATCTTACTAACTAGCTTGGGAAAAGTGAAGTTGTTCAATGTTATTTTAAGTTCCATGTTGATTTCAAGCACATTAAATTATATTTTTCTATAACACCCTTGAAATACTCTATCTAATGATATGAAATGTTTTAAGATGATATGGTTCTATGAAACCTACTATCAAAAGTGTGTATAAAGATGTTTACGGTCAACTATAGTTTTATTCTTAAAATTTATGAGAGTGTCTGGAAAAATCCATACGTAGTTCACTTACTCTCGTTTATCTGTAAATATGAAGTTTCGCAATTACTTCAAAAATTCTCATAATGAGACTCTTTTTCCTCATAGCATTGCGAACATTCATTTCTGAATCTATTCTAAATGTGACTATTATATAAAATTCGTTTATCAATTTCTTAGTTTTTGATTGAGACTTATTTCATTTTTCTGAATCATTGCTAATGTGTCCTAATTTTTGCTGTATTACAGAAAGGATATGGACTAGGATCTGGCATTTCACTCTTTATTGCCACAAACATTTGCGAGACCATTGTATGGAAAGCATTCTCACCGGCAACAATGAATACTGGACGAGGAACTGAGTTTGAGGGCGCAGTAATTGCACTTTTCCATCTTCTAGCAACTCGCACAGACAAGGTTTTTCATAACATCATTTTTAACCATTTCGCAATTTAAATACTTTTGGATTTGATCACTACCGATTTTACACAGGTCAGAGCTCTTCGCGAGGCGTTTTATCGCAACAATCTACCCAATCTCATGAATCTCATGGCTACTTTCCTTGTATTTGGCGTCGTTATCTACTTCCAGGTATTTTTTCTTTGTTTCTTCTAATAGTTAGATATTTATTGCAATGTTGATTATTTAAGGGTTTCCGTGTCGACTTGCCCATCAAATCAGCTCGTTATCGTGGACAGTACAGTAGCTATCCCATTAAGTTATTCTACACATCAAATATCCCCATCATTCTTCAATCAGCACTAGTTTCTAATCTCTACGTCATCTCACAGGTATGGTTTTGTTGTTAAGTGCTTTTTTTTCTTTGTAAAGTATTCTAAGATAACAGATGCTTGCTGCAAAATTTGGCGGCAACTTCCTTGTTAATCTTCTTGGGACATGGTCAGACGCATCGGGAAGTTACCGAAGCTATCCAACTGGAGGTATAATCTAGCTTTTTCGTTTCAAAGTTACAAATACTTACTGCTTCCTATTTGCTTAAGGTATTTGCTACTATCTATCACCGCCTGATACACTCTCTCATATTCTTGAAGACCCTATTCACTGTATCATTTACGTGGTTTTTATGCTCGGTTCATGTGCGTTCTTTTCGAAAACGTGGATTGATGTGTCTGGATCATCTGCTAAAGATGTTGCGAAACAGTTAAAAGAACAACAAATGGTGATGCGAGGCCATCGTGAGAAGTCAATGATACACGAGTTGAACCGCTACATTCCTACGGCAGCTGCCTTTGGTGGACTCTGCATCGGTGCACTGTCAGTTACTGCAGACTTTATGGGAGCAATAGGAAGCGGGACTGGTATTCTTCTCGCTGTTACCATTATCTACCAATATTTTGAAATTTTTGTTAAAGAGCAACAAGAGATGGGAGGCATGGCTGCCATGTTTTTTTAATTTGTTTCAGTGTTTTAACTTATTTTCTAATATTTGTTGTTTTTTTCAACTATTTGTTATCGAATCCTTTGCAGATTTCATAACTGCACTACTATTCTTAGTGAAATACATTAAGTTCTATTTCCAATGTTTTCTGCTGATTAGTTTGTTGCGATAATGTACATGTGCAAATGAAATTCTTGACAATACTTTATTGGAGATCAGAATTGTAAACCCGTGTATGTTATTCTACTATCACAAATGGATACTATTCGTGATTTCGCCTTCGTATCTTGTCGGAATGACTGAATAGACCATATAGATATGGATTGACGACAGAATTAAAAACCATGAATTCGTGGAGGAAGTACAACTGGAAATAAAGTACATTATGTAGGAACATGTTTCTATCTGTAAGTACAGCCAAAGCAAACCTTGTTGAAGCTATTGCTGAAGAGTTGTTTGTCAATGATATGCACGAGGCTCAACAAATTATATGGGAGCCAGCAAATTATGTATGCAATGACCAGCAGGAAAGAGACACGCACCGCACGTGATCTGAAACATAGTTTAATTTGATCTGTAATGTTTCTTGAATTTGGATAATTTATTCTATTTGATATCAAAGAAGAAAGCATTGTTTCTGTTGTCATATCGTTTCAGAATGTGGTTTCTGTTAGCCATTATAAGATATTGCGAAAAAGAGTTCTGGGAAATAATTTCTATGCCTTAACGTATTTTAGTATCAAGACATTTGGTTTTTATTCATAAAATGAAGGGTTCCTAGGCTGTGTATAGTTCATAGTAGTAAAAGTAGACTATCTATTATTAACTCCAACCAAACATACCTATTCACACTGGCATGGTAAGATTGACTGTTGTGAACGCTCGTTCTCATAACGGCGCTACCTTCGCTTGAGGCGATTGATGGCCGAGTTGCCAGAGGTAAAGATGATTCATCAGATACCACTATCCGAGGAGGTACTGCAAGCGGGATATGGGATATGAGAAAGGTGCAGCAGGAATGCGATCGAGGATTCTTTAGTCCTTAATGTCTTTCGTCTTTAGTGAACATGCTTTTAAAAAGTTTCGTTGGGGAATGAAATCACGATTATATATCAGAGCTATGTAGTAGAGAAATTACGATTGTACAACATATCATAGGAGGTTTTTACCTCATTCCAGTTATGTAGCACATTGAACAAATGGATTTATGAGAGGATTTGGTGAATTGATTACACAATGCCTTCGTAAGTTAAAGTGGTATAATATGTGTACTATTTCTCATTCCAGTCATTTCTAATAGCATGCATTTTTGATATTAATATGCAGTAAGATGGAGGGCGAATTGGTGAATTTGCTACGGTGGTACGCCAGCCCCAATCAGGTTTACAACCGCCCCCATTCTTTCAAGGCTATGAAGCCTGCCATCCTGTCATGGTCGGTAGAGTTGTACTAGAGAAATCGTGTAAGATAAAGAGCACTGACATGGTGAAAAGTGATCAACTGGAGTCACTGTATAGAGCAGGCTCGCATTCAATCTTCGTGATATCACGTTAAACACGAATGCGTAGGCGCACCTCGCAACAGGGATTGATCAGCGCCACAGTTTATCTTATTACAACAATCATTTTTAATGAGTGAAACACTTAGTTTAATACAAAGACCCTAAGAATCTTAATCTAGTCATGTTCCTGAACGGATTGAAAATTGAGGGAATGGAACTTATATGAAGGAGCATTCATCCCATTATCTCTTACGGATTTGTTTTTTAGTATGTTCAGTAGAAAGATATCGTACCTGATATTCTCGTAAGTATGGTGTCAGCTGTTTCACATCCAGTTTGGATCGAAGCGTTTCTATTGTTACGTGAGATCGAGGGTCGTGAGTTTACAAAAACCCACGAGAGCACGATCATGTAACACATCTTAATCATTAAGCGTATTTAGCTCGACATTGAAATTTCCTGTTTATAGTGTAATAAATATGAAAATCTCATTGGTTGAGGATGTCAAACTATGCATTATATTTCTTGTTTATTATGTTAGTAACCAACCACAACAATTAGGGCTGGAATCCAGAAGATCAAACCAATATGAATAATCGAGTACCATGACTCCGCATCGAATGTTCTACCTATCGCATTAGGATTCTCGTATCTGGCGATCTCCCATATCTGAATTAATGTCAACAAATAACGCTGGTTAGTTTCCTAGACAATTTAGTTTTTAGCATTAAGTATCTATAGAGTTTAAAAGTAAGCGCTACGGTATACCTCGTGCTCGTTTCATTGTACTATATTTTGTTCTACTATTTTTCTTTTTTCGAGTATTCTTGTGCGTTTTTTTTATTTAGAGATTTTGAGCACAATAAATTTCAAGTAGTCCCTTTTTTAAATTTAATTTTCGATGCCGCTTTCATCCATAGTGAACGTACCCCGTTCCTATGTTTTTATTTATCTGCTGAAAGAAGCAAAGAATTTTTTAGATTGCGATCAATGACGGAAAAATTATTTCTTTGGGAAATTATTAGCTTGACGTTCCCACTCTCCTATCCTCAAATAAAAGCAAAGCTATGCAGTTGATAGCACTACAATTAACTGTCATTAGCTATTTCCGATTAGATTTTTGTTAAA
>KN716192.1:337271-354535 GCA_000816705.1 Dictyocaulus viviparus | reverse complement strand
ATTTTGATAATTTTTTGTAAAAAGTCGTACAGCACCAAAAGCATACAAATTCGACCGTAAACATCTGGTGAATCTACCGCTAGTCCTCATCAAAACACTCATTTAGATGTTAACATACTACCTTTTGTAATGCAAAGTTTCAAGTCAATGGAAAACAAGCAGAATTGCTAGAATATTAGAGAGAGAACCCCCAAGCGAGCAAGCATTTAACAAATCCTCAACCCCATGGATCATATTCATAGAATAACAAGAGTACATGAAGCTATTATACTTGGTATTTGTCAACCTCAAAAAATTTTCTCATATGACAGAGACAAAAAAATCCTATGGAGGTGTTAATTAATTAATCTTTTCGGCTTTATATTAGGATGTTTGGTGACCTATATAAGGACTTTAGTGCAAAATTTCCTCTTTCATTGAGGAGTTACTCATTAAGACAAAGAAACGTTTCCGAAAGAAAAACGATATCGCTTTCATAAATCTATTAACAGGTATTTTTGAAAACGTTATGAAATTAAAATGAGATAATATATCTGTAATAATCGTCATGGAGTGCAATAAGGGTGTAGTAAACGCAGCAATGAATGCAAAACGGGGGGGCCGATCGTTTCTTCATCACGATTCTATCTTAGAGAATGCTTTTTTCACAATCTGCTAAACAGCGATACCTGAAGGCATTGACTCCAGTTGATGTGTTTGAATGGCACATAATTACGCCAGACAAGCAGTTGTGGCATGGCGATAATAAAAGCGGATGTCCATGCTGAAAATGTTGTATTCGTGAGATGACAGCTAGAGTACCTAACGTCTTCAGAAGCTGCTATAACTGGCACACGCTTCACTAACTTGGATTTTTAAGTACACGAGGAAAGTAAAATTCATGATAAAGCGCTCATATAAAACACTCATGCCATTTTTTCCACGTTCACGAGATAATTGTAAAGCAAAGTAAATTAAAGTTATGATACTGTAAATTACTACACTTGTGGGACTCAAACGTTAGACTAATAACGCTCATAACGAATCTCACTGAAGAATACGTTTCACCATTATAGATATAAATGGATCATTGATCACAGAGAGAGCAATGTTTGCGATTTGGCCTTGAGTTATGTTGAGCAACAAGAGTCTAACTTAACAACGGAGGGATATCGTTTGATCATAAGCCAGCAGTGGTACTGTAGTTGGAATTGCTTTCGAAAAAATGCATCTGGGATTCGTTTATAATGCCATATTTTGGAATACAACAAGCTTTTTGATAGCGGCACAGCACTTCTTCATCTTTTCAAGCTTTTTCTATTTTACTGAATGGTGTTGATTCGTTTCTTGTTTACAATGACTTTCATTAAATTTATTGAAAAAGGCTTTTCTTTATTCAAATCGGGCATAATTTCTTCTCTGAGGAATAGTGAAAATATTTCTTCCGTTAGTAATTTTGTGGCATGATTTTTAGGAGAGAGGGAGAGAAGAAGACTTGAACTCAATTACCTCCTGCTAGCATGAGTCGAATTCGGTGATTTGCCTTCTCAGGAGAATGTCGTGTTACCGAGAACACAGAAAATAATCGATCCAAAGCAATGCACACGATTACATTCGATGACGACTGAAATCCGATAACATTAATGGATATTCGAAAAAAGTGTCGATAAGAAGTTTACATTGAGGAATTTTAAATAACACATAGAAATCAGATTATTGATGAATCAGGAAGAGAAAAATGACGTAAAGCACGTGCATTGGGATACGGTAGTGGATAGTTGGCGATAATCTAACAAATCCCTCAACGGATTTTCTATCGAACTCCTTCGATATTTATCATTTTATAGCTCTCCATCTAATTACTGACCACAAAGTCTCTAGCATAGTACTTATTCTACATAAGTTACATTTAATGAGGGCTTGATAGTATCGGATAAACAATCAAAGCAATCCACGAAACGTTTCAGTTGACTAAATCATGTTGAGGTTTGAAAATTGAGATGAAATAAACAATTTGAAAAAGTGGAGTTTTCTTTGATATTTGCTAACAAATCTGCGTGGTTTCGAATCAGTACAAAAAACTTCATGAAGAACTCAATTGTAGAGAGTTAACAAACAGTGGATCAAAGAACGACCATTTTTCAGTTCATCTAGCTTTCGGCTTTTTTGTGTCTTGTTCGATCGTATTAGAAACGTTTAATGTTTGGGTATCCCTCAGGGTTACTGTAAAATCTTTCTTTTAGTCTTCCTACTATCTTTGAATATAACATAATATGGTAATAAATACTTAGTACTAATCATTTCAGTTAAGGGATATTATAATAATCGTTTCATGTCATGAATTTTTCCGAAATGATTCTTCCGACCGAATTTCTCTGTTCGAATTTTTATCAGTTTCACATGAAATCGATTTTGTACCTACCTGAAATGCTACCGTATGCATCATTTTTACTACTCTACAAAGTAGATCACCACCTCTCCAATCGTACGTAAGCAACCAACACGCTCTTGACGGCACATATACAAAAATCACCAACAAATCCGAGTAGTTCAAGTGACGTTTGAGCAGCTCCAATCTACTTGTCATCGGCCGCTCAGCCAGCTTAAATATTTTTTTTTTGTATTTTAAAGAAAATTCCGGCAAGAAATCTTAACGAACGAAGTTTGATTGGTCAATCGACAAATGAATTTTTTGTAGCGCATAAAAATCAAGAAGCATACCGGAAATTCTCCGATTATTCTCATTGATTTCTGGCTTAACCTAATTTGACGGTTTTCATTTTTCAACAATTCGTTCTAGAGGAAGAAATGAGGGAAAAAAATAATTTAAGCTTCACCTACTGTTCAACAAGAAATTTATTCAATAAAACTGCTTCATTTATAAAATTGGCTCTCGACCGTGATTATTTCTCGCACTAGAACTTATTAAGCTCTTTGTGCTCTAGCTTGGAATGAATTTCACGGGCTAAAATGAAAGCTGAGTCAAATGGATTTTGGTTTCGTTGTAACTCACTCGAACATCGACTAAGTGCCACTTTGATATTTAAGCATCTAATTCAAAAACAAATTCCATAAACATACTCCATATATACTAAAAATTCGTTTCATTTCGTTTTATATAAAAAAAATTCAACTGTTTAATTTTTTTCCGGTTTTTTTTTTTTCGTTGAACTTTGGACTGTTTGATTGGCAGTTCAACTTTTTAACAACGCATAAATCATTCCGCAATGATTTTTCCGTTATACTAACTTGCTAATATTATTATTATTACTATTATTGATTAGTATTTTTGTAGGTAGAGATAGCCATTTCATTTTTCCCTCTTCTAGCAAGCTGACGAGTTCAATAATCCATGGAACTCAATATCCATATAGCATATTACTACCACTTTTACTGCTTAATCACCATCATGGGATTTTGGCTACGACATTGAAATGGAGTAAAATTCTCTGGTAATAGCGTTCTTAATGGTGTTATTCAAAAATGACAAAGATTAAAGTTCATCTCTATTAAATAAACATGCGACAAACAAAAACAAAAACAAGTTTTTATTGTTGCGATGCGTATAAACAAAAACAATTCAAAAATTGCTGAACAGCAGACACTCTCAAGAAGAGTATTTCATTGCTGAAAATTTCCTATAAAACATCGGCTTAATGATTAAAATATTTATTGCATTACAAATGAAACTGAAACCGCATGCATGATTTTAAAAAATAAGAAGCTATTTCAGAAAAATAAAACACTACCAGAGTCAAATCGAAAATGAGGACAAAATTTGTACTCGAAAACTGAAGAGTTGATGGGTTTTTCTTTTCATAAACATATGTTACTTCATGCAAATTAATAATTTCTAGAAAATGATATTCCTCGAAAAGAGGTTGTTATCGAGGTTGTTATTGAGGTTTTTGACATTTTTCAAGTATTTCTCTTGTTTTCTATTGTTATGCTTTTAATTGACATGCGTTTTTTACGATGAGTTTCAAAGATTTGAAATCAAATTCTGATTTTACAGAAAATTATACACGTCCTCACTTCGATGAGGTGATGAGTGACATTTAGTTTGTGTTTTAAACATCGTGCACTGTACTACGACATTTACAATCATCTCTCAAACAAAAAACTCGGATTTTAGTTAACAGAAAAACTTTCAAGATCAAAACGATCTGATAAAATCATTCCGTTATGACTAAGCGTTTTTTTTTATTTCATTCTGATATTTCTTTATTCAAAAGATATCGTTCGATATGAGGAAATGCTATGAAAATGTACCTGAGTGTAAGCGGCCAAATTAAGTGGTGCTCCAATAATAAACATCAAAACAAGTGACGTCATTTCGAGATAATCCGAAAATATCGGCTCCGGTGGATTCGCCATCATTTCGTGATCGTCAAAATAGTTCGATGTGATATTTTGGATAGACACCATCCTGAAAATAACAAAGAGAACGATAAAATTCATTGCGATTTCTAACTGCAATTATAACGAAAACCACAGACGGAAGTAAGCAATTCATTTAATTAACCAGTAAAAATAGTAATATAAGGAGAAAAAAAACGAGCGAAAATTGCTGTAGACATGCAACAGATGAAATATGCTTTATTCAGTTTTTGTTTGTAAACAAAATGAGGTATGTTGACGAGACTCTTGCAGAGAACAAAGTCGTTTTTGTACAGCAACTTACGTTGTCACCAAATAGACAGTTTTGTTAGTAAGTGGAAAAATAAATATGCATATGAGGATGAATGATCAGCTTCGGAGGGATTGAGGATTATCGTTAAAGCAGTCACGTAAAAAACGTCAAACGTAACTGAAATCATTACATCCTCTGGAAAAAACTCTTCTATAAGATAACTCTTTGGAAATTTATTGAGTGAAAAATTTTAGAAATGCGGAAAAACAAATGATCCGATTTGTTTAAAACGTACTACGATGTGCTATTGTAATAAAACAAAACGAGAGAACGAATTACTGCGATTTACAACAGAAAAAAAAAAAACTAAAATTAGTTGAGGTGTAAGCGAAAGCTTCAAGAAAAAACAATTGCTGATCGTTTAAATCATCTAAACTAAACGTAAGCTTAAGCCTTACCTCATTTGCCTTCAAGGCCAAATCATAATATTGGCAATCTCAACAAAAGCTTCATTTGTGTTGTATATTTGTTCATAAAGAGGGACTATTTATTTTAATAGATCATTGATGGAGTGCATTTAGTTTTGAGGAAGCATATGAGTGAAAATATTCAAGTTTCTAATGTCTCTCACATTTCCGGCTGGCATTCTATAGCCATATCGATGTTTCACAACAAACAACATCCATAGTTACCGTAATGTGATAGATCAAGGAAAAAATCCACGGATCATGTTAAAATAGGATAAAACAGGCTCTGCTGTGGGCTCTGTTGTGTTAAGCGTGTCAATTTTTTTCGAGGAAATATGCTAAAAATAGTTTATAATTAACCATCACTATTGGTTTTACCTAGGGCATATGCCAGAAACAACAACGAAAAATAACAAATCATAAAAACACATTAAACTAAGAAAGATTGAACTAGTTAGTCCATGACGACACCTGCTTGATGAGGATGCGTCATGTAAATGAGTTCATCAACAATCGTAAAGATCATTTGAACGTATATTCGTCGTCGACGGCAATTTATTCTATCAACCTCTGTCACGTGAGATTTTTCTTGATTTCCTCAGAAAAATTCTTTAATGAAAAATTTAGCGACTCTCGAAGAATGAAGAACTCGATGGACTCAAGTGTCAAACAATATCGAACTAGCGACTTCATGTGCATCGATGCATGTTACCTCACTGTTACCTCACTGAATAACCATAAATTTTAATTAGGAAGAGACAATAAAGAAAACAGAGCGAAAATCACTTAATCTTTAAAATATAGAAATCTGGGACGATAAAGATGAAATATGGTAATACATTACTAAACAGCATAGTCGTTTTAGTCCACTCTCTTTTTTTTTTGGTAAAAATCGCTTTAATCAATGAGGAACGATATCCTCATAGTAACTTTGAAATATTCAAATGTGTTCTATTTTGATCAAACTTTGTTCGACAATTTATCTACAGCATTTTGAAAGGAAATAGTTAACAGCTTTTGCTGATAATGACACTAAATGGATTTGAATGATAAATTTATCTCCTCAAAATGATGAAGCTGTCCAAGTGTCCGACCTTTTTTTTTTCCTCTCCATCGTTTCTAAATTTTATTGCTTCATTTCTAAAGTTTATTTATAATTATAATCGTAAATATATTTTTATTTTATAATGATATTATAGCACCGGTAATTATACTGAGTTGGCCGCAAAACTGGATGCGTTTTGGCTCACCAATTGTATTCGTTAATGAGATAGTGCTGATGAGATACTCATTTACTATAAGTGAAGTATTGAATGGGCGTAAAGCGAGAGGGCCTTGGTAGTGTAATGGATAAGCTCAACAGACGGTATATCTGTAAGTGAGGGTTCAACTCCCTCTTTCAGTCCCGAGTTTTGCGGTCAGCAGCAGCGAAATTGTGGAGCTTTCAAATAATAACTTAAATCGCAAAAGTATATATATGAGTTTTTGAGTGTATCGTATTCGTTAAGGGAAACGTTTGGAAAGAATGTACTGAAGAAATAGAGGATAAAATATCTGAGGATGTCAAACCTTTATCCTCTCTCAGTATTCGAAATTACAGTAGGATCTAAACCAATTACGCTCTTATGATATGGCGCAGAACAGCACAAAAAATCGTTGAGTGATAAGATTTGTCGAAGTGGAGCGTATTTCTGTTACTAACCGAATTCATTGAACAGCTACTAATAGGTGTAGCGTTGTTGAATAGAAGGAAACTTCATAATTGCGAGTTCTTGAGTCAGTCGGTGATTAACGAGATTGCTAGCGATGTAGATGAACAACACTGCAGTAGCTATCGACGATGACAATTATTATGACAAAGAAAAAAATCTCATGTTCTAATGGAACACGAATGCCACTACACATTATCGATATGAGAAATCGGTCTGAAAAATTACACGAAAAGTACACACCTAGATAATCTTTGTGACAAAAGCTTACGTTATGCAAATTATCATATCGATTATCATTTAGAAATTATCATATAAGCTTTCACAAAAAAATGATGTCTGACGAAGAAAATCTATAAGTAGAGCAAGAAGATTTTCAGAAAAAAGCGAGATGATGAGCACAAAACTGAGACGAATTGGAACGTACAAGCTTAATCAGTTAACGTAAATTTGAATAAATTAAAAAAACTTTATGTTAGTTTCTATTTGACGCTATGATTATATGCTGGAGGGAGAGGAAAGTAATCCAAGCCGCTCGACATACCAACGGCGAATTACTACTACGTCTACTGGATGATTATCACCAAGGGATTCATGAATGGAGGAGCATCCGATGTTGTTATAAAGTAAAATTCTCTAATAAGAGATAAGAGAATAAGATAAAAAGCGATGTTTTTGGTGTCATTTAAAAATAATAAAGATCAGATTTGTTTTATTAGTAAACAAAAACAAACAGAAAAAAAAACCTAGGGTTTTTTTCTATTGTTTATTGCAATTCATGGAATTGGAAGTAAAATGAATTGCATAGATAATAAACGGACCAGGAAGTTTTTGTACCACGACAAAAGGCTTAATCAGTTAAGAAATCATTAATGATGAATGATTTGCTCTTTGCTGGTTGCTTTGCTCTCACAACGCTGAATGTTTAAGCTCAAAGTATTACGTAATGCTTTTATGACGAAATTTCATAGTACAGAGATAAAAGTGGCCGACAACATCTGATCGAGGAAAATTCGTCATTACACAGAGTGTAGGTGCTCTAGGTGGGCTACAATTATAACGATGACCGAACACTATTATAACTGACATCAGTTGCTGATCTGCTGACAATCGTTCCGAGCTTCCGAGCTTCCGAGTTTTGTGAAACAACACTCACCCCACATCATCATCGTCATCATCATTGGTAGTAATCGTGAAGAAGTGAAATAATTAGTTTCACTGACTACTTTCCATCACGTAATCTCTATAAAAAAATATATATTTGAATGGAGAAAAATATCTCTATTCAACATTGAAATGAAAATTCTTCAACTTTTAAGTTTGTTTTTTTTTCAAATTCTTAAGCAATACATTGGACATTTGAGGGAAACTTTTGTCGCATTTGAAAATTGCCAGAGGGAGATTGGTCACGGAAATGGTATATTTTCAAATTAGTTTTGTAGAACTAATTTGAAAGTTGTTGTATATATTTCATTTAAACAAAAAAAAAAGAGCTTTACAAGAACTCAAAATTGTGCTTCGTTCGAAATCGTCGAGCATTCAGAGAAAGGAAACTAAGAAAAACATTTTAAAACAGTTATTATCATATAACGTTGTCACATCTGAATCCTTCATCTGATTATGACGTCATGAATCAATCAGCCTCACACATTAACGATTCGTATTTAAGAACTCTCGTAATATGAGGTATACGAAGCATTAAGACAGCTAATATTTCATAACGACTTTATAACGATCTATATATTCATCCAGAATTTCACTTTTTCAAAAAAAATCATAATGAGTGATAAGGAAAAAACGTTGTTCATTTGTCCTTAGCGCTTCACACGATTTCAGTACCAGCCAGCTGATTGTTGAGGTATAGAAAGCAAGTAGTTTATGTGCTTGTGCTGCTGGCTAAACTCTTGTGGTAAAGCAACCAACACCTCATTTCACTCCTAATATGAAATTCTAGATAGAAGAAATTTCGAAAGAACCTCAAAATTAATGTTGATGAATATAGTATTAAAGAAAATATTCAGCATAGCATATTGATTGAATTATATCATATAAAAAAATCAATATTGTAATGACGTTATCGTATAATCGTCTTCGATTTTGATCCTCGTAACTGCATTTGCATCAACTGCGATTCTTAATCAACTCAGTGGTGAGTGATGAGTGAAAATAGGAAATCCACTAGGTATTTCAATTATCAAGCTGAGATTAAATGAAATCTTCCAATTTTCGCAGCTGATTTCTATAATAAGTCATAAGCTAATTGTAATTTGAATATAGTAAAATTTCAGATATTTTTTTTCGCGCACCTTATGTAGCAAATAAAAATCTTTAAAAAAATGAATGGACTAAAAAGTGGAAAGGCAAGCGTTACTGATAGAGAGTAGTGACGTCATTTCAATTCACAAGAAACCTTCTTTCTGATGTTCAGACAGCTTTTCGTCGAACACCTTCTCCCGAAAACTTACACGTTTACAGAACGGATTCCCTTCGTTGTTTGGTTGAAATGACCGCTTATGTTTTTAGGCTCTGGATGAGGTCCGTTAGAAGCCTTTGTTTATGTGCCTTGCTATTAAACATTATATACCACCCTCAACACCTCGAAAACAGCTTCATAGGAATACAATCGAAATATTTGCTTAATAAATGACGAATATCCAACGGAAAATGCTATCTAGAAAACTCTCCATCTTCTAATGCTATCATCGTTCTGATTACCGTAGTTGATTTTTACACCTTCAAATTTACAGTCGTGCTTTTTCAACATTAAATAGCTCATTTAGAATAATCAGCAGTACGTTAATCCGGCTGCTTAACGAGCGCTGTTTATGAAAAGCTTATCGGTCGAAGAGGACTCGATTTTGTCATCAGCTCGATTACAGTAATCTTCACTGGGTCATTAGTTATCATTGGAGCGATGCAGGAGAGATCATTCGAGGATTTCAACAAAAATCAACTTTAATATTAACTTTCAGAAATTAATGAGTAATAATTTACTAACATCATGAAATAAAATATAGTCATATAAAATAAAATCATATGAATTATAATATAATATTTAGTATTTAATGAAATATGATAAATTATAGACGTTATATTTGAAATAGCAATATTTTATGATAACGAGCAATTCAAAATTGGAATTGCTTGATCGCTTTGAACATTTTTTCTAAGAGGGCGATGTAATCGAAAGAAGTGAGACTCAATTTGATGTGAGTGAGGACATTTAAAACACACTACGATTAAATACACTTTACAACTACAACTAAATGTTGTTTACGTTGATGTTTACATATCATCATCGATCGATGTACTTTCGCATGCGATGCATAGCAGAACGTTTTCCGACGGAACGTCCTGAACCGATCAGCACACGAAACTCATGATGTTGTTCTACAACTATAAGTGATTAAATTGAAGTCAGTATGGAAGTTGAATTTAATGAAGATGAAAAGAAAAAGACAATCAAAGACATACTTTTTCATTTAAGCTCATGACTCGTTGTTGTTCAAGCATTTTTTGTCTTTTTGTCAAATTTAATTTGATTTATACCTCGTTTCTTACGTGCCTTTCATATGAGTGACAGGTTATTGATTAAGTAAATATTATTCTACTATGCAATCCTCACAAGTAATCATAAAAACAACAAACAAATTCATAGAGTATTTGAAAATGTACGATTTCTGATCTACCACGAATTAGATATGAAGATATGATCTGTGATCGATAGGATTTCTTAGAAAAGAAAAGTTACTAGTGATCTGATAAAGACAAGACGAAAAAATCAGGCATAGTATATAAAAATAGAAAAAAAAAACAGCCCAGATATGTTGTTGTTGATGGTTGGATGACACAAACACATTGCCCCAGGGCAGTAGTAATTTCAAGCATGTACTTGTTACGAGAAGAAGTTTTTCCAGTAAATTCGATATCGTTGGAAGCATTTCATATGTTTCGTATTTTTGAAAAATCTTCAAAAAAAAAATTTCTCAACTGAACAAGTTGGTAAACTTGTTGTTCTCCTGCTTTGATTTAGTTCTTCTACATCCACTTTATATATGAGTCGTCGTTTTTTTTTTCATAGAAAATTTTATAATATGATATTTTAATTAATATTTTTATTAATTCAACTCGTTAAATGAGACTTTAAGCTAATGCGACAAATGATTTCTGTAACTCTTTTGAGGAACGTAAATGAAAAGTGAGGACAAATTCAAGAAGACTTTTTCTTTCTAAGAGAATTTTAAAAATTTTATTTTTTTTTTCAATTATCATTTAATTCTATTTTGGTTATAAAACAGGTGAAATAAAATCGAATCAGAATAATTTCATTGCTATAAAATTCCGCTTACATTAATATGCATGCAATAGATTACCGTACTCTATAATGGTACGATTACAGTATCCCATATTGCTGAGTTGAGATCAAAATGGACAAAACTCACTATGGATTTGAGCTTGGATCTCGAAAATTCACGGTCTGAGGTGTTTTTATGATAAACTCAACAACATGAGGTATCAAAAACGTTGTTAAACGTTTTCGAATTTCATTTGTTTACTTTTATATTTATATCATTTTTTTAATAGTGTTATGATCTATCGATAGTTTAATGCCATCTGAAATTTGTCACTTTTCAAATTGTGAGGATTTTTTCACAATCAAAATTTGCTGAATGAGAATCTACAGAATCGAAACGACATAAAATAATCTATTATTTTTAATGATTGCTCTAATGTAAACATAAACAACAACATACGATTGTAAAGAAGAACTCGTGTCTGAATAACGAAGCAATAGAAAGATTTCTAGTCATAAAAAAAAGTAACTCAATACCGGACGGGCGGTGTTTACCTCAGTGATTTGTTGTGTTGTTGAAAAAATTGTTAGAGTTGCTATCACAAGCTTTAAGTGAATATTCAAATGAAAAGAGTTATGTCTTTTCATAATCGATCAACTTATCGCATTCTCTAAAATGCACGTCCTCACGAAACTCTGGAGGAAAAACCATAAAACACGAACGCTTCTAGAAATCAAACTGATTATCATATAATGATATTAATTTTTATTCATTTTTTCTTCTTAAAACAATCCTTATAAGCTACTACTTCCCTCTTCTTTCCTCATGAAAAAAAATGGTTGTTGTTGTGGTTATTGTTGTAATTGATGTTGTTGTTTTTTTTTTCCCTTCAAAGAAAAATTAATGAAATCTAAACAACATGAAAAACAATTTATAAGCTTATAAACATATAAATTTCCGTAAAAAAAATAATACAAAAATTTCATTATAAAACTGGCGTGACACAAAAATAATTTTTGAACGCACGCTAATCATTAAAAATTGTTGTTCTTTTTTTTCAGAAATTTTCTAATTTCTATTATTTCCTTTTTTTTAATATAATTTTTTTTATTTTTTTGAGTATTACAGTTTATTATTATTATTATTATTATTGATTTTATTTATCAATAGTTCATAAAGCGTATTACTTTTGGATAACGTCAGAGTATGAGGTAGATGAGGCGTGAGGTAGTATACACCATAAAGAAAAAATGATTTATTTTTTTTTTGAATAAACGATTACATACATATATAATTAAGTAGAAATTTATGAGTACGTCTTTTTTTGATAATTGCAACTGAAGCTAAATAACGTTATTTATAATAAATCAGTATTATTATTACAACAATAAATAATTGTAATGGCTATTTTCGGTAGCAATCTGAGTAACAACTTAAGTGCACTCATTTAACTCATTAAAAAGAGGAAAAGCCCTGAGTTAAGTGTTTGTCGACTAGATTTATTCCATACTAGCAATTATCCAAGCCTTCATAGTCTTTTCTTTCTATTAATAATGGTAGATTATAATAATTTTATCAAATATTTCATATAGGTGACTCAATCACAAAGCGCGGAGCCTCAGGGTCGACTGGAAACTCATAACTCGCACGACTGCCACTGTTACTTTGGCTGATTTCTAACGACTGTCATATGTTATGATTACAATATCATTCAAGACATATAAAAAATAATCACCATGAAGAGGTGTGCCTGTGCCCGAGTATACACGCCTCCGAGTCCAGACTCGAGCCAACCAAACTTTGGATACCTCAGTGATAGGCGAATTGTAGCTGAAGAATCTGGGAGGTTAATCGACACTGGTTTTACAGCAGTCTATCACTCCCTAATCATCGTCCTCTCTTTCAATCATTATAGATCATTATCATTCAAACAACGTTAGGATGGCATTCACACAACGGACAGATGGATTACGCTAATGCTTATCATTATTACTATTGTAAATGATAAGAAGACTATCAGATGTATGAGGTATATTGGTTACTTACAAATCGACGTTCTTTAACCATCCTACCGCTGCTCTTATTGTCATACAGCTTCATCATAATCTTCCTCTTCTATTGATTGAACTTTAGTTGTTCAACTGGCACGAGCCTTACCAACGTACTCATGTGGAGCAAAAGTCATCAAAGCTCTAAAAAAAATCAAAGCAGTTTGAATTGCTTTGTTAATGATTGGAGTTGAACGAGTAGCCATTTCCTCATCACTTACTCACTTTTGCAATCGTACATATTTTTTCAACAACGCTGTAAAGAATTTTATCGCACACCATGAAAACTTTTAAATTAGAAGAAAGCTCAGTTCACTCAGTGCTTAGAAAAACTCCGACCCTAACAATTTCTGAGTTCATCAAAACGAAAAAGCCATTAGTAGTTGTCGTATCGATTAGAATACTTAATTTATTATTGTAGAAGCTTAAGGTTTTTAGATGTTACTAGTTACATTTTTAAATGTGTAAAATTTATTCACCACTGAATATTAATTTACATTTTAAGTATTGATTGCAAATATTGTCAGGTATTTTGAAGCACTTAAAAATCAATTAAATCAATATCCAAAAAAATTAATGGTCCATACAAAAATAATGATATCAGATTCAATTCGAAATGATTATTGATTTGGAGAAAAACAAAATCGATTCAAAGCAGTTCAATAAATATAACGTCGTTAAGAAAACATCAAAATCGATTGCTGTAAATCCAATACATTCCCGTAATTTCTTTTCAGCTTTTCCATTCTATTAGTCCTCATTGAGTAATGAATCAGCTGATTCAGCTAACCTCATATTTATTGAGATGACAAAAATTTTTTCTTATAATGTTTTTCAGCGTTGTTTTTGTCAGTTTACGTTGAAATGGCGGGAAATTAATAGTTTTAAATTTGATCCATCGATTGATATGTTTGTCAACAAGCATTCAATGCGTTTATTTATTTATTGAAACGTCATCGAATTCCATTAGACTCGAGAAACTCAGAAAGAGTGATCAGCCGTTGACTCATCAACAAGTGATAATCACTAACTAATAAAGAAAATAGAGAATATATTAGAGGAAAAAGAGGAGTACAATTAATAATTACAAAAATATCTAATAAAGAAAATTAAATAGAACAGTTTAAAAAAGGAAAAGCTGGAGTTTGAACTTAATATGAAGAATGAGTACGACTGAGAAACTCATTTTCAATATGAAAGAAAAAAATTTATTTTTTTCATTAACCTTTTTTAATGAAAAATAATAAATAAAATCGTAATAAAGCATAATAATTAATTTTTCTTGAATATTTATTGATTTAACTGTTACAAATTCATTGTAGAAAAATTTTTTCTACTCAATAAAAATTCAAAATACGGGAAAAAAAAAAGAACGACGAGTGATTTCACTCAATAATTTCCGTGAGTCGAACTCGAAAGAAGCCTTAGAAAAATTTCTATGACTTTTTTGAAGATGATCTTTGAGGAAAAAAAGGAAAACCTGCAAAACACCTTTCTCGCTCGTATGAATGAATCTGGTTCGAATTTGATTTTATGACGAAAATCTAATAACGAATCCTCCCTCCTATTCATCGTTTAAGCAGATGGAGGTCATTTTTTTTGACTCTTGAAATGTTTATTTCACTCATTCATATTTAAAAGCATTAAGCTTATTTATCTTTTTGGCTTATCTACGAGTTATAAGATATATGTGACTATTGATTGATTTCAAAAAGATATTTGAAAAGCTGTTATATTTTTTCTCCTCATTGAGTAACCCTCATGAGAATGAGGAGAATATTATTGATTAGTGGAAAAAAACCCACGTCTGATGAGGATCAATTCTTTTCAATTGTTTAATATGAATAAATTCTAAGCATAAAACTCATTTTGAAGGAGGGTAGAGGAAATATTAACAGATTACTTTGCAGGCAATTTTTATTTTCATATGATTTTGTTCTGTTCAAAGAAAAAAAAAACGTTATTAAGTTGTAATTATCTTCATTTATAAAAGAAATAAGAAAAGTATTAAAATGACTAAAATGATATCATATTTAATGTAAAAATTTTGATGATGAAATATCTAAGAATGTAGAAAGAAGAAAGAACCAACAAATTACATTGTTACTTGTGAGTGTTGAAGTTTTAAAAGCCTCAAAAATGAGGAAAATGAAGAAAAGCGAAATAATGAGTCTAATCTTTGAACTTTGAAGTGAAAAAAAAATTAATCTTACCATTGAAATAGTTTCGTAATATTGTTCAGTAGATGGAATAAATGAGAAAATTTATGATGATGAAAACGAAATCACGTTGTTGATTCGAATAAACATCCACCACTGCCACCTTTTTGCCTCAATGAGTTTTCATATTCGGCGAGGAAATCGAAGCTTTAACTGGTTTGTAATAGAAATTAATAAAGAGAACGTTAGTGGCTGAAGAGTTCTTCTTGGATATTAACGGTTTCATAAATTTTCATTTAGAGACGAAATAAATGAAAAGTTTATGAACTCGTTGTACTCGACGGGTTGAGTCTTTGCCATAAAATTGCCTTTACCTGTTCACAAACTTCTCGCACCAACCTTACCACCAAAGGTGATTTGGTGCTTGACAATCTGAAACGGGAGGTCGATTTGACGTCATCATCTGTTAGATGCACCATCCTGTTCTGTTGCACCATGCGTTTACTATATTGCGTGACTTGCTTTGTATAATGTTTTAAGCAATTTTAATTGTTGGAAAGCGGTAAGGGTTAAAAGTTAGAGTGTTTCCTGAAGGGAATAAAGATCATATGTGGTTAGTTCATAGAATTCCTCCTTGGTGCACGTAGATCACTCAGAGGTAATTTTTTTACAAAGCCTTTTGTCAATCCCTAGTTTGATATCGCATTACATTCCTCAAATGAGGAAGTATTAAAACAACGAAAATCATCTGACGATATAATAATGGAATATGTAGCAATACACAGTAACATTAAAGAAGATGACGAGCTTTAGTAAATAGAAAAAGAGTAATTATGTATTCAATATGTATTTTACGGTGAGTGATGAGGTCAAACACCGACTGGTTTATCATACTTTGATACCTGAATAGCTGCATGGTCCGTTACAACGTATCGTACCAGCTTCAACAGTTCGTGTCAGAACGGTCCATGGTGGTGGTAGAGTGAATGCGTGATGGTGATATCGACGAAGACCAATTAATGACACTCAATCAGAACATTCATCTGGAGAGATTCGTCAACCACATAGCTTCATTATCATAGTTTTGTTTATTTGTTTAAGAACAATAATAAGAAAACATCTATAAAGAAAATGAGTGGAAATGAAGTTGAGGTTGAGTGAGGAACACGTGTAAGCAAAAATACAACGCTGTGTTGCGCGTCAGATCACTAATGCGTTCCAATTCTGCTGTCTAATTTCATAATAGAATTCTAGAAAATCCTTAGTTTTAAAATATGCTTAAAGCATAAAAGCTTTTACCGTATGAGTTTTATAAGAACTTGCATGCACGTGAATTTTTCATGACTGAGAAAGAAACGAAAATTTATAATAATAATTGACTTTAATACTAAGAAATAATAGCACCAAACAATTATAATAATAAATATATGCTCGAATTTCTTTTTATTTTCCTTGAAAGTTTTTTTTTCTGTGAATAATGAATTTTGCAGAATATAAAAATAAACGATATCTACAAAAAATGGCTGTGAGGTTTCGTTAAGTACAAGTGCACTCAGGACTTTATGAAAAAAATGACGTCATTGAAATTTTTCAAAAAATCTTCGAATTCGCGCCCGAAGTTTTTTTTTGAATGTCAGTTTAACGAAAATTTTGACTTTTATAGTATTTATTTACTTGAAAAAAAAAAACAAGTTTTAGAATGTAGATGGATTTTTGCAGTACGAAGTAGTACTGCATTAAGTACTGAATTCTCTTTTCATACTGTATAGTAATAAATATGAATATTATTGCTATTATTCACTTTTTTCTTTTCTGAAAAAAAAACATCCAAAAAATAAATAAATAAACTAAAAGAAAAACACTCAACATAAACCTTCTTTTTTCTAAACCATATTAAATAACGCTCTGATTACTTATTGAAACCGTTTTTCACTCACAGAGTCAATTCGATTTTCTATTGAGGAAAAAAAATAA
>KN716192.1:301388-318442 GCA_000816705.1 Dictyocaulus viviparus | reverse complement strand
AAGAGAAGAAAAAAAACAAATTAAGCATTAGAAGAAAAAGTAACTTTAAGAAGAATTGGATGAGCTTCGAACTTTTAGGATTTAGAAAGAAACAAAAGAGTAGAAAATTCAGAAAATTAACATAATCAAGTTGCTGATTAGTTATGAGTTTCATTTAAGAGTACTTGGAGTATTGAAACTCTCACCGTACTCATTCGATAAAGGACGTCATTTTCTTCTTCCATCACTTTTGTTGTGTATCGCTCAATGGTTGACCGTGGTCGCATTTGAGGGAATCGGTATGCCAGCTTTTGAATCGGTGAAAAGGTCAGTGAGGATAATAAAATTCACAACAAAAAATATTAAAGAGTAGCTCTTGTTTGCAAAAGATATTTTTGATCTTGAAAGACCAAAGAATTAGCAGAGGTGTATGCTTCACCTCACTAAATGAAACCTCTTGAATGAATACTCCGCCTCTTTTAGCACATATGAGAACTATCGTTCACTTTTGTGCTTAGATGTTAGAATTCACCATAACGTTGATAGGAAAACGCAAAATTATATCCTAAATCACGGTTGCGATGCGGAGCTGAGCATTTCTCATAGTCGATTTGAGCACAACTCAAACAGAGCTACAGAATTATAAATGAAAAAGTCATATGAACCATAGATGTTTCAATTTAGGATCACTCCTCTGATTATACTAATAGGTACGAATGCGATTTCTCGACAAAGTCGTATCGATAACGCTCAACTGATCGGTGTGATCGGTATCTCATTCGCTTCACTACTAACAGGTTCGATCGTGTTTCATTTCATAAGCTTGAACAATTGATTTATACGAATATTAGAACAGTATGAGTCTTGATATAACTCTTTTTTCTTCTTAACTCTGGAGAGTAGACTATAGAAGAGATCGTGCATCTGAGTTCCATCCGGCCTTTGATTTTTCTCACCGATCGATACTATTGATCGCTATAAACATATTGATGAAATCGTGCATTATCAACAAATTTGAGATCATCTAAAGTGTAAACACGAAATAAATAAATAAACAAATAAATACATTCCCAAAAATGTTTATATAAAGTACGGTAAGATGTTTGACGCCGACCATTCGACGTGGAATGTGTCAGGCAGCAATCTTCATGTCATGAAAGCGGATGCGAGCTCATACATTTGAATAAGCTGACTATTCTCTACCAAGTTCAAGCTGTTCATATACCTCAAAACCATTGTTTTGCCGATTTACGGTACCTCAGAGGAGCATTTACATACCTCAATTTTCTAGAAAGTGATTTGAATCGTCTTTTGCATACACTTACATTATTATAGCAACAGCAAGAAAAAATAGCGTAAATGATAGAAAACCAATAAAAAATTATTAATAGTAATGACAAAATAAGCCAGTAAAGAACAAACTGAAGATGATAAGCTTCAGTAAATCTGGAACTTTCACTCGACCACTATTCGCTGTTCTACGGACTCACAGCTGCTGTTCTACAAGCGATTGCCTATATGCAATTTGAAGTACTTTCACGAACGTATCAGGTTATTTTTATTATCTCATCACTATAGAATGAAATGAATTTGAATTCTGAATGTTTGACTCACTAAGAATTCTATTGCCTCATGAAGAGGTGATCATATGCGTTCGGCTAAATGAGTGCTTCTTTAAAAAATTATTTAGGCTGTTGAATTGCTGTACATCCACTCGTTTAATTCGTTAATATTTTTCCTTATTGCTGATGTTGTACAGGTATGATGACGATGAATTTTTTTCGATGATAAACAAAATAATCAATAAGTGATCTTTTCAACAATGTTTTATCATTTTATCGATATTGATTACCTCACATCTCTTTTAATGTGTTCCCCTCATGTTCGTTTTCCTCTTGCTTTTTTGATAAGCCTTAATGTTAGTCAACTTGTAATAAATTGGCTTTTGCCTCACATTTTACAAACATTCTGTCCTCAATTTTCGTATCTGATATATGACTGATTTCATTGGGCTAAATAGTAAAAGCAGAATGAATTACTGTAGATTAACTGTCTAGTATATTTTTCAGTTAATATTATTTTTCAGCAAGAAAAAAAAATACCAATTTGAAAATACATTATAGTTCCGAAAGAGATTCATTCAAGTATGCAATAGCTTTGAGTGAAGAAAAGAGCTTAAGAGACGTATTTTACCTCCGAAACTCAAAAACACCTCAGCTATTAGAAAAAGCTCAAGCTTTGAAGCTTTTTCAAGCTTATTGAATATAGATTTGATTTGTTACAGGATGAAATACGTGACGCTTTCATGTATATGTTAACGTCAGCACATCCACTGTTCGGTGGTGTATTCGCTGTACTTCTACTCTCAGGAATTCTTATACAGTTCGCAACATTCGTTTGTATTGAACAAAACGGTGCCCTCAAGACTCAAATTCTATCGAATATTCGTGCATCTTTTCAGGTAACAATTCGTAAACTTTACATATCCATTTTATATAGTTCATTTATTCACTTAACTTAAGCTATGAATAAAATTGAAGTTCATAACAAATTACTAAACAAATTTGCTTACTTGAATGGAACGGCTTCATACGTTATGCGCGAAGACATAAAATTTCAAATCATTTCTCGTTTGACGTTCGTCAATGTTGTTGATCATCTGCAACATCATAAGATCGGTCGGACTGATAAAGCACTAGTCGTCACCTGATGTGACGAAAAACTCTCGAGTTCCAACAGCAGTCGTCCATTCCTCAGATGATCATCCAGAATCACGTCTGTAGTTATTTCAGCTTCATTCGACAGCTAATTTCGTCTACTTGTCATTGTACTCATACTTTTAGCTTTCCATAATATGGCCAATACAATTAAATGCTTACTAGTATAAGTATTAAAAATCCCAAATAATCAATAACTATATTTTCAATACGCAACATCTAATCTCACCAATGAATACACATTCAAAACTACTAGAAAAATTTTAGAACGAATGAAATTCTACTGATAAAATTTCAGATTTTCATCGCATACTACTTATCACTCTATCTATTCTATGACGTCACACCGAGTTTTCTCAATTATATCAGCTTAATTTGTACCGTTGGTGCTGCTTATTATTTGTATAATCAACGATCTTCTGAATGTATGCCAATAAAAAATCCGTTATCAAATAAAACATAAAGTAACAATTCAGATTTTTTTTTTTCGTGTTTCAATGAATTTTAAATTATTTTTTAGCGTATTTTTTCTGTGCTGTTCGAAAAGTATTTGCTTTTTTTTCCTATTCTTCTAAGCTTTGATTATTTTGAGGTTCATTATGAGGTTATCGTTAATTGTTAGAAAATAAATCTCCTACATCAACAAAATCATTTGAATTTCATGTGAAATATTAAAATGTGTTGAAATAAATTTCCTGTTATTTTCATTGTATTTAAGTATTTATATGATAGAGGTAAACACATTTTTCAACAACACAACAAAAACAACACTTGTTTTTTTTTTCGTTCATTCACGTCGATTATGAAAAATATTTTATCCTCTTTTATCCCGTCTGTTTTCTAAATCAGCATTTTGTTGAATAATTATAACGGCGATTATCATCAAGAGCAACGAGTACAATGAGTCTACTGACTGCTTAATGTCATATAAATAACTCAAAATTCAAAAACATAAATGCTACGAAGAAAACTAGAATAAAACAGCTGTTCATCTACTACGGATGGCACATTGAAAATCTTCAGATTCCTTGATATCGACATGTTTCTTATGTTGTTCTTCAACGAGTTACTTGATAATTTTCAATAGAGTTAACACTTTATCAGTTACAACTCCTCACTGTGACCTCACTTCACAAAATAGTAATGATAATCAAACCATATGCAAAACTACAATATCCTCATAAAACCTCAAACTATCAAATAACAAATTGCCTTAATTGCTAAGAACGGCTATCTATTAACCTCGGCATCAAATAGATAAATAAATAAATAAATAGTTTGTTCTTTCTTTCTTTCTTGAGTAAAATGAGGTTTTTTAAAACACTATTTATTTGTTTATCAAAAACACGTTCTCCTAAACGTTAGCCATTTGAATAAAGTGTTTTTGAAAAACCTCGTGTTTGTCAAGAAAGAAAAAATAAACTATTTATTTATTTGTCTACCTCAATTGCCTTTAATTGAAATCATTTTCCTTTTACCGCGTACTATTTAAGTGAAATCAATTTTACCTCGGCATCTGTAGCGATTCTCCAGAATCATCACCCGTTCACTTCTGATTCGAGTTAAGCACGCCCTCATAGATTTGTGTTCATACAACGTGATATCGTTGAGGTGATCGAATGTGAGTCTGGTTTATACAATGATCTGAGTTTATCTTCACAAAGCCGGTGGTGTTTGAACTTTTGGTACCGATTCAACAATCGCACAAGTATGGCGCTTTGTTAGCCTTGAGACGGCCATGAAACTGATTCAGGGAAACGAATCATAGTGGCACTTCCACCGTTACGCCATGCGCCTCCAATCATTTTAAAAACCTTCAATTTTCATGTACGTGTGATATTAGACTTGTCAGCTTATCTTATTCTGTTCCATAATATGTTTACTATGCCGTTCATTCAGAGATTGACAATTAATTGATTTTTTTATTGCATTCTTTACGTATTCATCGTACCTATTAGATGCCGTAGCTTTCGGCTACAGTGCATAAATCCGATATTTTTCTTCTCGAAGCTTTTCAAAGTATACGTGTTGACCTAACGTGTTGCCAACACCTTAGAAGTGTTTTTTTCGTATTTTCTAACAACTACGATAGGTTATAATGACGTTCTTATATCCCTAATGATGCTAAGTGAACCAAAAAACTCGAAACTTTAGGCGAAACTGAACCCGCGTCTAAAGATGCCTTGCCTACAAAATGCTGATACGCCCTTAGAAATAATAAATGGAGTAAACAACGATTGTAGAACGAGGACATTTGCAGTGCAATCGGTAGCACATCAGGCCGGACATGTACAGATGCGAGTTCAGTCTCGTCCGTTTTATGGTTCACTAGATATCCTTAAGGTTTTAGCTCTGGTCAAATATTATTGTAGGCAATTTCAATCATTCAATCTTCCTTCTACCGAAAACACTTTCTCGAGATGGTATAAACATCTTACATTTTCAATAAGATCATTTACCAGTCTAACCGTTCGAGTAGAAATCGCACTAATACCGGCTTATAGAATTTTACTATTAAACAAATACAATAAGAATATGCATTCGCAAATCCATTGTCCAGTGAAGATGCGCCCAGTGTTCTTTGTCGTCGTGTTATAATGGTCATTGAATAATAGTAGTGGGCTATACAATGACGTGAGAGAACTAGTCTGTACCAAGTCAGAGCTGATTACCTTTCATGATTATTCTGCTACCGACTAGCCGACCATTGACGGATATTAGGCTTAGTTGTCCCGAATCGGACCTGTAAACGGTATTACATCTACATGCTCCTCCCACGCGTCATAACTACGTCTTCTGTTTAGTTTTACTATCAGGAGACAATAAATCAGTAACGTAACGTATAACCGATCACAGGCGCACAATCAATCAGAATCAGCTTAGAAAAATCGACTCAAAAAGAACGCAAAAAGCCTAAAAACCGGATATTCCGTTTATGTTGTGCCTTTGTGGAACATAGTACACATACCGTATCACATGTATTTATTAAAGTTTCTTAATAGACTCATCATTCTGTCTTATTTCATAAATTTACTTGTTTTTTCTTATCTATAGGGAACAAGATAGGGCGCTAATTATTTAGACTGATTATGGAATACGTCATTTAAGAGAAACCTTCATTATGGACTTAATGATTGTTAGTAAAATTGGAAAGTTTCTTCGAGTTCATTGTTTTATGAATTGTCCTCGTGCGTTGCGTTTAGGTAGCACGCGTTTCTTCTGATCAATTCTAAAATATCTTCAATTAATATTCAGATCCCTCATTTTCCTCAACAACTATATGACTTATCATTATAGAACGTCCTAAATTCACAATAGTTAACAGTTTGAATGTCGTGAATAATATGCAAAGTAGAACTCTCACAAAACGATTATGAAATAAAACAGTTCAGTAATAAGTAATATACTGAACACAAAATTTCATCGCATCCATGAAATGCTTATCACTGAATATATATAATTGAAAAATATACATCTAACATTACGATCCACAACATAAAATCACCTCAACAGAAATCACTCACGTCGAAAACATGAAATGTTTCCGAGAAAAAAGTATTGATGAATGGATATGATATGCAAAACCTCGTTACGTACTTTAGTGATTTGACAACACGACGTGACCTCAATTCGCGACGAGATCGCCTTCGCCCACGCTCCGAACTACTCCGCTGCGAACGTCTGCTACGCGACGATGATCTTCTCATCACTCGCCGTCGGCTTCTCGATCGGCGTCCTGGACTTTTGCTTGAGCGTCGAGAATATCTTCGACCACGACGCCGTCTACTCTTCAGTTCTTCACGTGCTAAAAAGAAACATAAATGACATTAAATGTTGGAAAAACAAGTAAAAACAGCATAATTACATCATAAATATTAGCACATTAAAATTCACTGCATAATTATGGCGAAAGCCCTTAGCTCCTTATCTTATTACGAATTGAATATATCTACTTCGTAGCTTCTTGACTCAAAAAAAAGGAATAAATACAAACATAACATAGAAATATAGAGTTAGAAAGGTTTGGATTGTCGTTACGTATGTAACGAGGAAAATGCAGAACTCGTTGATGAGATTTAGCCCTCATTTATTCTGTTAGTTCTTAGTACTTCAACTAATAGTTATGTTAGCGTTTGAAATGAATAATTTCTTGTTTTGTGTACTTCTGCATATGCAATCAAGAAGCTACGAAAGGAATTTTCAATATTGAAAAAAAACTATCTACGCTAGTACTACATATTTATCATACCAAATACAAAAATTTTACATTGAGTACGTTTTGAAAAACAGTAAGCATAAAACTTACAAGAATACCGCGAGCTACGTCTACGCAAACGTCGTGAACTCCGCCTTCTTGATGACTGTGAATCACTTCGCCGACGGCTTCTACTTCTTCTTCTCAGACTTCGACTACGAGTTCGTGAGTGTGGCATGTTAGTGAGTGAGACATAACCATGCTGTTTTGTTCTTTATATAGTAGTCGAGGCTTCTATCAACGAACATATCAAGCTATTTATTTCAACATTAATCGGATTCTGCTTCGTGGCATCTTAAAGTATTTTGATAACGACTAATTATATCAACTATTGGCTGTTCTACTCCGTTCCTTTCAGAAAGATTTTTGGTTCACGTAAAGTACTGAGAGCTTGTTTTCAAAAGCAATAGCAAACTTCTTGTTGAGCACATCGTGTTACAAATTGGCAGGCCTATGGGTGAATTGCTTAGAAGACTAAGCCTGAAGAGAACGTTTAGTTGCAAAAAAATAACCTGAACAGTTGTAATTGTTCGAAAAACTCTGTTACAACTTAGTTTAAGCATTCCAGCAATACCGTATTTGCATGATATTGATTGTTCTCCAACCTTCTTGATCTAATCGTTTTTAGCGGATCATTCTTCTTATGAGCGACCGTTTCTGTACTGTCATATAACGCTCGTCTTATGATCATCAAATTCAAATTCATCTTTATATTCCACATCTTCTACAGGCACAGTATACAAAAAAAAATCGTAAATGTACTTCAGGAGATCAGTGAAATTTTGAAAATAGAAAAATTATCTATGAAACAATTCAAAACAATCCACAACATATGTTATTTACAATATTACGTTACTATTTAAATGGCACGCTAATAAAAATCAGTCCCTAACTAATAAAAACCCAAATAAAATCTAAACAAGTAATGATATAGAATCGTAAAAAACTTTAGATAAAAATGATACAACGACGTTACGGCTTCAAAACGATAACACAAAAACCGTATTGGACTCAACGGTAAGGTAAATTTAGTAATAATAATTTAATAATTTCATTTTTACAAACTATGTTTCCTTTACAATGAATCCTTTAGGCCTTGGTGGTATAGTAGGAATCTGAGAACGACTAGGACAAGGTGGAGCAGGAGCTTGTCTTACTGGTTTCGTAGCTTCTCCACATAACGATTGCACTGGTGTTACTGCACATCTGAATAGATGATTTCTATGCTTACATAATGCTGTTTATTTTAATAAAGCGGTTAACATATCGGTATAGAGACACACAAACAAAAAATGATCTGATACATGCAACTCAAGTGGTGATTAAATGAAATTATGGCAGCAATAATCACTAAGTCTATTTGTATTTTCAAATATTTTAACCGTTGCTTGTAAAGCTTGCCGAGTAATCGTGAGGTCATATTAATTTTAGTATATATCAAACATTTTCTAAACGAACCGAAGGATGTGCAAGAATACACTCCTTCCTTCAAACGTGTCTAATACTCGTATTATCTTATCACTTCCTCTGCAGCAATACGGTTGACTGAATAAGGTTAGGTACCTATGAGGTTATTTCCAGTCACATTCCATAGTGATCAGTTAAGCAAATTCTTCTACCGGAGATTAATCGATCGTTTACAGACATATTTCAACAAAAACGAGCACGATCGATAAACTGGAGCGTCTCTCACAGGAAAAATATTATTTATTGATTTCCTGAATTGAACTCCTGCATAACCAGCATTTCCACAGTTCACCTACAGAATCAAAGAGTCAGGTTCATCGGGTCACTAAATCCTAATGTTTTCAATGTGAGTAATGATAGTGCAGTTCATTAGTTCTGTAAGTGATTTTTAGGACTTTGTAAAGAAGGCTGACCAGCGGTTAGCGATATTCTTGTAGTGCGTTTGATATCCATCGGAATCCAAACGCTTTCCGCTTTTGTTCGTCGGTCATAGTTCATACGCATCTTATGCCCATTACACCTAATGTTTGATTGACGTTTGTGGCTGCGCATCTCATCTTTGATCGTTGACGAAGATAACAACTTTGATTTTTCTTTTATATTTACGCACTACAAAAAAAAATAGCACCCCTTTTTTGATAGCGCATCGTCAATAGTGTGAATATTCTTCAGTTTATTGAATAGCCTCAAACACATTTAGAAGTACACGTTGAGTCAAAAACAGTTGTGTTGAAAATTAGCACAAAAAGTTTGCAATCGTTGATCTCTTTTCTGCATCGTTTCTCTGACTTCTAACTAAAAGCCTTTCAACATTAGGCATCCTTGAAGCTAGTGAATATTTCATGAATACATCATAATTTCGTAAATGGGGTCAAGTGATTGGTTCTACTCCCATAAAGTCCTACCCTCTTCCTCTTAAGTAATTGAAATTGTGAGCACTTATGTTCCAATGTTACACTCTTAATGTATTCTCCTATGGCTCTTCCAAGCGTTAATATTGCTAAAGTGTGATGCGAAGACCACAAAATTATACCACATTTGAACTTCTGCACAAAGCTTTTCTTACTCCATATTAACTTAATCTATGTCACATCGTGATGTTGAAACTAAACGACAAAGATTGTCAAAGCCAAGCGTTGAATTTTCACTTTGGATTGTTTATTTTTCAAAAAAAATCAACACCAATAATCAAATTCGAATTGGCGGTTTGTATTTGGATCTATTTTCCAAGGTCATTAATAACGAAATGTATGTACGTCATTCATAACGTCTTCTGCAATTACACATGAAACCAATCATGTAGCCCGACTATCAAACGATTTTTCTTCGAGCTATTCGAAATATGCAGATAAGAAGCGCTGAATTCATGAGGTGAAAAACAAAGACAACGTCGAATTAATCCAAAACTGGTAGATGTTCAAGATTTATATACTCGACTATATGCTTCAGCTGTGATACAAACGTTTTAATATTTAAATACCTTGAGAAGACTTCATTCGTGGCGTCGATGGAGCACTCGACAGCGGATTTGTTTGAACTCACAACATCTTCATCATTATCTAAATAAAGAAAAAGTTTGGCTTGCTAATTATGATCATTTGCTTTGAAGATCGGCTATCCTTTGAACTCAATACAAAACAACAAACACAGTCTAACGTGTTATTGTTGTTCTAATTGTTAAATTGTTCTAATGTCATTTTTCTATGGTAGTTTGTGTCAACTGTAAGTAATTGTTACAGAAAAATTTATAACGATATGGCATTAAAATTGGTAGAAACAGTTCAGAAATGAACTAATTTTAAGAAATGCGTCGGTACCTTTGTGAGTTCTGCTCAACGAAAACGGAATGCCGACCAACTATCGTCATGATATAGAATTGCTAATTGAGAAGTTTTACTCAAATCTTTTTTGCTTCACAATTTCACTGCTAAGTTTCCAGCTGTGCCATTCGGAGAAAAACCATCTTGGATTCATCTTTCTGACGTCCAAGCTGCTACCGGATGCGTGAAAAGTAGCACAGCTTTTTTGAGTTCGATGAAATGATTCATTTTATTTTGAGCTGTCGGAAACAAACTACATGAACTATGAGCGCTCAATAGGACAAAGTATCTTGAGCATGGAACAACACCAGACTAGCGCAGAACTTTGCACATGATTCTTTCGCACAAGATGGGTGACCGAACCCAATTTGCTTGTTGAGTAAGCTTTGCAGACTATTTACGATGATTATGTTTTGCGTATGACATGAACAAAGGATGAAGCCCAAATACATTGTAGAAAAACCAAGATTTCACGAAGGATTTTCCTCTATGGAACACATTTAAATGGTTGCAAGTGTCATACAAGTTTATTGGAAATACCATCTACCCCTTGTTTTGTCTTTCGTCAATTAGAAAGCGGCTTGTGAGAACGTCGAGAAGAAAGCGCATGTCGACCAAAAAGTAGAACCGTGCTATATAGACATACTTTGCACAGTTATAAAAATTGCACAACAAGGATGTAGCTTTTCAACCGGACCTTAACAATTCCCAAAAAAAAAGAGTTCGACATGGGGATTCGATTTCACCAAATCTGTTCGGCGCCACCTTGCATTGGATAATGAAGTCAGATAGTGCAGATTAGGGCAAAAGAGGAATCCTTATCGATGATAAGTCCTCATCAAACCTTCATTTTGCAAATGACATCATCTTACTTTTGTCGAGTATAGAAGCAAAGATGATGAACGAGTTGAACAAGGTAAGAAAAACTATAGGACTGTGAATAAGCAAAATAGAAATTACACTCATGAAAAAGTTATGATGCATACCAAATATTGCTCCCTTTCCCTCCAATCTATCTTAATGTTCATGTCGCATATCAGTTCAACATTATCATACTGCTTCGATAGGATCAAGCTATAAAAGCATGACTTCACTCTAGCTTACCTCACTTGGACGTGGTCTTGGACTTGGACTTGAACTTGGACTTGGTTTTGGTCTTGATCTTGGTCTTGGACTCGGACTTTGGATTACTTAGCCTTCGACTTCTTCTATCAAGAATCCTCTCAATATACCTTTCTTATCTCGAACATTGGATTCTCCAACCAATCACACCTTCACTCTCCTTTCATTTCCTCTCAGGTAAGTTTATTTTCCTAAACCCAATCTAATGTATCGATGGTGCTACAAAGCAGAAAGATAAGAGAGACATATCGAGAAGATTATCGATAGAAGAAGTCGAAGTAATCCAAAGTCCAAGTCGAAGTAAGGTGAGGTAAAGTGAATTTTTGCTTTTATAGCTTAATCCTATCAGAGTAGTATGATAGTGGTTGGACTGATATGTGGCATGAATGTTAAGGTTTAATGGAGGGAAAAGTACCAGTATTTGCTATATGGTGTGATGAAAATGGAATCAAGAGTTGATAGTTCTTGAATTGAAGAAACTAAATATCACGCAATTGTTTTGGAATCTTGCAATACCGGCTATTCTTTAACCTCGTCATTTGTAAATTATCTTGATTGTAAAACTCTTGTTTAGAAATGCTCGAGTTTTCTACATATAGTTTTATTAAAGACACATAACACAAACAGATGCTAACTTTTCGACGGAATCGCCTCATTCAAAGCCCTGAGTATTATTAAACAAGATTGAAATCGAAGTATCACGTTAACATTGAGCGAAAATATGAAAAAAAAATGATATTATGAAAATGGAGAATGATATGAGCGACGAATACAATGGAGAAAGAGTATCCTTTCGTCTAGTATTAAGTCATTTTTAGAGGTCACCAATCAATCAAACGCCTCAATTAGATGCTCACTTTTCCGACATCAAAGTTTTTCCGACGTTTTGTCATGCAGTCAAGACTTGCGTTTATACCTCAAACACTGCGGGATTTTGAGAACTATTCACGAGGCTTTTGAAACGCTACTTGTTATCTACATCCGGCGAACACAACACGAAGCCAAAGTTTGAAGCACGGAAATTCAAAAATTGTATTGTCTGCAAGACTCAGAGGAATAGGCGTCAAAAGCGAATAATAGATGGGCTGGTCATATAACGAGAAAAGATAACGTCAGATGGACAAGAAAGAACTGTAGCATAGCATCCGAGAGGATGCAAATGTCTTCCTATGCGATCAATTGCAAGGTGAATGAGCACGAATGGAAGCACGAATCAGCAAGCAAAACTCTCACAAATGAAATTGAGTTATGCAGATTGAAATCTTAATTTTGTTAGACTCTCCAATGCAGTTGCAAAAGACGAGCTGCCGAACACAGATTCTCACACCTTATTGATAACGAAAGCTAAAAACTATTCAAAACTGTTGAAAATAAAAATCAGAGTAGAAGACTTCGACGGTACATACAAAAGAGATGAGATCAATGTTCAAAAAATGCACTACATCATTGATAAGACCATCATTACTTATTCAATGCATGGACACTCAAAAATAAACCAAGAACGGTAATTTGATTGGACATTATTTTTGATGAAACTATAATCTATAAAAATTTTAGATTGATGTTTAACACCGACATCGAACAGGAAAAACAAATACTCAATTAACCGTACGTGACCTAGCCTCAACCAGAAAATAAGCACTTCATTTGACAAAAACGAACTCAAGCCTCCTTCTAATGGCAAGAAGCGACTACTATCATTTCAAATGAATATCCACATAGCCAACGATGTTTGAGAGCATCTGATCAGCTAGCTGTGTGAATATTAAGTTAAAATTTTTCTTCGGTTTAAATTACGATGTTTGATCAAAGAGACGGCTCTTTAATTGAACTTCTTTCTGCCTTCAAAAAAATGAGTGAACCGAAACATTAGCCTGCATTCAATAAATATTCTATATCATCCTCGTATTTTTACTGACCAAAATAAGCAAGAGTATGAAATCAGTGCTCTACTTTTTGATGAACCAACAAAGCGATCGTTATTCATAATTGACGAACCATCGAATTCAAATTGATCGCCATTTGGAATAGTGAGTTCGCATTCAAGAACAGAAGCCGAGTCACTAGAAGGCGACGAGCAACCAAACTTGTTAAGTTTTGATTGTAGATGCTCTGTCCAATCGGGCGTACGCAAACGTACCGATATTCTGTATTCATCTGAATGAATTTTAATTATAATGATTCTTACTAGACATATTGCTCCTTACCAATTTGGACTCCATCCATACTCAATGCAGCAAGGGCTGTTTCTCCGCTATCGAGTACTATGTGTAATTCACCGTCTTCGATCCTATGATAAATTCAATATATCCAAAAATACACTTAAGCTTTGGAGAACGTTCAAGGATAAGGTCTTTTACGTTCAAGTCACTTTCTTTACATTTCAAATCAGTATCGATTTTAATGTCAATTATATCGTAGAATATTTTTTCTGCGGCTATATTTCAATACCTATAGATGCATATTAAGTTTTACCTTTAATGCCAGTAATCTCGTATTACCAACCAACACTGCCATATACATTCTATTTCTTTTAGTGAACTTATGCAAATTACAAATAAATAAGAGTAAATATAGAAGTAGATCGATCGATCGATCTCTGTAGCGTCTTCTTTATGAATAATAAAACTGATTGAACCCATATCCACTCGCTACAAAAAACCTCTGTGATAAGCAATCTCTAGCAATTCGCTACCCTCTTACATACTTCCCGTCCTAAAATCCTGAATCCGAAAAAATGTTGCTGGTTTTCAAGTGGAGTTAGATTGAGTTCAATACTTCATGATGATGTGAGACCTGCCACAATTACAACTGTTATCCATCTTCGTTTAGAGGTTGAAAGTTTGAATACACTCTACTCTAAAATTTCCGACGGTGAGAAATGATCTAACATTTTTGTACACGAAAAAAGTTAGTTTCAAAATATTTCATTCATTCACCTTCACTTCACCTGGTTCATTCCATCTCCAACAATAGTTGTCACCTAATGCTAAAAATTCAGTCATGTAGCAATTCAACCGAAACTGATTACTAAAATTCATGTAGTTTTATTAACGAATTGCTCATACAAAGGCATTTCTCCTATATGCTTGAGGGAAAGCAATAACGCATTTTGTTAGGAATTTCGATCAGACCGCGCTATTCATGTCATCCAGATGAGCGATTTTCGACCAATTGATTCTAACTAGGAGGAAATAAGATGTTGAAAAGAAAATATCCAGATTTCTTGATGGATATCTCATGAAGAAATAGCTGCTTCGGTTAGCATGGAAATATAGCATTGTCCATCATTCGCACGTCAACAATTAATGTTTGAAATTGATTTCAGACAAGAACTCTTGAACCTTGGAATTTGATTCCGGTTCACAACCTTCTCACCTTTTTCTTCGATGGTTACGGGTGTCGCCTTGATGCTTGTTATTTCACTCACTTTCTTTCGCTTAGTATTTCTCACGGGACTACATTTTCCCTTACAATGTCATATGATATTTGTTCGGAAAGTTTTCAATGGGATGAAAGTACGAAGAGCACTAGACGATTGAAATTTCAAAAAGAGGAGGTCTCAAGAGGACAATACACTATATATGATTGAATTTATATGATGTGAATATTCACAAGCAACTACCTTAAGTGAATCAAGGGTAGCAGAGTGGTGATAGTCAAGATATTACCTCGATCGAATATTCTGCTTACGAGTACATATTATAACAACAATAGTACGATACGATAATAACAGTGATAGATAATAATAACAGTAGTAAAATAACAATATTATTATGATAATGGCGATGTTCTAAATTCTAAATAGTCTTAACGTAATACTACTTACTTGCTTAAGCATATTTGTGCCGGAATTTCCTTGAGTTTTGCGAATATCTTTGGAAAAATTGAGGAAGGAAAACGTTTGACACCTTCTAGAGAGCATATAATAGTGCTGTCTGGTGGACCAAGACTTCTAGAATTTAAATTATAAATCATCAAAAACAAAATAGAATAGAAGCAGACCTGCGTTTCACAATGAATGAAATGATCACCTCAAACATATTATGGTTCTTTTCTAAAATTGAGCACATTTCAAGTGTTTTTAATGCACCCGTGATAGTAAATATACGTTGAGGAAAACGTCAATATGTGGAGAGGTCAACCTTGTCGGAATACTCAAAAATTTTCTCTTTCATATGCTTTAGCAAATAAAGTTGATTCTACACTTACGTAACGATGTCTTCTAGCAATGAAAGACATTTTGTATGATTCACACGATAGACATTCACCGAAAAAATTGCACCAACCGGTCGATGATCAGACGTCTTCAACTCCGAACGAAAATACCTAAATTATCAGCTTTCATCGTTTAGCTTGAACTCAGATCGTAAATGAAATTTATGTGCTCACGACATCTATGGTTTCAGCTTCGCTAAGGAACAATACATTAACAAAAGCAGAACACAAAATTGAATCAAAGAATGCTAATCTGTTTATGAAAGGAACGTAATCCACACTTATTTTTTTCCATTCTGAAATATTTTTTCTAGTTTGCTGAAATCAAAGGATAAGCAAAAGTCACAGAGTCCACTGTAGTACTATGGAAGAGTATTCGAACCGTATCAATTTTGTATCTGTTGGAATTCGTCGCTCCTTCCACAATATACGATCGGTCCACGCTGGAACCCGACACTTCTCGCTTGTATCGTAATCATCCGAAAAAGTATCATATTTGTAGGTAGGCGCGAATGATAAAGCACCTTCTTGAAAGCCAACAAATACCTAAAATCGTTATTAAGTAAATACATGACTATTAAAACTAGAAAAATTTCAGATAACAATTTAATACCGCTAAATATATCTATAAATCGAAAGGAGTAGTACTTGGGTGAAATGTACTGTACTGACAACGCGAATATCGATTATTCTTCTACTATCTATGACGGGTTATCGTGGTATTAAGTCAACTTATTTCATATTTCTACAACGCTAACTTAATTGAAAAAATTCTCTGACCTCACACGGAACTCGAACCCTAATCTCACAGATATCTGGTATGATGTGCTATCGATTAGATTACGGTTTCAGCGGATATAGTGAATATTTGTGTATGCTATATTAATACGCTTCAATTGTATTAAACAAAAGAGTGATTAAAAATCCCTCAATCTATCTTGAGAATATTTGACCTACCAAGCCATTTCCTTTCTGCTGTAATAATTGGTCGTATGGCCACAACTTTGAGAATTCACTTGAGGAAGCAGCTTTTTTCACTTCATCGCCGCTAAGATTGATCCTAGGAAACAAACTATTCACGTTTAATAATAAATAATGTTAACAACAATAAATAAGTAAGTACACGTTTGTTTCCGCTCATCTTCATGAGTGGAAGTCCAAAATGAAATAACAAGTAGAAATGAAATAGTACTGACGGAAAATGTGAATCATCAAACTACGCTTTTTATCACGAAGAGGAAAATATACATTTCAAAACTGAAGAATGTATATTTTAATCAAATTCACATTGAATCGCTTACGAAAATTTGTATATTAACAACATATTTCTCCACACTCCAAGGCATAAGTGATGAAAAAGTTATAAGTAATGGAAGATACTAAAAATGTTTTGAATATTTCAGTAATAATAATAAGCAGTAGCGTAGCAAGTTCGTAGAAGTGCCACAGTGAGACGCATGGTTGAATACAGTATAA
>KN716192.1:269700-282610 GCA_000816705.1 Dictyocaulus viviparus | reverse complement strand
ACAATGCAATGAGTTGAGTTGACCACTCTTCACCAAGACATTGCCAGTTATCTTATCCAGACTCCTCTGGTACCAATTTCCCGCCCCCGGAGGGATGGCGGGCTTGGTAGGCGTGGGGGGCGGCCGCGAACTGATTCGGGCCGGCGTGTCATTGCGGCACCTCCACCACTGAGCCAAAGTGGCATCAATCGCGAGCAACGCTGTCATCGAATTTTTAATATTTTGACATTGATCACTGTACTACGTATGCAATCTAAGTTTTTTTCCTTTTCAATAAAGCGGTTCCTTTCGCTTCAATGTATGCCATGAAAAGACGGAAGCTACATATGCGCGATGTAAGATGACTACAGTCATCAAAACGAGATACAAGATGCTTCTCATATCACAAGAAATAAAAATGTAATTTGAGGTTCTACTCTTCAATGGCGATCAATAACAAAAGAGAAACTGTTGTCTACGTCAAGCTATAAAAGATGACATCGACCAGACACGTGACTAGTATAGAGGAAGAGCGATAGACAAGAGAAGCTGGTCGGACTGAACTACCATTTCAATGATACTGATGGTAGGGTGTTCACATTTCTTTATATACGTCGCAAAAAAAAAAATATGCTCTTCAGTGAATTTTGAGATTTGAAATTATTCAGCATACTTTGCACATACAAATGAAGTACTGGACGGCGCACACTCAAGTCAATGATTCATGGTCTATATATGATATTGATATTTATCATATACCAGTGGCCATTTCTACGTTTCCTTTAATACTCCAAACGAGATTTCATGTTATATTATAAATGTTTGGAATTTTACAAAGTAAGTCATTCAAATTTTGAACTGAAATTCCAATTTGGTCAAATTTACAAACTCTTCCGGACGCTTTATTGTCCATTTGAAAACAGAAGCTTTTAAAACAATGATATTACCAGACGTATGAGAGGAGTTTGAATTGTTGAAGATTTCTAGTATCTCCAAATTTCTCCGCATCTTTCGTTTCCACATGTTTTTGATTTCTTCTTTTTTTTCTGATACTGTCATACTCGATATTCCCAACCATTTTTTCTTTTTTTCATTTAATAAATTATGCGATCAGAAGGTAGATATTTACTTAGTTATTTATTGCTATAAAAATTTAGATCTACGATTTTGTAAAGTGAACTTGAAATTAACTGACCGACTTTGTAATTGAATAGTAAAAAAAAGTAGGCAGATTGTATATAATTAAAAAGCTGGGCAATTGAAATTTATCATATCAGCATGCACTTAAGTTAATTGAAGATATACTTTGTCTGAATAGAAGGAAAAATGTGAGGATAAAACTGTCACCACATCAGTGTTCTTTACTCATCCAAACAAAATTGCAACCTTTTGCAAACGGAGTTATCATAACTTTAAAGACATTAACACATGAACCTATATTTAAATAGCTTTTTTCTCTCCTGTTAACCAAAAAGACTAAAATACTGGACAATAAAGAAAGCGATCTGTAGAAATGAACATTCTCAAAAAAAATCTTAAAAATCTTAAACAATTGGCACAAATATTTACCTCTATGGTTAAATTTTCCTCCTCAAAACTTCTCAATATACCTGCCTTCAAACGACTCATTTCATGCATTTCTCCGTGTACAAGAATCTTAAAACATTACAATAAAATTGCCATATATTCAGAGAAAAAAATATTATTGAGCAGAGATCAAACAAAACAATACCATATGCGGAGGCTTTAACTGTTTGACAAAAGCCAAAGTTTGCTGGAAGTCTGTGTGTGCAGAAAATGAAATATATCCAACCTTAAAAGGAAAGCCAGTTGTTAGTAGAGTTACTAACTCATTACTTTTCAGTAAAAATAAGGCCACCTGTAGTCTCATGGGCAAACGATCACCGCTCATTGCTACTATTTCTTCGGGTTCAGACAAAATATGCTACAAGCATCAACACAGTTATTTATCATAATATACATTCAGCATAAGTGTCACATGAACTTTGAAAATAATAGTGCGTATTATTTCAACAGCAAACCTTGGCAAGTGTACCTTCAACGCAATAACCAGCTATAATGCAACCATTTTTCGCATCAGTACACCACTTCTCGAATAACTCTCTGCTGAGACCATTTTGGAGCATACCAGGACTTGCTAGTACAACACAAGGCCCAGAATCCTCAAAATGTTCTAAGCCCTTAAAAGCATCCATTTGATACAAGCAAATGAAACCTTGTCCAGTACAAATGAATTCGCTGCTTGAAAATCAAAAAAAAAATTAGATACATCACCTTCAAATTGCTAACGTGTTTGAAAACAAACGGATTGCTAACGGCTATCTGTTTTTGGATCCTCTGGTTCATTCCGCTCACAAACGTTTGGTATACTGCCATACACTTCTTTGCGAGTGAAGAAGCATCTACAAAACTAGCATCGGATTTATTAGAATGTAAAATTATAGACGTGCATTTTATTACGTCTCTAGAGAAGATTTTGCTGCAAAATGACGATTTTGAAGCGTGAATTTCTTGATCACCTAGAATCTTGCTGATCATCGATAAAGTCAAGCAGAAAACAATAAGAATTCCATTTCTCACTATCGCGCGCTAGCATAATCCAATAATTCTTCGCCCTACGGATTCATCGATCATCATCTCTTTCGTGGAGATTTGGTCATCACTTAATGAAGAGGTCTGATCATCATGCAGGCGGTCTTCCTGCAGGGCATTTAACTCTAATCACAAGTGCTCGTGTACACCAGTCACTATGAACCCATCATTTGCACCCACCTATCCTTCGATAGCTTAGCATGCATGGCTGCGTCTATAATCTTTGATCGCTGAGGTAGATCAGAACTTCGGGTTTCCTCTCATACTTGTGCGACACATGGCGTATTCCGAGATGTTCTTTCCTCTGAGCGTTAATTTTCCGGCGATTTTCTAATACCATCCGGTTCTATGAAAACTGTATTTAGTAACTACGGTCTTGACGAAATACTACTGCAGCGAATTCAACAATCTGCAACTCGACGGCAGACTATTGAAGAATAAGATTGAGCCTATCATTTTGAAAACGTAGATTTCATCATATCCCATTGTACTAATGGGCGTGACTTCAGTTGAATAACAGTTTTGTTGCTTGTAAAACCCACGAAACATAGCAGATTTCTTAGCTCTTAAACTGATCTCAACGAACACTGGTACTACTATACGTAATATAGTGGTGGAGACGTGCAACTAAGTAGAAACGTGCGATGCAGATCAGTGTTTAAAAAAGTAGCATAGTTTTTCCGACAGTTTGATTCCTTTATGCAATGGAAGTTTGATGAAATGAAATATAATTTAAACTGATAACATACTGCAACAACCAGCATCATTCCTCGCTCCTGTTATGCGAGATAGCTTGTCTAAGTCTTGCACAAGATTTAATACGTTTGACATTTGACCACAACTCGAAACAGAAAGTCCTCGATCAAATTTTGATTTGAACAGTTAAAACTCCGGGTCAATTATTCTCAAAAGAAAAAGCTGGTATTTCCCTAATAAAATCTAGGAAGCTTCTTAACACCATCACATGAGATATGACATAATAGCGAAATGCAACTCAGATTCGCTGATGCTGCACGGAAACCCAGCGTCTGATTCAGACTGTATGCATAATGAGATTAAAAAATGTGACGTAAACAAAGTTCCCTTTTTAGCATGTATGGAATAAGCACTTGATGTGAATAATTTCACGTGATTGTACCATTTCGTCTTGTTCTATAGCATAAGAAATTGGACAAAAAAGCTACATATTTGAGTTTCGGAGGATTAATGCCATTATGCTAGGATGATTAGTAGCGTAGCAAAAAAAAACCGAAATTTGAAGATAAGATCCATTAATTATTACAATAGACAGGGATGTCGTATAATTCAGGATGAGCGTCCCAGTACTCATCCAAAATAAGCAGAAGTTCTTGAGCTCGTCCAAGAGCGAAAGCAGGAATTAAGCAACGTCCTCCTCTTCCAACTATATCATGAACCATTTGAGTAAATCTCTTTTCACGCTCTTCTCTGCCTTCATGTATTTGTGTACCATAGGTTGATTCCTAAATAAAAGAAACTATTATAATGTCATAAAATAAGTTGCGTATTTCTTCATGCTTTTAAATACGATACTTCCCTAAAATAAAACGAATTATTGATTAGTTCTTTCCATGATAATTTCGCATCGTTGCCCTATATAGGAGCTATTATTTCAAATTTCAAAAAATTTAGCGTTGATGACGTATAGGAAATGAGTAAAAAATATATGCATATTTTATCAATCAGGAGGTTAAACATGGAAAATTCATAAGTGCAGGGATATATTTATTGAACAGCAGCCCAAGCATATTTGTTCTATGTTCCATGTCATTTCTCAAAATATAACAGGCTGTTGGACCTGTTCATCTCAATTGATTCGTTCTTCTATATCCTTGATGCTTGAACTAAGAGTTTTTGTTTTTGTGTTTTCAGCTGCCTTATTGAAAAAAAAGTGATTTGAATATAATGTAATTTATGGTAGTATAGAGTGATTTTGAGTGCATATGAAGCAGGCTAGGGGGCGCGATGGCGTAGCGGTGTAGGTCCCACGGTAACACGTAGGCCCGAATCAGTTCGGGACCATTGCCCAGGCCTATCAAGCCCGCCATTCCTCTGGCGTCAGTAAATTGGTGCCAGAGAAATCTGGGTAACACAACTAGCTGACTTCCTAAAGAGCGGTCAACTCAAGTCACTGTATAGCCCAGGCTCGCATTCAACCAACTCCACGATATCACGTTGAACACGAATTTCGTAGACGCATACTGCCACAAGGGAATCTCACAAACAAAAACGCCAAATCTAATCTCATGAAGCAGGCACACAAGTTCATGGGTGCACCTAGGCATGCTAGATTCATCTCTTCGGGATAGGGGTAAAATGGTGTCAGAAAAATCTGGGTGAGATTAACCGCACTTACATGGTACTTGACCACGTCACATCATTGGTCATCAATCGTAGAACACCCACAACTAGGATTATTGAACGCTTAAGCTTATCTTGCCTTATTTAGACTGATCTTGAGTCACACTTGTGTAGTAAGACCACCATATAAACAATAGGTTAATTGCATTGGAACTTGAACAATTCGTTTCTGCTTCATGTATTAAATAATAGAATACACTATATAATAGTATACGATGTATTGTGAAACACATTTGGAACATCGTTAGCTCATTTGATAGACCATTAGATTTTAAATCAAACAAGCGATTCCAACCTTTACAAATAGGAACGCTCTCTATGTTGTATCAAATAAGACGACAACAAGTCTTTTTAAATCGCTTTTTAATTCTTGTTTATTTTCATAGATCTAACAACAGTAGCACAAAAAGAGCATGTAGAATGGTACCCTAAAGAATGCCAACGTCCTCTTGGGCGACAACCTGCAAGATGGCTGGACGTTTAAGGCAAACATCAGAAATCTGTAATAGTATCCCTTAACGCCTGCACCCCAACAAGCACAGAATGGGCAGCGCCAATGTTACCGTGTACGCGGAAAACCACCATGCACGACAATCGTTCGAGAAAGAAACGAATGAAAGATTGTTGTGGTCCGCACTACGTATGAAGACGGACCATCCAAGGAACCAATAAAGGTGAGTCCCAAATCAGACGGAAATGTACTACGGTTTTCAGAATGATCAAAGCTTATGGTTAAGAACAACCAAAATGGCAATACAGCAAATGTCCATAAATCAAGAAATCAAGGCCTCCACAAAAGCGCGTATCTGGGATTAAAAAACTGCGGTGAAAAACCAATGTTCATGCACAACTGACTAACTTTGTACACAAAAAATTAGATTCTAATCATATTTAATTATAGGAAAAATAAACCCACTCTGAAAATAAAATAAATCCAACAAGAACTACATAAATCTGATTACATTTACTTATAATAAGCTAGAATTTAATTATATTATAATATAACAGTACCGAGATAAGAACATCAGGGGTGATGGTCGGCAATTCAGCGGCACAAAGATGACGATCTTCTAACCTTGAAAAATCTCCTGTATACAATGCTCGTACACCTAGAAATGATTCATTAAAAAATCAAAGTTATTTAAAATATATTTGAATAGGAACAACCAACCTGCTATTTCAATCATGAACATACAAGCCCCCAAAACATGTCCAGCGACATATGGCCAGAATCGGATACCATTAACTTCTTTCTGCTCATGGAAATCTATCACCTGATCACAATAAAAACATAAATCGAAGTACCAGATGTTCCATCTAAAATGAGGACGGAGTTTAAAAATACCTCTATTTTTTCCATACTTCTTTCCAGATCTTCATCAGTATAAAGCATACTGCGATCACTTCCACCACCACACTTCGCTACCTGTACGTGAAGCAATACATAACTCTTTTAGTATCAAAAATTTTAAGCAATCAGCCAGAAAAATACACCTTCAAAGTTGAAATAGTACAGATTTGCATAACTAACTTTGATATAGTCTCCAAGAAGCATCCTATAAATGGCTTTTGTCGCATGAGTCATAAAACATTTTCCTTGAAATCCAGTTTTTTCCAGTAACCAAGGAAGCGCACCGCAATGATCAAGATGGAAATGTGTGATCTTAATATTTCTATTCTTCTTGGGAAAACTCTTTAGTCTATACCTGTCTTTATTTCTTGTTCTTACATTGATCACAAAACAATTGTACTTCAATCGCTTCTTTGCAAACTTCGTATCATTTTAAATTATATAAGAGATTCTGAATGCATTTAGTTATGCACAATGACTAGTGATTACTAGAATGTATTAAATTAGTCTTCAATGTCTTATCAATACAACTCCGCATTGGTTTGCTCAAGGCGGTATCTTTAATCTGCGTTAAACGCTTTTCAAATATATACAAAAAACAAACTAATTTTACAAACATTGAAGATGAAACAGTAGCACGTCGTAGGAAGAGTAAATGAAAAAACGTTTTGTGCAAACATCAGATTTTGGAAAGAAGTAATATTAACATAAAAATAACAAAACTAAAGAATATGTTGCATCTGTGCATTAACTTAATTCAAACTTTAAATTTTTTAAGGCTTTTCTAAAGCAACACTATTGATTATGCAAATATTTTGAAATTTTTCAAGCTTAAACAATATGTTTGTAAGAATATTATATCTTGCAAAATCAAGAAAATATATTTCAGTTGTAACCTAGTAGAAAATTAATAGAAACCGTAATAAACCTAGAAAACAAACAAATACGAATAAACGAAAGAATTTAAAAACAGGAAAAACACACTATTTTGTATTATGAAATTCATAGTCCTGGAAACAGTGCACGAAAGAAATTTATTCGTTAACAATTAGATTCCTTATGGTTTAGCTGACTTTCCTAGTCACAAGTGTAACCGTTCTGAATATCACTGAGCGAAAATAAAAAATGAAGCATGGATTGCTGGTGAAGTATCAAATCGTTATGTTCATTTACTACAAGGGGATATCAAAATAATTTGGTTCTAATTTTTCATTCTCGTACAAATATTGTACAATCTAGAAAGTATCTAATGCCTAAGAAGGAAGTGCTGCAGCACTTGTATTGCCAACTATGTCTGTTTTTCATTAAATACGGCCAGTTAAAATAAATGATTTTGCCTTGTCAAAGGTTGGTCACCGCAAGGAATTTTGCAGACTAACTATGGACTCAATAATTACCAAGACTTCAAAATAAAGTTCAAATATTCAGCGAAATACTCACCAACAGCAAATCAATCTCTTCAATATCTATGAAATCAACAAAAGGTAGAGCATCAACACCATGCATTCCTGGATGAACGCCGCAGTCTAACTGAACCAGAACGTTAAATATTGTTATAGTTATAGCAATAACGTGTCGAAAAAACTGTTCAAGATTATTCTGCTATTTACTCACCAATATCTTTTTTCCCTTGAAATGCAGTAAATGGCATGATCTTCCTACTTCTTGACCAGAACCACTTAAAATAGCATTTAATAAGGAATACAAAAGGAAACTCAAAACATCTTACAGGGGAGTAAAGCACATGATATCAGAACTTGCGCCACCGTCTTCGTCCATTTCGATTTATGTGGGAATAAAGCAAATTCGCCAGCTCTTCTACCACTGACAGATCCTATTCTAATTATATATATATATATATTCTCATAACATAGCACACACTTTCGAGGACTTCCGGAAGAATAAAAAATAGTAGGTGGAATGATAATAATGTGACGAAGTCACTGATAAAAGGTTTTGATCATGCCCAATGTTCATTATACATCAGAATGAAGACTTCAATCCCAAAAATCCTATCCGAGTTCCTGAAAATCCTATTGCCTACAGAGACATTTTACACGCTGTCTCTCCAAGCACTTTTTTTCCAGACGTCTCACACGTCCTTATCATGAAATTTCCTAATGGAAGAAAATTTGGGACAATCTCTTGAATGCACTGCATACAATGATTCACACTTATTTAAGACGACTTGCAATTTGAACACAGATTTGAGGATGCGATTCCCATTGTCAACAAGAGAAAGCGCATTTTACATAAACTCAAAAATTCATTAGTTTTAACAATAAAACATTGAAAACGTGTCAAGCCACGGAGTGAAATATTTTATTGCTACTCTTTAGATGGTAATAGTATAGGACCACTTTCCGCAACATGAGGAGAGTTGTACCGACGAGAGCCTTCATCACTTGATGTGCCAGACCCTATGCGATTTGTTTCAGCATCTGAACTATAATATATGTATATATATTATGTACCCATCCTTCTTAAAGTTACTTTGAATTAAGATAATTTCAGAACCTTAATAATATACAAATATTCAAAAAATTGAGCTTTTCTGTATAGAGCACTCACTTGAATGGTGGACCTGGTGTGAACTACTGGACGATGACAACTGTGCCTAGATTGACAATTCTTCAAACAGTTTTACAAAGAATGAGTAGACAATTCACAATGAAATTTATACAAAACTTGCGAAATTTCTTAATAAATATAAAGCACTAAACAGCACAGTATAAACAGATGTGTAATCAAACGAACCAACTGATTACCAAATTGCGATCGCCTTGATTGTAAGTGTTTTTGTTGCAATATTTGCGTACTTTGATGGGGTCCTGTCTGAAGCTAATAAATAATGAAAGAAAAGCGACGCGTACTGAATCAAATGTAAATATATCCTTAATAATTTTGTGATGATAAAAAAAATCTCGGTTTTTGACTTTTAAATTTCACCTTTTTAATTTTAATTTTAATTTTTTGATTTTAATTTATTCGAGATTTTGTTTTTAATTTCTCAAAATATTTTTCCACTTCCTAGGGAATCGCTCAGCATAATAATTCCTTTCTAGTCTTTGTGAAGAGGTCTGTTCATCGCGCTGGTTGTCTTCCTGCAATACGTTTTGATGTCCAATCGAATAGAATCACTTACAGATCTTATCCATCGGTCACCATTCATACGCGATACATGTGTTCGGTCCACCTAATATTTGAAAGCTTCGCTTATACGGATGAGTCTCAAATCTTTGATCGTTGACGTAGGTCAGAACTTCGAGTTCCCTTTCTCAATCCTACGATGCAGAAAACGCCAAACAATTCTTCTTTAAATTGAGCCCAATCATTCTTCATCTTGATTTAAAATCATCCAAATCTTTATGGCAAAAAAATCGTGATGTTGGAAATAAGGGCTCAGAGATTTGCGTTTTTGTTCTTTTCATTGCAAATGAAATCTCCCTTATTCTAAGCTTTGGTGTTATGTCATTCATCATGTTAATCTCATGACCGAGGTACACATAGCTTAAGCACTCGGAGATATTCTTTCCGTTGATAGTAAATGAGACATCAGCAACGTATACGTTCTTGTTATGCATCATCTTCTTGAAATTTAACTTGAAGCCTATTTTTCCACAAGCAGTGTCAAAGTCGGTTAACATTTGTTTCGCTTGCTCAATGTTTGGTCTGATGAATACGATATCGTCGATGAAGCAAAGATGGTGAAGCTGCCGATAGTCGATTTTGTTCCTGATAACTATTTTCGCATGATGTTCTACATGAGTGGCTGTAAACAGCTTTGACGAAATAGTACCGTGTTGTCGACTCCTCTTCTAATGTTGATGATATTGTCATTATACAGCCGGTAATTTAGCAGTGAAATTCTTATATAATTATGAAGAATCTTGATATAGAATCGTAAGCGCTTAATGACAGAGTGGTGTTTATACTCTCGTGATGCTTCTATGAGTCTTCTGATTGTGTAAATACGGTTCATAGTGCTAAGCCCTTCTCGATACCCTGCTTGGGTTAGGTTCACTTAGTTGTTGTTCGTCTAATCTTCTTCCCATACTGTTCAGGATGACTTATATGATCAGCTTATCGACGACTGACAACAAACAGATTGGACGATAATCACCAATGTCATTAATGTCCCCTTCTTTGTAAAGCAATATGGTCGTTTTAGTTTATCATTAGTTCAGAACTTTGTATTCTGACAGGTAGTTTATGAAGAGTCGAGCCAGGGTTTTAATAAGAGCAGCGATAAATTTTTCAGATGTTCTGGCCTAATTCTGTATAGCCCCGGTGTACGACTTCTTACCGACAAAATAGAATGTCGGATTTTGGAAGAGAGAACGTTTGGAACAACATAATCATATTTCATAGAGGTAGAGGAATGCGAATACCAAAAAAATCCGAGTAGGAATCGTAGACGATTTTCTCCATTGCCATTCTGGAAGATGTAAGCGTTTCGTCTAACGTCGACAGCACTCATCCTGATCATGTGATTTGTAAATCATCGGCGGGCATCGTGAATGCTTTTGTCAGCATCAGCTGCTTTATTTTTCACATCTGCTCTTATCACTTTGAGGATCTCTCTTTTCGCTTCTCTCTCCACAGCTTGGACGTTAGTCGAATATTGTTTGCGACTTAGCTTCTATAACCTAAAAAGCTCTTGAAGACAAGCGAAGACATGCTCTATTAGCCAGCTATATTCTTTCTTAATGTTCTCAATGTCGACTGTAACTCTTTAGCCAGTTTTTGGGAAGATACCGTCACTGACAACATTAACAAAGAATGGTTGTTTTTATTTGGCATTTCGTTTTTTGAAAATCGCAGCCTTCTCTTCTTTGCGCAAGAAAAAATTGGCACGATGGAAGTGGTAGTCGGATCCAGTATAAAACTTTGGGACAACTGCAACATCCGTTAAGCAAAACCTTTTATTAAATATGACTAGGTCAATTTCGTTATGGTATTTTATATTAGAAAATCCATGACTATAGTAAAAAAAAACGCTTCTCAAACTGCGCGTTACCATGGACCATCCTGTCCGTCATGATAAACCTGCTCTCCCTGTTTCATTCCATTCGAGTCCGTGGGACCCAATGTGACGTTCTTTGGGTGTTCTTCTACAGCCAATTTTAACACTAAAACATAAAATGTGCAGCCTTCTCTGTAGAGCTTTACCAAGCCCGTGTAGAATGTTTCGATTTTATCCTCATTGTAGTCTGATGTAGGAGCATAGACGATAAAGGTTGTCAAAGCTGATATTCTGCCACGTCTTTTTAATTTTAAACGTCTGATTTAAGTCGTTGATTGCTCCGAAGAATCCAAAACGTTCAAATGAAAACATCTCATGAGTTAGAAAACATGAAACTAACAAACACTTCGAATTAAATTTGAATCAGCAGTTGAAGATTATTTTTCTAACATGATAATCTCTACCACATTCTGCTGCCACATCTGCTCGAAGTTTAATGTAGCACTTTCGCATAGTCGTCGTAGAATCATTGTACATTGCAAAACGCAAACTTTTACAATATTCCCAAGCAGATAAGTCTAAGACGAAGAAAAAAGTCGCTGAAATTTTGTAGAACATGAACCTTTGGAACCTGCCGTTCAACTATGTTTCGAGCATACGCTATACAATTCTTAAGATATTAAGTTATAGTTTAAAACAGTGAAAATAAAACGCATAAAATTAGTCTATATATTACTTTGTAAAACAGGAGATGTGACAGAGTGGCCAATATCAGGTAATTGATTGAAAGCGGTGCTGTTAACTTCGCTATCAAATAGTCAAATTTTTACGATTTCACGTAAGCCTTGAAGACATTTGGTTGTTACAATGTTAAAGCAGTGACAGGTAGATATAATGTGTATCCTACCTGAATGAAAACTTTCTATCAACACATAGAACTACCTTAAATGATCTTTCCCAAGTGATTTCGTAAGCAGATAGAAATAATATTTGAGTAAGAAAACGTTTGTTAGTTAGACTCAGCTAACGAAGCTAAACAATTAATCGTAAGCATGATGGTAATTACTGACACCTTTCCACAACCATTTCCTTTTCTGGAACAATTTTAGAAGTAAATTCCTAGAAATCAGATAACAATTACAAATCTCCCTAACCTGATTTTTGAAAGAGAATACGTGTCTCCCAAATTTTATTTGTTGAAGACGTCTATTATTTTCTTTTAATAAAACAAAACTTTTCTCATGAGTATATATATATATATATATATATACTTCAAACTCGTCTTATGTTACTGCACTTACAAGTTTTTTAAATTGAATTTCGCTCTGAAAAAGAACACATTGGTTGAATGTGACACGGTAAAAAGTGCTCTATAATAATATCTATTTCGAATCATGTTATAATTCCAGTATAATAAATCGATAATACTTCGTATAAAATACACGTATAACAAACAACTATAATAATAAGATAAGATAATTGTTGGCGTTGATCAATCCCTTATGGTGGGATGCGCCCCCGCATTCATGTTCAACGTGATATCGTGGAGGTGGTTGAAAGCGTGCCTGGGCTTTTCAAAGAATTTTGTTTGAAACTACTCTTTCAGTCAGGTCCAAGTAACA
>KN716192.1:247627-260347 GCA_000816705.1 Dictyocaulus viviparus | reverse complement strand
TATATATATATATATATACATATATTATATATATATATATATTGATAGATAGATAGATCACAATTACGTCCTTACCTCTCATATTTGATATCAAATATGAGTCTTTTTTGTGTCTATACGTTTTCAAAGTGAGTTGTTACTTGTTTAAATGAGCTTCTATATGAATTTTGACAATCTTTGGCTAATATTCACTGTAGAGCTTCTTGCAAGCGTATGATGTTTCTTCGTTAATTCAGTGACTGAAACGTGAAAAAAGTGACTTCCTCATGGTTTACGACGCTCAATTATCTAAAAATCACGACTGTAACGTGTTTGTTAATACGAATAAATTTGAGGTATTCTTAACCGTTTTCTACTGATTACAACTTCAGCCTGTTGAATATCACTCCAGCCGTTATTGTCCCGCGTATCTCATAACAATGCTTATCTCGAATATCGTATTTTTTCATTCCTAACATGCAGAAATTCGACGTTTTTTATGGTATTGGACCTGCTCTAACTTTTATAATTCATCCAATTTCATCCAGATTTTGCTTTTAATATGGAAAACCTCAGGATGTGCAATAAATATAGCGGTCGTTTTTTTTCATATAATATGATTTATCACTGAATTGTCAATCCAAAAAGTAGTTTCTAAACTGCCTTTTCCATTAAGAAAAACAATGTAGTTTGTAGTATAGGAGAAACAAGTTAAGGAAGTGTTGGAATATCATATTCTCATCTCATTTTTCGCCATAGTGGGACTACTATGTATGAAGTGCATAAGTCCAGTTTTGAGATCTCATTTGCATAACAAATTTTGACAAATTTTGAATTTGGAAAATCGGATTAAAGTAAAACATTAAGTAGTTCAGAGATATTTCATACAAGATATTAGCTAATGTAATGTTGTCTCAATCATCACTTTTGATATTATTTATTAGAAGTAGCAGTGGTAATGCTACTGCTTATGCTTATACATGCTTGAATCAGCGTACCAAAGTCGAAGTCCGAATCCAGTGAAAATTCCTATAGTAGTTACTTATTGAATCAATAGTAATAGATAATACTTGCTGGTTAAATAAGTATTTAATAATAATGATAATTATTGATAATAATTTAATAATTAGTAATATTAATGCAATTAATTAAACATATTATTACACAACATATTATTATTGCATTATATTATTGTTGTGATATATCCTATCGAAATTATCAAGAATTTAAGGGAATATTTGGGTATTTGTTTCATATATTAGGTGCCGTTACAGATCAGTTATCGCATTGAAAGTGGTGTTGAGAACTCATTTAAAATGTATGTGCATTATGCATCTACGGATTCATCAGCGCCAAAGCCTTTCGCTTCTTGTTTTATATTCTGCAAAAACCTAATTGGATTACACATACTTATCCTATGAAGACCAGCAGTTCTTCAATTGTCCTCTATTCGCACAACTGTCATGCATAAAGTGAATTTTGTATCTACTAATAGTGAGAAACCACTATGTAGTACTATTTTCCGTTTTTTTTTTTCAACTTTTCAAGTGTGTCTGCAGCGCATTGTTGTTAATAACAGATATGACAACCCTTAAGGTTCGTATTTATACAACTATTTTGCATTTGGTGTTGACATTTGTCTTGATATGACCAGTCTTCTTACTCATATAGCGGCTGAAATTTATGCTTGGCTAATTATGTTTATTTCCCTAGGTCACGAAATCGAGATACATTACGAAAGTTTGAACTTCAAAATAATGTTGGGCGTCCTATGAAGAATTCGTTGACCGTGCAATAATCATTTCTATTACGCCGTCACAATTCGAACAAAAGTGCAGTCGTTATCGCACTGTCGAATGCTTTTCAATAGTCGAAAAAGGTGAAAACAAAGAGCTGGGAAAACAGTCCTTACCTTCTTCCGTAACCTTTGAGTTTAGCCTTCTAAAGATATTGTTGTATAATATGTGACTAACACTTGCAGCATGTGGCTAGGAGTTTGAAGGTTGAAGCTCATTTTGTTTTGTCTAGTGCAACTTTTTATGTTTGCGGTTTCAATTTGAATATCAGACATGATAATTTGAGGTGGTTTTTTTCTGAAGGATTTTGGAGTGTGATATGGAAATCTTGGGTTTGAAATTAATATAAGATTTTTCCCTCTTCACTTCCATATCAAGATAGAGATTGCTAGGTATTTAGTACTTATTACATAAAGAAGAATGGAGTTCGATAATCGGAAATGTATCCAAGCTAATTTATCAGTCTAGTTTATTTTTGCGTTGTTCCTTTAACTTTTTTTTGCTTATTCCTATTAAAACTTTCTATATCGGCCTTATACTATTGCCATTCATGACGTGTAGAACGACATGCAACGACTTAAATCAAACTTCTTCTTGGTTACTGCTAAATTATGTTTATAACTTTTCAATTAGTCAAGTAAGAGGCTTGCCGTTAATCAATCCGTGTAAGATACGCCCACGTACTCGTGCTCAATATGTTATCGTGGAGGTGGTTGAATAGGAGCGTGCTCTGTACGACTTGAGTGGACCATTTGTTACCTAATTAGTTCTGTTTATCTTTCCCAGATTTATCCGACACCAATTCACCTATCCAGGACTACCAGTTCGTAGACCTATTAACCTGCATGCAGTGGTTTGTGTTTTTTACCATTCTGGCACCTCCACCTCTTAATTATTACGCACCCCTTTTAATTATTGGCTGTTGGATACTTGCCATATTCGTCGACTACTTTCACAAGCAGCTTATTACCTTTTGTTGGGTTTTACTAGATTTGTCAGGCTTACATGGAGATGATTTCGTCCTCTTCATCTTTCAACTTCTACATCGAATTGAAAATTTATCGGCTCTTTCATAAAGTTTTCTGGGATTGATAACATTCTCTTTTTTCTGTATTGTTTTTGCATTACAATGCCATCTCTTTGTTCACAATTTAACCGATAACCTTTTGATTTTTTTGTCTATTTTTTTTTGGTTTTTTTTTCTTCCTTCATGCCAACCAACCACCTTACTGAATTCCTAGATGAAGTTTTGTTCTGAGGTATGTCCTTCATTCAGAATATCAGAAAATTTGATGTTCATCTTTGAAGATGCTTCCATTTCAAAGTTTCATAATGTTAAACAGTAGTATTGAATGTAATTAAAGCCCACTACAGTTTCTTTGCGGTGAGAACTTCAAAGAATAAATTCTTACGTAGCAAATTAGAGCAATTATATCTTGTATTTTTTCAGTATAGGAAAACGCTGATCATTTAGGGCCAAGAACGTAACTACACATTTTCGTCAATGTGATGAAGTTCGTTTAAAAATTATGTTTTCAACAACAATGCGTTTTCTTTCGAAATGTTGAGTTGCAGGTCATTTAGGTATTAGGAAAGCGTACTGTTCAACATAAATATTAATTGTTAGTAATTTGAATCAACATGAGTTTACAATTCAGTGATCATGCACGTCCCTTAGAATAATTGCGGATTGAGTGCAGATAACATTTATGACGTGTAATGACAATTCATTTTGCTGATTTATTTTGCTCAAAAATTTCATGACTCTACTATTTTTTACTACTCATCAGCTTGCTATGTGTTCAACAGTGAGCAAAGGTCATCCATAGCTATAAACACGGTATCTTTTCAACAACTGGTATTGTTTCTTGGTTGTATATCAGCTATTTGGACTGATTCAAACATTGATCAAAGATTCATGTGAGATAGCATCATTTGAAAAACATCATTTAAGTATCGTTTAAGTGGATGAATGCGAGCCTAGTTTACACAGTGACTTAAGTTGACCACCCTTCACCAAGTTAGCGCTGTTCATCTTACCCAGATTATCATTCACCAACCCCTGAGGAATGGCGGGCTTGGTAGACTTGGAAGGCGGCCGTGAGCTGGACCTGCGTGTCACTGCAACACCTACACCACTGCCTTAAATTCACTTACACGCAGTAAATTATCACACGTTTTATTGTGCTTTCACTGCCTCATAGTGGGTGTATTTGTAAAGGGCGATTAGCAAGAACCGTTGTTCAATAATCTATGAGTAGATTATATGAATAACCACCTTAAGAAGTGTAAGGAATTTTCAACTAATAATATATGGTTCTTAAGATTTTTGAAAGCACCACTTGTGCATTGTTGACTTCTAATTACTTGATGTCTGTGAAAGTTCTTCAAATTATTCAATTGCATTTGTCTTAAGTTCTGTTTGATATTTTGATACAAGCTTTGTATAATTAAAAACCAATGTCCTTTCAGAGTAATGTGGATCCGAACGCAAAAAATAGTGAAAAGCCAAAAAAGAGAAAAATTGGATTTCGAGAGCGCCGGATTATTGAATATGAGGATCGAATACGTCTTTACTCCACTCCAGACAAGATTTTCCGATATTTTGCCACACTCAAGTTATTTGTTTAATACCACTGTTTTGTTTTCCATCACATGTTCTTTTCATAAGTTGGTTTTTTTTATGTTATTGACAAGGATGATGAGTCTGGAAGATTCGAAGTCTTTATGACACCTGAAGACTTCCTAAGATCTTTTACTCCGGGTATTATGCAACCAAGAAAGTATGGCCTAGACAGTTACAGAATCTACCAACCGAATGTGGGTTCCTTTTCAAGAGTATCTAATGATATTATTGCTCATCAAAGAAAAAATCATATTGTTGTTAAAAATCTGTATTTCATAGCTACTCCTATACCCGAACATACCAGAGGATTTCTTATTGGCTTTTTTCTAGAAGCATAACCACAAGTTCTCTGACAAGAAGAGTATTTTCTATAAGTTAGGAGAGAATGGTCTAATCAGCTTTAGTGATTACTTATTCTTAATGACATTACTGTCAAGTGAGTTATTTTTGCCTTATATCTATTGTATTATGTTTTTCGTTCTATAGCTTCTCCTAGCGATTTTGCCCTTGCTTTCAAAATATTTGACATCAATGGAGATGGTGCTTTGGACAAGGAAGAATTCCTCAAAGTCCAAGTACGTCTACTGTTCCTGAAAAATTGTGTTGCTATTGTGATTTCCTTATTTATCAAATTCATTTAGCATCTAATTATGTCTCAAACTACAGTAGGGCAACGCCATCGTGATCATATTACACCAAATTCGTCTTTCCGGGTTGAGTCTAACTCTGCTCTTGAACGTTATTTTTTTGGTGAAGACGGAAAGAAGACACTAACAGCCTCCAAGTTCCTCGAATTCCAGGTTTGTCACAAATGTTACAAAAGGTTTCATTTCCTATTTTATATCATCGTTAATTATAGGAGAGTTTATACAGCGACATTCTCCGTATGGAATTTGAAAGAAGAGAAACGATGGAGGGTGTGAGTGGTTTGATCAGTGAGATAAGTTTCGGTGAACTTATTCTCATGTACGCTCAACTGCCACGAAAAAAACAAAAAATAATGCTTAAACGAATCAAAAAGAAATTTAAATCTGCGAAAGGTATAACATTTGAGGAGGTAGGGATTCTTCACTGCTCATATTAATTTATTGGTATAGACCAATTATATGTTTTAGACTAAGGCTTTTTTCCAATTTCTGTATCATATCGAAGACGTTGACATGGCTTTACATTTTCATCGCATGGCTGGTCTTGCAATTGACGCAAACTTACTGAAAAGGTGGATGTTTGGTATTACGAATGTTTTCCTTGGTGTCTGTCATGCGCAAATTCATAGCATTCTAGAGTAGCTCGGAAAGTCACCAATGTGGATCTTAGCGACCATGTCGTGGACGTTATAATAACACTGTTTGATGACAACATGGTTAGCTAAGCACGGTAGTAATCTGTCAAGCCATAGAGCAAAGATCTCTTTTTCTTGAAGGACGGAAAACTATCAAACAACGAAATGGTGTCCGTCATGCGCCGTCGGATGCGTCGTGGATTAGAAAGACCACGTGATACTGGGCTTTTCCGTCTGATGGACGCACTCTATGTTTGTGGTAAACGATCTTACCGAGCCAGTCCTTTCTCATTAAACTAGTCTGTTTTACTTGTAGAACTCATACGATCTGCTTTGTGGAAGTTTTTGAATAGTCCTCAGATTTAGTGTCAAATAGTTCTACTGCTAATTGATAGCAATCAAAACTTTTCTGTTTTCTTAATTTACGAATTTTCTACATCTATTTTTATAGATATCTGTATGTGTTCACATAGTAATAGCTCAAAATTCATGAAAATTGAGCTTTTGATGTGTATGTAGTCAAATCCTAGATAACACTTCAAAAAGACAGAATATAACATTTTATGATTTGCGTATGCTTAGAGATGCACAATGATAAAATTGAAAATATTTGAGAATTTCTGTAGAGTCAATTTACTGCACAAAAAAATTTAGTAAGAACGTTAGAGTGGACGGTCACCATTACAAAAGTAGTATTAAATTCATAGAATGAAAAACATTCATTGCAGATACGAGAATTGCTTGTTTGGTAAAATTTCAGACCCGTTTGTCAAGATTCTACGAATATGGAGTTAATTCGACAATATTTTACGAACAGAAATGTCTACCTTGTCTTTGAACATATCATAAATTTGGGCAGTGATATGCTGAGTGGAATAGTAAGAATTTGAGAAGTCAATGAATGAGAGCTATATCAGTTTCGGATGATTTCTGCTTTATACCCAAATACTATCCTAAATGGTGTGGCCAACCTGGAGGTGGAATATTTGGAGGAGGTATTGAAGTGTTTGGTATAAATGGTATCATAGCCGGTGCTACATGCATCGTGCTCGGAGTATACAAATTTGGCCTGAAAACATTCGACTAGATAGATGAGTATCATATAAACAAAATCGTATTGTATTTTACACATACGTTACAAGGGACGGAGGTGGTACAGAGAAATTTGGCAGAACCGGTGGAGGAGTGTCCCATTTACTTCTAGGCGAGATTGTTGATATCTAGAAAGCACCTTAGTTTCTAACAAAGTCTAAATTACAAAGTAATAAATTTACACCTGTGTGGCGAACGGGCACTTTTGGCTTGTTGGTGCAATGACGGGGACAGTAGGTAGCTGTGGAATGTTTGAAGGTTCAATGAAGGGTTTCTAAAAATAGCAATTAAGATGGGAAGAAAGCATCAGGAAATATCAAGGGTTACCGTAGATTGAACAATTGGTGAAAGTTTTGGAGGAGGATGATTGAAAACAGGTGGGATACTGTTTGGCACAATTTGCGGAGCACTCGCGAATTTCACTGTGGATGGGACCTAATGCGAAAAAAAGGAAATCAAAAGTCGTTAAACAAGAAATACAGTTTTTCAAAAGAACGTAGGTAGACCGTTCTGGATTGAAAAAATAAAATAGTATATGATACTAAAAATCTAAAGGATGCTCAAGTTATAAAGTGCTTTCAAAAATGTCGATGGAACTATGGAGCCCATTATCAGTTACTAAAGAAGTCTCAATAAAGATGACCTAAAGCATCCTGCATTCCTATGGTCATATGTTTTGTTATTCAAGCTTTTAGAATGCATGATGGGAGTTGTTGATGTAACAAACGTGGCCGGTATTTGAACCATGCTGTTTATGACATAAATATAATAACTCTACATGTCCTGCGCGATTGCGTTATTTCGCAATCGCTGTTTTATATGATTCCTATCAATTTATAGAATATATGCTCCAAAACCTTCATACAAATCGGTATGCTCTTGAAGACTTAAAATTTAAAATTAAAATTACCAAAAAGCGCTTATAATAGAGTGGGGTGTAAAAGCAGTATAAAACTTCATAAGATACTATATTAGCCAAACGACTCAGACGATTTATTACCAAAACGCTTTTGTAACTATCTTGAATTCGATACAAAAAATTTAGAATCATACGGTACCCTAATAAAAGTATGCGGTGTAATAGAACCTTGTAATATATTGACGAAATGTTGCCAAATTTGGCACAGTAAGCACTAAACATCCTAGTTGTAAACGGACTTTTGAACTTTTATGGTCGCAAGCTTTGAAGTCAGTAGGCAGTCGTGAAAGTAATCCACGTAGAGAGGAATTTCGCGATTATACACTATTTAAGGACTTGAAAACTTACTCGACATTCTTTCGTCTAGAAATGACCAATTAATTCTTGTTTCAAAGCAAAAAAGGAGAATAGAGTTGAAAAAACTGGCGCCGTTAAAAAACGATCAGTAGAGTGAGCCTGTGGTGACCAGTACGAAAATTCTGTATTTCTCGGACTTTTTTCACATATCGCACAAAGTTTACCGAAGTACTCGATGATTTCGAAACTTGGGCTGATGGACACGCGTTCATTTCACTGCTGATGGCGGCGGTAACGAATTCCGACGTCGGCCTGTTTACTTCTTCGTCCATAGCTGTTGCTTGTTCGTCGGAATGAATCACAGGAGTTATCTGATGTAATATAGTATCCAATATTTTTATTTGTACTATAATTACGTATAAAGTATTTTTAGATATAAATCTGCACAGTATGAAAAACGTTAAGTAATATTAATTAGATACACATATATATTTAGCGCATACCTATACTAACGCACATAAATCAATCTAGATTATTTAGAAAGTGGGTGCGTAGCACTCGCGCTGCTGCATTGTCAAGTGGGATGGTTCAAACCTTACACTAACTCAGCTTTTAGACAATCTTAAACGTAAAATTAATGCCAGAATTATTTGAATAGTTAAGCGGCACTGAGAACATTAAATTGCAGATGCTAAAGTCATTAAAGACGCCGATCGAAATTACTCCACAACTCATGAAGTCGAATGTACCGCGATGGACATCAATGTCGAGGGAAGTTTCATAAAAGTAGGCTTTATTTCTTACATTCTGTGAATCAGTTTTCGAGCCTGTTGTTGGTGAGCCACTCTCAGTTGTAGACGCCTAGAAATAACCTTATCAGGTAATGAATAACATACTTAACCATTACAGCAATATTATATTATAATTAAGAATACCAACGCATATTAGGCAGAGAATTCGCAAACTAATAAGTACAATGCTACCATTGATATAATTATAGGTCTAATCTTGAACAGCTTACTGCAAATGTGTCTGTTAAATGAGTTTTCTCCACTGCACTAACCGTAGCTGTACGCGTATTAGTCGTTGAAGCTAAAAGTACACTTGAATTAGATAGATAATTCAACAGAAAAGTTGAATAAGACACACATTTCCTAAATGGTTCATCTCCATAGCTACCAGACCAGAAACCACGTTTTTTATTATATTTACTGGAATACCATGGACGCCCCTCTTCGTTGAATCTGAAGTGAAACGGGAAGTTAAGAAGCACAGAAGGCAGGATCGAAAATAAAAGATCAAAGCATCCCGATTGATAATTACTTTGCTATGCGATCGATTGCAATTTGTGCGTCCTCCATTGCTGGATCAACGTATATGACACTTTCTAGAAATTCAGATACAACAGGCATTTCCATGACAGCTGAAAACATGCTTTTTGTCATCGAATTTCATGTAACTATTAGTCATATGTCACCTTTGAGCTCGAGGAATGTTTCAATTGGTACTGCAGCTGTGCCTTCTCCTCTATTTTGTCGAAGGTGTCGGGCATGACGCTGCTGCATCACTTCGTCAGAAGGGACTATGGTTACACACTAAAACTATGTGGAAATGGCAGCGAAACGTTAGAGAATTTGCTTTGCAACAAAATAAGTACGTTGTTAAAAACAGAGAACCCTTAAACGTATAAAGATTTTCATGTTCTATAAAACTTACATCATTGACTTCAGGATCACATCTGAATATAAGACTCATAAATCTAGAAAAACACTGAGATATCAATAAAAAGGATAAAATTACATGACTGTTTTCAAACAACTACCTCGTCTAATAGACAAATGTTTCACCACTCTATTCGATACTACTTCTCAAACTCTCAACCGAGATATATTCATTGTCAATGATGGCTGAATTAATTACAACAGTTTTTATAGCCACTCATATATTAGATTTTCAAATGCCAATACTGTGCGAAGCTCCATTTTAAAAACAGAAAGCGTAGAAGTAATGTGAAAATACAAAGCGACACTTTGCGTGCCTTGCTTTAACGGCATCATAAAAAAATTTTCCGATTTTATCGGTAAGCGTACATATTCAAGAATGATCAATCAAGAGAACTTAGACCTTAATGAAATTCAAACAATGCTAACGTACTGGCTCACTACTTTACCGTTTGTGTAGATATTGTACTGGAAAATTTTCAAAACGTTCGTCCCAGAAACGACCAAAACTTAGTGGCAATAAGTGGTTCATGCTTTGTATGCAATTTACTCAAAATTTGGGATATAGTCAAAGTAAAAATACATTCGCACAATGATTTAGTGGTAATAAACTGTTTACAAGTCGAGGTTGTTTATGCCCTAAATGGATTCCGCAACAGTTGAAGAAACTTCCTCAGATAGTCGAACTTGAAACGTCGTGTGAGTGCAATGACACTTTTGACTAATGCGCAACCACACCTCATGCTCATAGTGCTACTTTCTGACAAAATTCAATAAGAAAAACAAGAATAAAAACTAATGATTATAACCTTACTGTTCGAAAATGGGAGTATATTCAAAATATCGAAATAGAAGCTGACCTGCCGGAAAAAACCTTCAAAAAGAGCAAGGCGTTTTTTTCTTGTATCAGGATCACAGTTAGTAAAATCAAGAATATAATTCCTTCTCCTGCGGGCTGCTAGAGATAGCAATCTGAATGAATTAAAAATTACATCAGTGTATCTAAATAATGAAAAGCCACATACCTGTTCCTAGCTTTTCCCACTAAACCCAGTACCATATCCCATCTACCTATATGACTACTATTGCGTGACACACCATTCACCTGCAAAATTAGAATTTCATTTGCAGTGAACTGGAAAAATTACAATTTTAATAAAAAGAATATATCAAGACACATTACGATTAATTTTTGAGGAAGCAAACTGTATAAACCCACTTTCATAGATGCTAATATGGTGTCAGCACTAATCAGAGTCCAGTTTTCGCTCGGATGTTCCCTTATATAGCGTCGGACCCAAGTAGTCTTCCCAACGCTTGGCAATCCAACCTAAAATCAAATTGTAACAAAAACAATATTTCATACTTAACCACTTTTCAGCCACAGTTCTACCAGAGTGAAAACTAAACCTTACATTGAATGAAATTCCAGAAATAAAACCACTAACCATCATAAGAACTGTGCAATCTGATTTGCTTTCAGGTGGCAAAGGTGCTCGTTCAGTTTGTGAACGTGAGAAAGAATTAGGAAAATTCCACTCAGAGTTACTGCAAAATGATAAGTTTACGATATCTGGAGAAATCACAGTGGAAATGATTAAGTTTTCACTTGATCCATTCCTCTTCTCCACCTGGGAAGGTGCCAAAATTGACCGAAACGCGACAATTTTTCACACAAATATGTGGGTAGATGGCTTCGTCATCCGAGATGGCGATATTAGCATAGGCTACACCCATATCCTGTGAATTCTTCCAAAAACTAATAACTCCACTGTCAAAATCCTGCAAAATAGGACAATGAAAACTAGTTCAGGAACGGATTACATATTACAATATTTCAAATTCAAAGTGAAAGAATACCATGCGGGCTGTTATCACGTCTCCTACACCGAAGGAATCACCGTAATCAACAAAAATGTTATTGTTAGCACGCTTCCCGAGCGATGTATAACAGTATGTTCCTGGGTATTCACCCAACTAAACACATCATTAAGAGAAATAATCCAGAACTGTGATAGTGAAAATGTTAAAATCATTACCAGCAGTGGAGCTGATCGGAGCGAGAAACCAACACGAACATCATTCGGATCCAATTCGTCGAAAGGAAGGTGTTTGGTTGGCAATAAATCAATGATCTAGAAGTGATAGACAAATAAGAAACATCTCGTAAAGCAAAATACGAAACAGCCACCTTCACTTGAAATACCACAGAATTTAAAGACTGTTCATCTGGCATTGGATTCCCATTTTTTCTAAAAGTCAGAACGAATTAGATTGAAGTGATTACGAGGAAGAAGTACGATGCGATGTTCCAATAACCTAATATGCCTACCGACAAGAGCTGAAGATGCCGTGTGTGCTTCTTACTCCTCCCCACATAAGCGCTAGTCCGTCCTGATTATCTGGATCAATTATCCAATCATCGTTAGAGGATCCTTTCAAGTGCAAGTCACCATTATCTGGAATCATTGCTATGCTCTACTCTACTAAATCTCAATCTGCAATAGAAAAAAAAACGAACTTCGAATATTCGAATAGTAGGCACATGATTTTTTTTTTCAAATAGAACTTACAGAAGTCAATTTCGAACTTCTCCGTTGACTCAGGTATTTTTTCTTCAATTATGACTTCCTCCTTACGTTTTGGTCTCATTCCAGCAGCAACCTGGGTAACATAGCTCTATATTAAGGATAAAAACATAATACAAAAACAAAAGCTTAACGATAGACAATTCGAAAAACCTCGAAAAGTTCATCATCATCAGGAACGGGTTCCCCATGAAAACTATCCATTGGTTGGATACACACTTCCTCTTCGTAATCATCATCGTATGGAATTTGTATATATTGATTACCTAGAAACACGAAGAAAATGTCATTGATTTGCCATTATCCTTGGCAATTATGCTTTAAACAAACAAAACCTTGACCACATCCCAGTCCTTTAAGAACAGCAGAAGCTCGCTGGAGAAGATGTCTCGGATCATTTAAAATTTTAGGGTCACTAAA
>KN716192.1:236654-247274 GCA_000816705.1 Dictyocaulus viviparus | reverse complement strand
TATATATATAATAATTTCTTTCGCACTCTTACTTTTTTATTGTTACTTTCAAAATCAAATTATTGGAATGAAGCAGTTTTATTTTAGAGGTTCTAGTAATTTCAGCTAGTTTTTGTCACTGCGTTTGTCAGCCACAATTACCGATCTGTAGCGTAAGCCACCAATTCAAGGTGATAGGAGCTGACAAAAACAAAATCAAAGAACAATCTTGCCAATCAATATTACATTATAAGACCCCATGCGCGACGAGCAGGAAGTGTATCCGGATACCAGTATTAAACACTATTAATTAATTACTAAAGCAAACACTTATATACGGCAGCAACAATCATTGATGGCCACCTAAATAAAATGGGCTACCGGAAAATTATTTCTTCATGGACGCCCTATACACTGACCAACCACGACCGCCTAAAAAAACCTGTTGCGGCGGCATAGCCGTTACCTCCCCGACCATTATTGAAGATGAATCCTAAGCCTACTACGGAGGCTACACATGATGCTGCTACTGAGTACATCGCGGCAAAGATTGCCTAGCAGCAGCTCAAAACCAACAACCAAGCACGACATGCCCCGACGTCCACGGAGAACAAGCCTCGAAGTTAATTGCAACAAGGATGGAGAAGTGTTAAAACGATTCAGTGTCGCCCCACTCATAGGTAAAACTCGAATTCCCATTGCCAAGATCACCTTGCATCGCCTCATTTTCGAGAAACCGGGCTAGAAAAAGGTACCACACAACCGTATAGCCCTGGTATTCTTCTATCGACCGATAATTCCGTGCTCTAAAGCACTATTTAAGGAAAAATGTTAAGAAAAAATATATGCATGCATACACATATAGATATGTACGTGTATATTAGTACATATATGTGTATGCATGTGCATGCACACACAAATGTGTACATGCATGAAAATGTTTGAGCACATGTTTAAATGTTCACACACATGTATATGTATATGCAAATTAAAAAATAAATGCAAATACAAATACATACAAAAACATAAGTAAATATAAATAGAAGAAAAATCAAATTGGAAAACTTACGGCTTCTCTTCAACTTCCACGTCTTCAGCGGTAGATTGTGTTTGGATTGCTATAGGGTTTACTTCTCCAGCAGGAGGCAGTTCGTTGGAAAGCACACGTCTATTACCTTTTCTAGTACGTCTCAAGATTTTAACGAACTTTCCAGACTCGTATTCACGGAACACAGATTTCTTTTGAAGGTCACCATCTTCACAATCAGAATCATCGTCGGAATCGTCCGAAAGTGACTGCATACTACCACTATCTGTGTCGTCAAGAATTTCTCCCTCATCCAAATCCTCATCTAATGGTTCAGCAGTTTGTGGCCTAGGAGAATATTGTTCCGGTGATCTATTAGAGCTTTGCTCCTCTTCGGTTGAAACAGCGGGATCCGGAAGATTAAGGGATGAATCAAGCTCCTAGGAATAAAGACATTTCGGATTCATAAGATTAACCTCAAAAAGCTTTAAACAAACATCGAAAGTCACATTTCGAGACACAACGGCAGACGGTACATAAGTCTCAAATTCTTCAACAACTGATGTATCCAATGGATCATACTCCTAAAGAGTTTCACACTGGAAAGAAAACGAACAACAAGGCGTAGTAAAAGTACACAGCTACCTCATCAAACTCTTCAACATTCTTATTGATTGTGACTTTCGATTTTTCACTATTGTTACTATCATAACACACTTTCGACAATTCAGTATTATTAACACTGCTGCTAGCATTATGCGACTCCTGACTAACCGACCGTTGTGAAAATGGTATAGGAACCTAAATAAGAAATATTTCTTTAAATACATATGTTACAACAAATATCAATAAATTAAATAATATCATATTATTAAATATCTGTTGAATATTATGTTATTTAATATCATATTGAAAATTTCGCTTTACCTCCACAACAGGCAGCAATTCACCACTGATTTCGTCGAAAGGTTTTATGGATGAAACAAGAAAAACTACATGCTCCAGACATGTTTTGACATCAGCAAATACTGGAAAAATGAAAAACAAAATCAAATTACAAAGAGTAAATACGTTACAATGAACTTACTTGCAAGTTGCTCCGCCCTAGTGTTCTCATCCGGACTTGGAATTTCTCTAAAATTCACTTAATCTCGACTTTATCGAAGTGGTAAAAACAACTAACCTTTTAACTTCAACAGTAACGGTAGAGTCTTTCTCTAACAACAGTTTCTAAAATAACGAAATCAATGATAAAATTCTTGATTGCGTAAAAGACTTTTAGAAACGTACTGCAGGAGGGCATAAACGAGCTGGTTTAAGACGTTTTGGAGGAGGCGGAGGAGGAGGAAGATCTTCAATAGCGTTGGTACGTAGTCGACGAGGAGGAGGAGGAGGAGGAGGAGGGATTTCTTTGGGAGGAAGTTGTGGAGGAGGAGGTGGTGGTGGAGGGACAAGCAGTTGTGACATATCCACACTCACAGTATTAGAAAGTTTGTGGGAGCATTTCTGCAGTGCTGAAAGTTTGCGAGGTGGTGGAGGTGGAGGGGGAGGTGGTAGAATTTGTGGACTTCTAGGTGAACTTTTATCTGAACTTGAGTCTGCACAAGAAAGTTCATATCGTCTGTACGCTTCTTCTGCCGCAGATGACATATCTTAAACAAAAATCTTGAGCAGTGCTTACAATAAATTTCCGTACCACAAAATTTATTTTAAAACCGACCTCGTGGTCGGTCTACTGAAGCATTCCCAATATTTGAGTCAGTGTGATCATTTCTTACAATTAACTCCAAATCATCCACAGGAGAAATCCGTTCATCCAACTTTCTCATTGTTTGCAAAAATTCTGACTGCTGATTCATTATTGAGTCCAACAAGTCAAGTCTATTACTCGAAACTTTGTTAGTTGAAACACTTGGCTTTTTTGAGCTGTTACCCACCGTACCTGAAAATTTTCGGTGACAAAATAGTTTAAGTGTATGGATGAATCTCTTACCACCACTAACAGCAGACGGTTTGCTTGACACTGGCTTTTTATGAACTTCTGAATCACGAAGTTTTCGCTTTTCTACTAATGTGGTTCCAATAGAAAACTTCTCAGGATTTGCCTTTTTAAGCTAAAATTCGTATTAAGGAAAAGTTCGAAAACAGAAACATAAAAGTGGCTTTGGTAGCAAACTATGTTCAAGACCAAGAGGAATACACGGGTTAGATTAATAAGACAGAAAACCTCAGCTAGCCGCTCAGCCCAAGCTTCTGTTATTGGTTTCAAAGTACCAATTCTCTCAGCTTTAGACACAGCAGAAGTAGAAGAAACACCCTGAAACCTAAAAAAAGAAAAATTAACAGGTATTTGAATGGAGCAAACGCTGCATGAAATACACCGATTTCAAAAAAATAATAGCTTACCTTTTGGGACAGTGTTGATTAAAAAAAAGTAATAACTTACCTTTTGGGACAATGACGATCTTCCTCGACTTTTTGAGGACCACTTTTTTTTACTGTAAACGGAAATTTAAAGTTATGTTCTCATAAAGAGGTCCGAAGAAAAGATAAGCATCTTCCCCTTAAAGCTTTGATTCATTGGATCCGATTATGAAAAAAATGTGATTTTCCATTTCCATCAATATTTCATGCTTATCAGAAATTATTTCATAGCATGTTAGAAAATAAACTAACGTGCTTGATTTGCTCCTTGCGCAGAAGCTGAACTGTCAGCAAATGTCCTAAGAATATACAATTTCACTTTTACTAAGTCTCTAGTAGTACTAACAAAGTCTAAAGTCTCATCACAAAATGGAAATAGAAACTATTAGGAACCTCTTGACGGCAATTTGGAGCTTTCCACCATTGGATGACTCTTCACCAGATTGGGAATCGTAAACTAAAATTGAGCACAATACCTATTCCATAAACTTGCGTTCTTTAAAACAAATGACATTGTTTTGAAAAACTGAAGATGCTACGGGTAGATTCGACTGCGACCAAGAAATCCAGTAGAGCATATTTCATTCCCTTTTTTGTTTTATTTTCTCTAAATCCTTTTAAGATTTATGTAACTCGAAAATTTGTTTAACAAAAGACATAGTTGTCAAATTTTAGCGTTTCACAATAAGTAGATGTAGATACAAAAAATACACCTTATGTCTACTGGTCTGTTAGTAACTTTCTAACAAAAACATTTTAAATTTTTCTATGGAAAAATCTTCGCAAAGTCTTTCCCAAAAGTTACAGTACATAGGGAAAAGTACTAGTACCACTCTACTAATAGAGTCATTTTCAGACGTACTATTAATAAATAGTTGTTCATTTATACCACTAATCGGAAATAGTAGGCATCCTTCAAGGGGCACATTTTTAGAAAGGCATTGAATATATCATATAGACATACTGTCATTGTTTAAAGAGGTAGACGCTGATGCTGCGCTTTCCGATGACTTCGATGAAGCTTTAGTAGAAACTGAGGAATCAGTCGATGGTCCATGAACAGCTCCTGCGGCTATAATTTGCAAGCAATTACAAGACGCCATGCCATTTGAAAAATATGTCAAATAATCTTACTAGTTGATTCGTTGCTCAAAGTCGTAGAGAGTATCGGACGCTAAAAAACAGCAATTTTCAAATACCAAAAAACGTACTATTCCTTCAATGAGATGGATCTTTATAGACGTGATTTCTTAAACTTAATACGCCGAAAGGTTTTAATTCATTTGTTTATGCCTATATTGCATGACTCAAAGAAAAAGTACTATCAGCGTTATATAGATAAGCGTAAAGTCTAGCCAAAATAGGATGAGAAACTGTATTGGTAGAAAAAAAATATTTCAACAATACTTATATTGTAGTCATTCAATCATAATCCCGCCAATAAAAGCATATATAATGAAGAAAGACAAATAAAGAAAACTACGATGAAAGCTATGCTTTTTTGTCTAATTCAAATCGCTACGCAGCGATTTCATGTCGATTGTGAAACAAATAACAAGAAAAATACTGCTGTTAATAACTGAAGTTCTGGATACAATACATGCATGGTAAAATTTTTTTTCAGAGTAAAGTTAAGTTACGATTCTGACAAATTGTGCAATAAAAATTAGTATTACTTACAACTTTAGGCAAAATGCTGAGTAAAGGCTTCATGATAGAGCATGTAGGGGAAGGATCAGCTGAAGTGTGCTAAAAATATATCGAATTCAAATAATAAGTTGGATGCGTATAATGTCAATACGTTGGTAACTAGCTTAAATATCTTTCAATTCCCACTTATATGGAATGCTTTAGCATGAAAAATAATCCCACTTACAGCACTAACACTCGTACTAAAATCGGCATGCGCTTCTTTTACAAATACTGGATCTTCTCCTGCGGAAGCACGTGGCTGATGTTGTTTCCACGAAGGTAGAACTAAAAATAAAAACAGAAAGTGTACATCCCAAATTAAACGTGAGACTAAAGAAAATTGTACACTCCAAATTATAGTTACTTACATTTACAAACAAACTGAACGGGAACTAACCCGGTAGCTGATCACTGATCCTAGGGGACAATGGTCGCTCTGGAGAAACATTAGGCTTAGAGCCCTTTTGCTTTGGTTGAAGAGTGGAGTCTGCTTTTGTCGTAATCTAACAGGTTAAAGCACTTAGAGTCCAATTGTTAGTGATAATGATTACGAGACTAAATATGATAGAAAACACGGGTCACAACTCACTCCTCGCTTGCCCTTCTTCTTCAAAGGCTCAGCGTCTACTTCGCTTGCCACTGTAATCTGTAAATGATGTAATATATATGTATATATTCAAGAACCCACCATTTCCAATAATTGAAATCATGAAAGTAGCAAACAATTGCAAATAATATCGATACACACTATAATACTTACAACAGACTCTTCTATAACGTTCACATCTGCTTTAGTATTCGAGACTGTTTCTAAAATCACGTTCTCTCCAGTCGTTCCACTCCAATTGCTCGACTCTTCAGTTACAACACCGTTAATGGCATTTAATAGTCTATCAATGAGATCTTGTCTAATTCCAACACGACTTAATCCTCTTCTTGCTAGTTCCTAGATTAAAAAAAACTAGAAATCTTTGAAACAATTGCACAAATATTTTTTTAAAAACAATCGACATTATGTAGATATTCAAACTAAGAACAATCTCTAGACAAAAACGCTATCACATATAATGGAGATGTAAAGAAGACAAGGATTGACTGATGCCAATGATAGCCCTATCCTATCTTATTTGGTTGAACCAAAGTAAAACTATTCTTAATGTAAAGACTGAAGTGCAGGACTTCCTTGCCAAAGCTAAAAACACTTTTCGATTTATCTCAATATATACATTCATTTTCATTTTCAAAAACAAAAATATAGTAAATAACGAAGGTAATGATTTTTGGAAACTCAGACCACACAAAATACGCAGACATGAATCTAACCGTCATAGAATTATATAATATAATAATACTGTTGGAGAATGACATTAATTCCAACTAAAAACGAAAACCAAGCACTACGGATAAACGACTTATTGAAGATTTAAAATCGGCTCATAAGGTGCTAGTAAATTAATTATGGGTTAGAGAAACTTCGAAATCCCTATGCTGCTATTTGCAATTTTATATTCAGAAGTTTGATAACAAACAACACAGCTCTTTGTACGACCCATGTTATCAAACTTCTCAATACATGAGCTAATGATATATCAATTATACGAAACGGTAAGATCAGGTGCTGTTCAAAATAACTTTCCATCTTTACATGTTACTTCGTTGCCTATGCTCATATATAGCAATATTAAATTTAAATCACATTTTAGAAAAAATATAAAACCATACTGTAACACATCACTCAACTAACTCATACATAATGAATAAAATTTCAAGAGAAAACAATGAAATTAAGAATTTAGTTCGACAGAAAAACTATTTCAATCAAAATAACAGAAAAAGAAGATAACTATTCACCTGTCTTAACCTCGTATCTGACCATAAAAATATGGTAGATGGTGAGAGAACTGAAGTGTCACCTCTTGCACAACTTCTTCTTGGCCGGGAAGACATCTGATCGAAATGTATTAGAGATATATCGTTCGATTATTTCGTAGTTTTTAATGGAAGACACATTAAATAAAGCTCACATTCGTCAATCGAATAACTTCCAGTTAATTTCAACAATATAGCAAAGAACGAACAGTGTTACAGAACAGCACTTGGTATATCAGAAGTATTTTAATACGAACATAGTCGCGAGAACCGTAACGAAATTTGCCGCACTAAACGCGCCGACAACCCCGAGCAATATTTCTCCGTAGAGCACCTTTATACAATTTATTTGAAAAACGGAAACAAAAAAAATTGGGTTTATAAACAACAACCATGTATTTTCAGAGACATTATATATATTATATATGTTTCGCATCGTTTGTGTAATACATTCCGTTTTTAATAATTATTTTTATCCTGCAAATCTTACTTTCTACACAGCTGGTATTTGAATGGACGTACAACATTGAAACGTAGGAAAACACTTTTTTCAACGTTTTCTTTAATAACTCTGATAGCTTCGAGCACATAGTTCACTTTGATACTAGTGATAAAGTTAATGAAATATACGACTTACGCCATGCAGGTGCCTGAAAATCCGAGCCAAGTAATCTTTTGCTTTGTTGTGACGGCATGATGAGTAATAAATATGTCAGGACAATCCTACAACAAGATTACGAATGACTATAAAAAAGGGCCAAGATACAGTGATGATGTAATAAAAAATACATCGTGAAACACTGTACGACTTTTCGTAGCATTCTATTAGTTCGAGAAGTTCGTAAAACAAAGAAACGTAAAAACGTAGATTAGTTCATGATTGGTAGAAGTCAGCACATTTTTGTATGTTTTTTAAGAAATTGATTGAAAACATTATGAATCATAGGTAACTGTTGGATATTTGCATAGGAGAATATGTATTACATTACAGTTATTTTTGAATCGCTCAACTCTTCTGTTATACGCGAATCACGAGCAGAATAGTGAGACCATTAAGAATGCTCGGACAGCTTAGTTTAAAGCCATGAGCCACATTTTCACGATTAAGTGATAAACCACTGTGATGTATGTTCATGTGAAAATTGAAGTGGTCGTTGTGAAATAAATTTGCTTTTCACAATTCATATAAGCTCCTATTATACTTATATATTGTCTGATGTTGTAAACACTGCAACCAAACAAGACCAATATACATTACATTATCAAATTGATCTTCTGTTTGTGAAACTACAACAGAATCGAGAAAGTTTTGCTTTTATCATCAACACAATAACATTCATGACAGTTTAATTTGTGTTTACTTTCTAATTTTCATGTAAATTAAATTAAACTTATGTCTTGAATAAGTTTACATCAGTTTTATTTGGTCGTTGCGACTAATTCTTTATAAATTGAAGAGGAACAATTTATGAAGACTATGGTAAGAAATATGTTGTTAAAAATTCCTATACTACCCTCATCGTATCTATTTGTTGTGCTCCTCAACACTAATTCATCCCCACTGTTACCTGGATTACAAGGATTCCCGTCAATCATCGACTAAGTCGAGCGGGAACCAGTAAAGCATCCATTTTTCCCTATAGCGCGCGAGGGTAGTCCAGTGAGTTCTTTTCGCTCTAGGGATTCGTTGAGCATCATAATCCCTTTCTAGGGCTTTGGTGAAGAGGTCAGACCAGCGGGCTGGTGGTCTTCCTGCAGTGCGTTTGATGTCCAGTGGAATCCAATCACTTACAGCTCGTGCCCACTGGTCATCACCCATACGCATCACGTGTCCTGCCCACCTAATCTTCGAAAGCTTGGCGTGTAGGGGTGCGTTTCTAATTTTTGATCGTTGACGTAATTCAGAACTTCGTATTCCCTCTTTCACTTGTGTGATACGGGGAACACCAAGCATCACGCTTTCGGTAGAGTGTTGTATTGCACTCAATAAACGTTCATCTTGCTTTCGTAATGTCCAAGTTTCTGAAACATACGTTAAAGCAGGAAGAACCGTCGTATCAAAAAGGTGGGCTTGAAGCTTTGTCTTCTTTGTCCTTTTCATTTCGTCCTCGATGCTCTTACATGTTTCCCAAGCCGCTCGTTTCCTTCTTCTATGCTCTGGTGCTAAGTCGTTCATCATATTGATCTCACGACCTAGGTACACATAGCTTGAACATTCGGAGATATTCTTTCCGTTGAGCGTAAATGAGGTATCAGTAACGTATCCGTTCTTCATGAATATGGTTTTTTTGAGGTTTAACTTGAGGTCAATTTCAATAATTTGAATATCAATCCTCATTGTTAATTTCAATACATCGACTATTTCCTTTCACACTATATGAGGGAATTATCACCTCAGATCGACCTGTGATAGTACAATATGCTTAGCGTTGTTGTAAACCAGGGTTTCTATTGCTAGTTATTGATAACGAAACCTGTCGCGAAGTAAATTAGGATCTAACTTATAGCTGAAAATCTAGCTTTTTTAGGTTTCAAAAGTATAAAAAAGTGTTTTACGATTCTCTTGTGTATAATTCTCTAACAGTTATTCTTATTAAAGTTTTTTATTTTCGATTCGTTTTTTTTCTGCTCGTATTGCTTATTCTCACCTGCAATTATATTTGAATTGTTTTATATAAATACGCATAATATCTCTAGTTAATAAAATTTTATCAGGTTGGCTGGAAAGTTATGTCCGTTCTCATGACAATTTTTGACAGGAAAGCACACGTTAATTTGACGCATGTTTGGCTCTACCTTCATCGCATGATGTATACATATGCCTCTGATTCCTGGAAACAAAAACGAGCTCTTCTTGGATTGGATGATAAGTGGATTAGATGAGATAAGCTAGATAGGCTTTGGCGTTGATCAATCGCTGTTGCAAAGGTCGATGTAGAAACAGTAGCCTAAGAAAAAAGGCTGTGGATGCTCATTACGAAGAACATCATACAGCATCATTATAATGCCAAGCCACATGCTATTTTTGGAACCCTTCAAAAAAATTGCAAAACTGGGCTGGGAAATTCTATCACATCCACCATATTCTCCGGACTTAGCACTTCTTCTTGTCCTTATGAAATTTTTCGGAAGGCAAGAAATTCAAAAATAATGAAGATATGAAACAAGCAGTTGTTCAATTTTTCGCGTCAAAATGAAACATTTTTTAAAAATGGAATGTACATATTACTCTTACTCTATTAAGAAGTCGTTAATTATAAGGGCAATTATCCCATAAAATTTTTTGAAGGTAAGAAAAAACTATATTTTCTTCTATTTCTGATATGGATAGAACTTTTCCGTAGACCTTATGCTAATACTTTGCATCTAGACAAAACTCACTCCGTTGTAATCCACTAGGATTCGTGATGCAACGATGTTGTTAGAAACTTATCTCCTCGTCATCTTCCACTTCATCCTGAGGTCCACCAATATCTTAAGAATATTTGTTGAAAATGGCGTCAGTAGTGCAGTATATCTATGTCGTTTTTAGCCTTATCATTTCCTTTTTGTTATCTCGGTAAACAATTCATCAAGCAAAAAAACACGTTCAATTAGTTGTTTAATATATATATATATAATATATATAA
>KN716192.1:217553-236378 GCA_000816705.1 Dictyocaulus viviparus | reverse complement strand
ATATATATATATATATATATATATATATATATATATATATTTGTTTACTGATTTATTTATATCATGTTCTCTAACTTTTTCTTTTTACCCTGGAATATATCAAAACAAAGAATACTGCAAAACTACCTAAGGGTTCATTTTGGGCTGAAGTAGTGATAGATAGAACGATGCATATTTATTCTAGTATTCCGCGTTAAAGTACCTTAGGTTTTTTCTGTAACAGTTTTTTTTTTCAACAAGATTTTTTCGAAAAGAAGTTGAGTGAATTTTGCCGTACTTGTTTTTGAGAAAAAAAAAATGTGGCGGACTTGCGTTCATTCGATTCCTGCCTTCGTCTGACTGAAGCACCTCTACGCACAGTGGCGTAGTGGTGTAGATGGTACAGTGACATGCACACTCGAAGCAGTTCACGCTTGTTCCTGGGCCTACCAAGCCCGTCCTTCATCTGGGTTAAGTAAATTAGTATCTGAGAAATCTGAGTAGGATTTCTGGACCAACTTGGTGGAGAGTGATCAACATAAGTCACAGTATGGACCAGACTCGCATATAACCACCTCCACGCACCATTGGGCACGAATGCGTAGACGCACGCCCGCCACAGGGGCTGATCAACGCCAAAGCTTATCTTATCATAGCTTTTGGTTTTTTATGTATAAAATTAAACAAAGATATTCATTTACATCTGTAAGTATCTCCTTTTTGAGCGCAAAATTTTCTAAAACATTTACTATTGTTTTATTAGGACATCTAAAATTTTAAGGTCTAAACATTGCTTCCCTTCTTTTTTATAGAACTGCCTCCTTTGCAAAGCTTTTGCAGATATTTTTCTTCCTCCTCTACTTTCTGGATTCAGAAGAACCGTTCTGTCTTATTTGTTTTATTCCTAGCACAAAATATTTTACTATCGTTTCAAACAAATTTTCTAGTATAATTAAATCCATGCACTAAGGAATACACTTTGCATTACTGATGATTCTTCGTATATCAGACGATATAGGAAAGAGTTCTAACGACACTAATAGTGTCTCATAGTACTCACTCACCGAAATTCATGTCACTACTTGCAAACTCACTTTTTGAAAATGGTAACTTCTGCCTGATTTCTCCTGTTAACTACAGTTTAGCTGTCTTGATTAGAAATATTAATACCTCATCATAGCTCTTTAACTCGATCATATATTTTCATTACAATTTTTGTTACATTATCATTTCCTATATGGGAGAACTTGTTTGCATTTACTCGCTCACAGATTTCAACACCTTCAACAGAATACTTTCTTCCTTTTCACCACTTCCTTGGTTATAACACTACCAAAAAAGTACAAGCTAAAAAGCGAACACAACTAATGGAAACGAGAAATAAATCGAGTTCACATGTTATCGAGAAACTGACGAAACGTTTTAAGAATCAATTGAGGAATCGACTCGAGTCCATCAATAATCTTCTGGAGTTCTGGAATGCATAAAGCTGAATAACATTAGCTAAAGCTGGTTGAATTGACATATATTTTATCAATCGAGCTTATTGTTAGAGCTAGAGCTGTGTTGCTTTTTTTTGCAACCTTATAAAATTTTTCGTAGCGTTGTTTTATTCTGTAATTTACTGTCATTCTGTGGCAAACAAATATTTCTAGCTAACTATATGAGCTATAGAAAAGTCTGTCCATTCTTTAACGTTGTGTGTGTGTTTTCTCTTCAGTTTTGAAGAAACATTTGACGATAAGTAGTTACATACGAGATATGCTAACTCATCAGACCTCCTATGTTTTGATTCTACTCTGTATTTATGCCAATTAATTCCATTCTAGATTCATTCAAAGTGGGATATGTTGTTATTAGTTTTGAGGTATAATAAAACCTTACGTAACTTGCCGTAGGCAATAGAATATTTTGTAGATAAACAATTACGTAGGTGAAAAATTAGTGCCCGTAAATATCACGTCGACTCCACCTCTTCTTCTTCACCAATCGAGCGAGCCAGCGCCACTCACGCTTGTGGCCTTGCCAATAAACGCACGCTATCCGATATGACAATTCTCACACATTCCATACAAATTAAGAACAAAAAGAATGTCTACAATGTAAGTTTTTTTGAATTTTTTTTTCATCATTCCGTTTTTTCTTACCGCTCCTCTTCGTTTTTTTTTGTTTTATGTTTTTTTTTTGAGTTTTCATTTACCTCAATTGTACAACATGACATCTATCTCTGAAGTGTATTATCAACATGAGCAATTGTTTCATAGCGAATTGATATGAATTTCGTTCAACTGGAAGTTTATTTCGTAGAAAACTTTTTTTTTCTATTTCTTAGAAAAATCAAATTTTTCTGGAACTCATTCTTTGTTCCATTTTCAATTTTTTTTTTTATGAAAGCAGTTATACCTATATTTTCTACTCATAGTAGAGAAATTGGTTCTATTTAGAAAAATTCATTCATTCATACAGAAATATGAATGCAGAAAAAAAGAAACTCTAATATTCTTGGGTTCAGAACAAGAAAGATCACGTGGCAGTGAGAGTGTCATCCCTGGTTTTGCCTCTATTGACTCACTACGTTGATCGTTGGTCTTTCCGTCAGAGTGTTTTACCCACATAAAGTGAAATTCGATGAAAGATCGAGTATTCGTTTGAGATTTTAAAAAAAGAGCATACAACACGACACAATTTTGATGTAAAGGTTGAATAAAAATTCAATTCAAATAGTTTTTCTTTAGAACACTTCAGAAATTAAGAAAGGACGTGCGTATTGTGGAAATCTCTAATCTGTGATGTCTTTTTTTTAAATAGTCTTTTAACATTCATTTTTTTTTTCTGGGAGGGAGAGGAGGTCATAGACAACTTAACGTTTCAAGTTTAACTCTTCAACAATAATTACATAGTAGTATTATAGTGGTTTGAAATGTTGACTATCATTCATCCAACATAGTATGTTGTTTAGAAACTGTTTAGGAATAATCTTCATCACATTAATGATAATTTCGGACATGAACATTTCTTATTTAGATTTATATATTTTATCTTAAATGTATTTGTTTATTTGAATAAGCTGTATTTACGAAGAACTGTGTGACTGTCTTATAAGTCATATTCAGTAGTACTTTTGTAATCACTAGTTATTGTTGGTCTATTACTCGTCTAAACTCTGAACTCCATTCAATTTGCTTGAGGTATCGTGTACTTAAGAAACTATTGATCGTGAGTGAAAAGCACAATTTTGATCCATTCACAAATGACGAACCTCAATGACTTTGTAGTATCACTCAAAACTGAAATAATTCTAGTGCTTATGTAATGATATACTACTTCTACTTTATGAAATGATTTTAAATTCTGCTTTTTGGCTAGAAATCATGTCAAGCCTTTCACCGCCTATTTTAATTTTGATCAAAGGTCATCAATTATTTAATAAAACATATAAGAAAATTACTATTGAAGATTTTTGAAAGTGATATTTTTCTTGTCTAGACTACAATAGTTGTATTACTATATTTATTTTGTTCCATACATAATAGTTTTATTGATTCGATGTTAATCTGATGTATCCAATTATTGAAGCAGACATGTCCGCTTTAATTGATTGATTGATTGATTGAATGGAATGAGGTGCTGTTGCCGCTTTACAAAGTGGCCGACTCATATGAGGTGTTACTTTACTACTAAATGAGTGACATATTTTAAAGAACGAAATCGATACCGCTGACCATTCACCAAACTTTTTTTTACCTTAATATCAATTTTGTCACATAGACAAATAAAGAGAGATTTATCTGTTACGCTTTTTATATGTTGTTGAAGTGGTAAAAAATTGTTCAGAATGTGTCCTAAATCATTTTATAATTGCTTTACTATTATTCTTATTGTTTGATAGCTTTGAGTATTTTCGACTATGGCGGGTATGTTAAAATGAAACATATAGCACTCTTTTAGCATTTGTTATCTCGTTACTTATCAAATAACTCGACCAAAGTGTAAAGTTCACTCTGATCATCTCCGTACATCACAGCCGCCTGTTCGATTTCATTCATTCATGGGATTCTAGGAAGAAGAATATCTAGGTTGACTTATTCTTATTACATATTTTTTACGTGAGAATACTGTTACCGTGAAGTCTGCTTCGCTTCTGTTCAGTTTAACCGAAATGGTTGAGAGAAGCTTTCTTGTACTGACGAGAATTTGTCCACATCAGTAGTGTACTATTTCGTACAAATTGAAAGTTTATGAATATGAGAAGATACCTTGTAAGCTCTTATTATGTTCTATGAATTTTGGAATTAGTGTATCATCTGGAGCACGAGATAAGTTATAAGCGTGTTTTTTTCAAACCGTTTATTGAATAGTTTATTATAGGAATACTATTGTTGAATTAAGATAATCTTTTTACTTTAAACATTTAAGGATCTACGATGTAGTGTGGTTCAACAAAATGAGTGAGTGATTGATCCTCCTGAGTTAGAATTAACGATATATTGTTCGATTTATCGATCTATTATGCTTCTCCATGTTTATATTCGAGCGATTTTTATGCAACAAATTATTCTACTAAAGAATTTATCGTGCTACCTTAAATTAGGCGATAATCGATAAGCCTATTTTAATGAACGCTCTTCCTTAGAGTATTGATCTAATTAAACAGGAACTAATTCAGTTACTTTTGTTGTTGTCTTATCATTATTTGCCTTTTGTTTTTTTCGTGATCAAATCGACGAGATAGAATTTCACAACAACGCATCTGGTCAAACCACTTTATAGTTCATAGAACAAAAAGAAGATCAAAAGTGAGGAATTTAAAAACTACTATTGCTGAAAGTGCCCAATATTTAACATTGAAATTTGATTTTCGTTTTTATATATTTAGGATGAATATTTCTAATACCTTAAATTTTTCGATATTTTTTCAGCCACCACCCAAGCTTCCGACAGTTGACGATGTGAGGAAGGCGATCCCTCCACACTGTTTCAACAAAAATCTCTTTACATCCATCAGATATTTGATACAAGTAAATGATTTTTTTTATATAGGTGTAAATATATAGAGTGAAATGTGACAGATGAATGAACTTTTTATGTCTTCAATCGATTCTTGATTATTTTAGGATCTTCTTATACTCGTTGGATTGTATGTTGTCCTCCCTTATGTCGAGCATTATTTTGGTTGGATTGGTTATCTCGTATGGTGAATATTAATTTAATTTAATTAGTTTCCATGAAGAATTTCACTCTCTATTAAGAGTCGAAGGTAGTTGTAATATGATTAGCTAATGTTTCGCATAAAGCACGTAGTAGCTTTTGAGTATAACATGTAACATAAGGCACATACGTATAATTTTATAATAAGCATGAGGATCTACGACTGATTAGAGTGTTGAATTTCGTTTCATTTTTTTCTAACGGCAATTAACTACAATATTCTCTCTAGAAGTTTTTTTCTCTAAAAATTAGCTCTCGTCCTACTTAAGAGATGATGGACATTAAGTAAAAATTAAGTTCAATAATTGAATTACACAACTAATTCATATATAATTCCAATTCAATTTAAATGTTCCTGGGATATTTATGAATGCACTATGCTAACAATTTATGCTAAATGATCAGCATTATTATCCTTATTTGCCTCATGAGTTAAATAGCAGATGAATACTAGGGTATGGACTGAGAAAGGACGATATTTTCGTTTGTGTTAGCCGTTTTCTTTAGGTGCTGGATGTTTGGCTTTTGCGCATCTGCGCTATTCGTTGTCGGCCACGATTGTGGACACGGCTCATTCTCGGAGTACGAATGGGTGAACGACTTATGTGGTCACATTGCACACGCACCAATTTTAGCTCCTTTTTGGCCGTGGCAGAAGAGCCATCGACAACATCATCAGGTATGTTATGTTTCGTTCGGTGCTAGTCTGTTTCTACCCCCGAACAAGTGAAACGGATTTATACACGATTTTTATACATAGACTACAGAGTTATTGAATAGATACTACAGTCGTCTGATAAGACCAACCGCATTTACTTGATAGAGACTGAAGTCCGCTTACTATCGTAGAGAGTATTTATATGTATTCATCTGTCTACACGATTCTTACGATGCGACCCTAATAATGGCACACCCGCTTCATTTCAGCTAATTTTCATGAAAATACGATAGAAAGTATGGCTATTTTCATTTATTAGGTTATCTATTCATAGTCTATCCAAAAAGGAAAGTTTCAAGAGATTTTGGTTGATATCAGTTTGATTTCATTCTAATCTCTAGTCAAATTTAGTAGGGTTTGTCAATTATTTCTAATTTGAATACTTAATAGTTGATTTCTTCTCATATTCTTTGCTTTGTATTGTCAGACAGAAGAGAAAGAGCCACAAATCAAAAAAGTTATTGTTCTAATTGTTATAAATTGAGGTAAGGTGTCCTATTACAGTAGATGGTTGAACAAAAAGCGAGATACTTAACAGTTGCTCAATTATACGTACATTTATGTGATTATCGACACAAGCTGTCCTAAAGCTTTGTAAGAATATGTAACATTTTTAATTGGTTCTATTCCTATGAAGCTGTTCTTTGATTTTGTTGAAATGGAAATACTGTCGGAAGCTCGAAACACTAAGGCCATTCCTATTATTAACAATTTTATCAAGAATGTAGATCTGAGCATATAAATATCGTGATGTTAGCCAATACATTAAGCACTAAGAAAACTATTATAGAAACAATGTAGTGAAATGAGAACTCTACAATTTGTGATACTGTAGTAAGTTGAACATCCAATTATGTGAATTGGCTTCTCAACGTCATCGTTTCTACACATTCAAGCTTGCATCTGAATAACTCTCATACAATTTGTAACAATTGGTTTATTATTATTACCGATGTTTTTTTTAGTACACGTCTCATTTGGACAAGGATAAGGGACATCCTTGGGTTACTGAGCAGGATTTTTTCGAAAGAACAACGTTTGAGAGATACTTTGCGAGTTTTCCACTTTCGGGTTGGATAAGGTACTTCTAGTTAATTTAACTTTAACATTCAGCTGATATAACAACATTGCAACAGAACAGTTTGCGATTGTTCAACTTAATGTGGTGTTGAACAAACTCTAAAGAAATTATTGGTTTTGAGATATTGAGAATATGTCTGATTTTTATTACTTTGTAAACTTGTTAAGTGTTAATGTTATGCGATTGCCAGGTTAGGGATATTTAAAACAACTGCTCTTTCTCAACATTGATTCCATTTAATTTTCCAATGTTTTCAACAAGAAGCTTTCATATTGATAAGCAGGTCGGTGAACCTGAAGCTGATTCTCGGCGATGACAGCTCTTTTCTAGCTCATGCTCAAATTGAATTTTGACCTAAGGAAGGCGGGTATATGATCCGATACTGAATTTGGGTACTACTGAGATTTCTAACAGGTGTCATTTTTTCTGTGAAAATAGGATTGATCTCTGCATAAGTAGTGTTATTAGAAGACTATAATGTCTATCAAACATTTTTTTTCTGGAAGATTGAAAAAAATTCATAGAAGAAAAGTGTTGTAGACAGAAGTTTTACTGGACAGTTTTAATTCTTGTTTTTTTTTGATCTAGATTTTTTTATTTTGCATTCGCTTCGATTGGTCGTACTTAATCTCGCTTCCTAATCTATTAAGTTTCTAGCACATCTTTTACTTTGTTTTTTGCTTTCTGTGAATTCATAAGGCTCACTTTTCTTATCAATTATACAAGGTATTAAGTAGAACTTGAAGATGGAAAAGAGTTAGGTGCGGTAATGATTAGGAAAGATAGGAAAATGAAATGATTAAATGGAAGTATGACGAAGCTGATTACCTTTGACATGTCGGGATGAGAATTTTCCTTCATAAATGACAACCGGCCTCATCATATTACAGTTGCTGTGGTAGTGCTTTGCCCAAGCGGAATGTTGATTTCATTGGTCCCCTTCGTTACACTGGTTTCCAATTTATATTCATGAGGCATAGTTGAGCTTTTGACAATGACTCGTTTTGATTCTCAGCTAAATCGCTGGCCACATATTCTTTTATATCCCTTTGACTAATTCCGTTGGAATGACAATGACATCAAAACCGCTTTTGAGGAATAATTTTCATAATGGAAAAAAACCAAGTAAAACATTAGATTGAAAAAAGAAAATTATGGAACAACAACTGTAATATTTCATTCTACTCACGAGAATAAATTGAAGAGTTTTGTAGATGGAAAAAATACACAGCTTGTTTTTGTTTACTTCATATGTTGTTATATTACGTGTTGATCAGCATCTGATAATTTATCGTCACTAAATTAAGTGCTACTATTATTGTCATTAGGTTTTAAGCAGTGAAAAAATGAGGGGCTTTAGTAAAACAAATTGAATTAACTTTTGATTTGAATTCCAACGTTTCTACTTACATCGATCGCTAATACGTTTGCTTTGAATTTTTTTGAATCATTTGGTCTGGTGATGATTGAAGTGATTCAATGAATAAAATATAATAAAAATTCTTTTCTGGTAATCATGAACTCACCATAACGTTGTGCGAATGAAATGACTTCAAATCCAAACGAATCTATTTTATATACTGCTGAAATATTTTGTATAATAAAATACACATGAATAATTCATTTCATTCATTAAGTCATGAAGAAGAGTCGTGAAAATTTTGTGTTAGAAAATAATTGGTAATTTAGTGAGTACATTTTGATATATGTAGAAGTATCAACCGGTTCAGGCTGTGCTTAACTATCATCATGAGTCTGCCTGGATGAGATAGCATTAGTTCAGATGGAATCCGATTTATACGGTGATCGGACTACCGGATGGTTCACATTTTTGGCCATGGTCACGTCTTTTCACCAGCACTGCTGATCGTGTCAAGTGTGTAATTTCAGGAGCTGCTTGTCTGCTCTGCGCAACGGTCAGGTCGTCTGGTTTCTTTTTTTCTTGCAACATACAATTTAATTTGAAGTTCTAGGTAGCCTTTGTACTCTGCGACTATTCGGTGTACAGTTGGATCAAGTACTATTATTTTCCTCTGCTGTTCCAAGGTTTAATCTTGGTAATTATTACCTACCTACAGCATCAAGATGAAGAAATTGAGGTGAATAGACATATAGTTCTTTACTTTCGTTACCTATCCATGAAAATGAAACGAAGCAATTTTGGACATAATTTCAAAGTGGTTTATTGACAGCTTATGAACAACTGAAATCAGAGGGTTTTTCGTGAACAGCTCTTTAATTGATCACGTTTTTTTCAATATTTATAGTCAACGAAAAGTCGATTAAAAAAATCGGTTATGCTCAAGAACATGTTTTTCTTCAATTATAAATTACAGACACGGTATGTATCATCCATATAATATAGGAGCCAGAAAGTGATTAAAATTTTTTTGATTTGGACCCTTAATTCTCATGGATTCAGACCTTCGAAAAACAACTCATGAATTATCATTGAAATTTGCCTCTCTATGTTCTAGCGATCAGAATCATTTTCTTTGCGTGGTAAAGTTCTACAGGCAAAGTAATTCGGCTTTTTCATGAATTGACAGAGACAGCCGTCGACCAATGGTGTACAATCTCGGTGTCTCTGTTGTATGGAGTATGAAGTCGATCCCTTTTTACGGCGATTAGTTACTAGAAATGAGAAGTGGATGCTATACAACTATTGTTTTAGAAAAGAAAAACAAAGGCTTTTTCCGAGAAAGCGTTTGTTTCGACACCTCGACTTTCAGAAAAAAAAATAAAGGTGTTTGTGTGTAGTAGAATATTTCCTGAGCCACAAACAATGGATTGCTTGAAACATGTCAGATCGTTATACCGACAATAAATTGTGAACATCTGGAGCGAATGAAGCCAAAGTTTGTAAAGAAAGAATATCTCTTTTGAGCTATAACAAAAGAAATAATTCTTCAATACGATAACGTGAGGCCACGTTGCAAATATAATGCGGGAAGAAATAAGGTAGCTTGGATGGGAATTTCCACCTCAACCATCTCATGTTGTTGGATTATCACCTTTTCAGATCACAGATTAGTGCATACACTACTAGGTAAAAAATTCTAACCATGTTGGAAGGGTGAAAACGCATCACGAAAAGCTTTTCAATGAGAAATAGAAGGACGTTCATTAAAAAGCAGTTGGATAAATGTCTACAAGCTGACAAAAAGTGTTAGATAATGATGAAAATCACTTTTTCGTTTAGTCCTTAAGATGTTTTTTAATTAATAAAGGTTTTTGGCCTACAAAAAAAATTTTGATTAATTTCTTGCCTCTCTGCCTCTCCTAAGCCTAAGCCTAACATGAACCCTATTATGTATTTTAAAAACTTTTTGCTTGATTGAAACACAATCGAACAGCTTTTCCTCTATTTCTTTTCATTTTCCTTATATCCGAAGCCGATGTGATTCGACAATAAGAATAACGTTAATGGAGCTAATTTTTTTAATAATTGGTTTGTTTTGATGGTTGCTAACCTCCTCAATAATGATTTCCTTAAATGATGTTTGTGATGATGTCGTTATAAGTCAATCAAGTGAAAAAATGAAGAACAGAATTGAAATTTCGTTAGTGATAGTAATTATCTGAGAATTTTTCATAGATATAAAATTACAAACCCTTCGTATTCAGTTTGATGGTTATCTTTAGTGGACTTCTGTATGCGCTATAACTGAATGACATTTTTATCCATTTCGAACTATCCAGGAAGTTATAGGGACATTATAAAACTCTAATAGGTGATGAGATTTTAATCGATAACAATCATCATGAATTGAGTTACGATCTCTTCATGGTTTACATTTTCGTTCTACAACTACAATTTCTCGTGTCAAGCACTACGATACGGTGCCTTTTTGTATTAGCGTGAAAGAATTATTGGTATCTAGTGCTGAGGTCATCACACATTATTTCTCACAAATTATCTACTTTGTCACTAAAACAACATATTTTCCTTCCACAAGATTTTTATTTGTTTATTATAGGTGTACGAGAACGACGAGTGGTCATTTGTTCGAGGACAAACGCAGACTATAGACAGAAAGTACGGCTTTGGGTTGGATACAATTATGCATCATATCACTGATGGTAAGCTGAGATGTATGTGTCACTTATGTTCGAGTCAAATGAACTCATTAAAACAAATATTATCTATTCCGATGAGTAGGTACTTAATCAATATGGTTATTGAGTGAGATATTTCGAAAGATTTCTCTGGATGCACATCTATACTTTATTCTGAAGCATTTGGAATTCACGTATTCAGGTCATGTTGCCCATCACTTTTTCTTCACTAAAATACCTCATTACCATCTTATGGAAGCTACTGAAGCAATTAAGAAGGTATGACATATTCTAGAGCTTCTACCAACATGTTTTTTGTTTTTGGCGAGCTATCACGTTTCTTAGAAACATTTTGATTTCATAGCGGCCATCAAATAAAGAACTATAGAGACTTTGTACAAACTCATTAAAAAGAAATGGTGCTGGCATATTTTCAGGTTCTAGAGCCACTGAAGGACACACCGTACGGATACAAGTCAGAGACGAACTACGATTTCTTTTTCAAATATCTGCGCTCAAACATTCAGCTCGACTATCTTATCAACAAAAGTAAAGGCGTGCTACAGTACCGAATTGGTGTTGAAAAAGCAGCTAAAGCTCTCTAACACGTTCTATATTTAATCAATGTTGTTCTTGCAATGTGTGACTTTTGTCCAACGCACCATAATCAATAGCTGGCCACTTTCTTATTAACGTTGTACGTAGCTTAGCTGTCTTCAATTGCTGTATAAAACTTTTGCACTCATATAGAGGTTATTTATTGAGTTATTGTACTTAATCAAAGAAAAAAAGAAAACTATATTCGGTAATATATTATATGTGTATATGGCTCCATTGGTGTTTGTATACTCGACATCTAGTTGAATTGAGTTTGCGATCATCTAGAATATTGGCACGAAAATTCGTATCAGACTGGAAAGAACTAATATTCCTGAAAAACTAACGGATGTGGAAAAACTTATGTCTTGTTCAATTCCAGTTGTTATTGATAGGTGAAAAAAGTGCACAGGATTTTGTTTGGTGACTGACTCACGCTTTTCATCTAATGGTCCATGTCGTCAGTACGTTTCGCAACAATTTCAGCAGTTCTAGCACCATTGTAAGTTTGCCGAGCACCGTTTCACAGTAAATTTATCTAGATCTCCACTTTCAATGAGAATCAAAATCGGTCATAACCAGATTAGTTCCTATTCGTTGATGCTGTTTCACAAAGGTAAATACACACGAACGTGACGTGTACAGTGGTGCTGTCGATTATCATGAAGGCCTTTGTGTTCAGTGAACCCAGTGGCTAAGTTTAGTACTTTTCAATATGTACCAGAATAACTTGAAGTGATGTTATCGATGTTCCAGAGGATACTCTATGTGTTCAGGAGATTTCACGTAAGCACATTGCTGAGAATTTTCAGTTTTCCAAGTCGCTTCAGAGCGATACAATTGTCCGTTTTTTAATAGAATTACCATCGTACTAGATACACTGTTGTTTTAACGACACCATCGTCGTCGTAGTCCTGCGTAATGCAGCTGAATATAACAAAAATTTTCGTTGAAAATGAAAATTAAATAAGTAGCATTAATCGTTTAGGATCCGGAGATTGATTCATGTGATATCGTATAACATTAATATTCCATTAGATATCTGGCGCTGTCCGATAATAGTGGCCGATGAATGTCGTGTATAAAACATCGTGATGAGATACTATAACGAGAGAAGCAATAAAAAATTTTATAAAATATGAATAAATAAGATAGTGCATTATTGTTTTTATTTTGAAGGTAAGAGCGTTTCTTGTGTGTTCGTCAGCTTCTGCATAGCAATTTAGAAAGTGAGTTTCTTAACGTACTATTTAAAGAAGTTCGACGAAACTGGACAAGAGCAGTCATTCACGTTTTAAAGGCAAATGCTCGACTGTGCATTCTGATGCTTTTCCAAAATAAGTCAGCAATCATTTCTAATGAGGGCAAGAGTGATTTAATGTTTGTACGAAATGCGATTTATGATCGCCTATCTCACTAACAAAGTTTTTTTTTCATGAAAATTGAATTCCTAGAACTTTAATCACTTGTCAGTTATCTGTCTAAAAAATCTCAATTAAAAAAATCTTGAATAACATCGTTTAGTGACTGCATAGACGGTATGGCATGTTCAACCTCTTTTACCGACTTCTTCACGAATGAGTCTTGGCATTAGGCATCTCCAGGAATTTCTGTGTGTATGCAGCATGGTGTATGACTTCTACAGCATCACCGCCTATTAAGTTGATGTCGTTGTTACCATTACGGTGGATTATTCTATTAGACGCATCCGAAGAAGGCATGATGTGCAGCAGGTCTAATCACTAGGTCACTCGTTCAGTGCGGTACTGACATCAATTATGGTTGAAGAAGAAAAGTGGGGTCGAGAAATAGACGGAATCATAGGAAAAGAAAGTTTGAATATTATTATTGAATTGAATAAACTAATTAAGTTAGTTTAAAAGATAACTGGCCATCGAAACAGCTTTCAATGGGATTATGTTAAGCATTATGCAGGTGATCTGAAATCAACCCGCAAGAAACATTTTTTGGGAATTGAACTGAGGAATTTGGTCACTTCCACTCAAAAGAAATCGATAATAATTCATTCTTATAGGAAGCAATATAACAAAACCCAATTGGTAACAAGTTTTATCAAACAAAAATGGAGAGGGGGTTTGTATTTTGCACTGGAAATTATTTATCCATAAAAGGCGAATTCACTCACAACCGTTTCATTCTCAGTAAAATCGTCAGTGTTATCGTCAATGCATTTTCTTTCAACATTTTTTTTTTGTTTACTAAAGTTTTCAAGGGGGTGTATTGGTGGATCTTGCCACAATGTCACGCAGGCCTGATTCAGATTATCCTGCTCCCAGGTCTACCAAGCCCGCCATCCCTCCAGGGTTGATAAGTTGGTATCAAAGGAATTTGGGTAAGATAAATAGCACTGATTTGATAAAATGTGTTCGAACTAAGTCACTGTATAGACCAGGCTGGCATTTGACCACCTCCACGATAGCATGTTGAACACGAATGCGCAGGCACATTCGGCAACAAGGATGGATCAACACCAAAGCTTGTTTTATCCTCAGCTTAACTTTTGAAGAGCCAATCAGTGAGAATTATTGCATTCCAAAATATATCAAATAATCATAAAATGGAAAATACATAACTGTTGATGTACAACTTCGGAGCAGCATGCATTGTCTTTTCATGAAATAAAATGTGGCTGACTAGTTGATTTTTTTCATTTTCATCTACAACCAGTTACTTTTGCAAGTAGAAATACAGTTAACTGTGCAAGGGGGTGGAGTTACGAAGAAAATCCAAGCAATCGTTCCGGTGAGTAGCACCAATTATCCGCACTGACGACGACGACGACGATCCGGTTAAACCGTGGGCGGAGTGAAAGTATATAACTGACGTCAGAACGTTTCATATGTTCAACATAAACGAACACATGCAGCAGCACCTAACCGTTTCCGTCATTGTCAGCTTTCTTACAGGTACTAATCGTACTTTTATATGTAATAAATAATAACAAATACGCTGTAATGGTATTTCATATGAAACAATTTCTGATGACTATACACTTTTTATGATGTGTAACGTTAGCAAAAGGAAAAAATCAGATAAGCCCAGTCAGTAGAATTGAACAAATTTACTCGTCATCGTTTGAAATCAGATAATCAGAATCTATTGGATCAACGAACGATTCAAAAGAAAGCTGAAATAGTGCCTACTTAATAGAAGCACTAATCACTCCATTCAACTCAGTCATTGTATTGTTTGTTGTAATTGTACTGTTGTAATTGGTAAGAAATTGTATTGTTAATTTCTTTTAAATTTAAAGGTGAGAATATTTCTATTTTTTTTCAACCTCATGTCCTAGTGATATGCCGAGCAGAAATCCAGCAAACAACTGAGGAACCTAAATATTGGCAAGCGATTCTCGGCGATATTTGCCAGCTTCCATCTTTTCCACGAGCAACTGGTGATCCTCATCGATATGTGGAATGCGTCCAACAAAATTCCTTGATAGGGAATAGGTGAAAGATTTTGATGTGACAGTTTTTTGACCTTTTTTTTTCTTAATCATTTCTATCTCTTCATATCCAATTTTTCATATATATCTCTTTTTATTGTCTACCTCTCTTTTCTGTTTTTTTTTCTCCCTCACATTCTTATGTAAGTCGATTTCAAAGAGTTATTTGAGGTCTTAAGGCTATTCATATTCACTTATACAGCGTATTTAGTATGGTTTAATATTTTGCAAAGTAAGAAATTAGCTTACATTTGAAAAAATTTGTTTTTTTTCGTTCCGAATTTGTCTTAAACTGATTAGTATTACCACGTCATTTTGGTTTTCTTGCGCTTAGCTTCAGAAAAAAAACTGCACTTTATCTTCTCACTTCTTAAAAATCTCAAGAGTCTGCATTCCACTCGATGACACTTCACTGAAATTAAAGAATCTTTTAAAGATATTAAAAGAATACAAGAATTATCGTTGTAATTTTTATGGTGAAGAAAAATACTATGTTTTCTACCGTTCTATCCTTCAAATCATTAACCTATAACACTACGACGACTTTATAGTTAATTTCATTCTGGGTTATTTTTGTTACTTGCTCTCCACCTGTTGCTTTCGTTGAGTGACGGAGGATTAAGAACTCCAATGTTGGCGAGTGAAAATACTAAACGAAGTTGCCAGAGCAAAAAAGATAAAAAAAAAACAGAACGACTGGATGATTTCATATAGTTGTTCTTGCATGATCATGCCGCATTCTTCCTGATTGTTTACATTTGCTCCCGCTCGACCTTAAGAACCATAAAACAAACAGTGTATATGAATTACTCACCTCATTTTTTTTCCGACCTCGACTATTTCTTGTTATTCAATATCTACTAGACGAATGAAATATTAAAAGGATATCTATCGCTGATGTATTATATCATCGATAGCAGTATTTAATTAAGTTATAATAAATCTAAATAGTTAAAAAAAAGGAACTAAATACGACATTAATTTTCCATTATTTCATCAAGCAATATATTTCAGAAAGGATTTGGGGATTTGGCTTCTTCGGGAATGCTTGCCTGGTTACGAGTTCGTCGCATTGGCACGTCGATGCGAAACAGTACGGTCAGTGAAAAAACAACAGGAATTATGCCAGTCGGACAACTCGTCCATGTACGAGTTCTGCCCATTAAAATCAAACACTAAGGTTAGTAATGTGTGAACCCTATTGGGAGGAATATTTACGCCATTTGAAGGAAAGGATATTCACTCACTTAAAATATTCACTACAACAATATTAACGCAGACACGTTGGTTTTTTTTGTATTTGTTGCAAACTAACTCATCTATAACTAAGCGTGAAATTGTCGATATGCTTTTAGAATAAATGATTTCTGTTATATTCAATGTATTTTATGAGAATAATCGTCATTTATAACTAAGAAAGTATTCTTGTTATTTTTTAATTATCACTTTTACGTCGTACTTCTAAAGGAATAAATTTAGCTCAACGACAACAAAACCAGTTATTGCATTCTTTATGAAAATTGACTTGATAATGTTTAAACACCATGACGTCATCAATTTTAGTTTCTAATAGAGGAAATACGAGAAGCGCCTCGCCAATGTGAATGTCCCAACGGCGAGAAAAACTGTGTTTGTCCGAGTCCAGAGATTCTCAAGCCGGTCATCGTGTCAGTCAACTCAAAAAGGGCACGTCGCCCATCCAAAAAAACTTCTGTGAGTAAGCTTTTTTAGTGCATTTTCAAACTTGTCTAACAAATAGTAAAACTTGATTTCTTTTGACAGCCGTTCCAGTTCGCGCAGTACCAGTCATGCCCGTGTCCGACAGGCGATCCCGCGTGTACCTGTGTCACAAAAAATAACCGAGAAGAGCAGGTGGTTGATTTGTTTACATTTTCAAGAGAAGAACATTTCTTTGCCGTAGGAACACAGTGAGTCCAAATGTGTTTCACTATTGCATTTCTGAGGAATAATTCATATTGGCTGTTGATTGTTGATATGACTATTGCTTACTATTATTGATAATTAGGTGATTAAAAAGACATGTTGTTAAGAACATCGTTGAAATCTTTTCTAATCCAATAATAGAATAAATAAAGCTCATTTTATGAATTGACATATAATTTCTGAAAAGCCGAAATCTCGTAAAGCTGAAGATGTTGAAATGTGATTTTCATTTAAGAATGATTAAAAAATACTTATTTGAATAATTATTTCAGTCAACTCAATACAGTACATTGATATTGGAGTTGTAGCAAGTACTCCTACTTTCCCCTCTACTTTACTTTATCTCTATTCATATCATATATCAGTCCTATTGCTATCAATATCTAAAGGTGTAAAAGCCTCTCGATCTGTGAAGTGGGATTCTTTCACATTTACCTTCGCCTTCTCTTCTAATCATTCGAGACTCCTATTGAGAATCCTCTCGGCACATCTTTCATTTCGTACATTGGATTCCCAGACTAACCACACTTCATAGGAACACTACTTCTTCATTTCCTCTCAGAGAAGTTTATTCTCATAGGAACATTCTGCTTTGTATCAGCATCGGTACATTAGTTTGTATTCCTATTCTGTATTTCTAATAAAAGTTTTTCTTTTCTAAGTTTGAGGTACATCAAGCAACTTTGGTATAAACGTTACGGCTACCGAACCCGAGCCAATATAGAAGACATCTATTCAACTTTTTTTGGGACTTTGTTTATATCTTCTAAATTGTTCCTAATTATACGTGATATCCTCTGAATAACTGAATGTTAATGAGATATACCAGACATGACAGAATACTACTTACAAATGGATGTGATCAAAGATTTGAATACCACCGTTCAGGCTTTCTCTTCATAAGAGAATTTTTTCACTCGTTTTGTATGTTTTATTCACATTGGGTTATAAACACGAAGAAGAGAATACGAAGAAACAGGATCAATTTTTACTTCTGATATGTATCAAAAATCGATACAGACAATGATCCAAACAGATTCATACAAAATCAAGTACTGATCAACTGATCCAAGTATTTGTGAATACGTTTGAAACTCCTTTGCAGCTTCGCTTAATAATCTGATCTCCATCAATACAATTCTGTAATATACTTAATACTAATATATAGTAATAAATATATGTACGGTACTTTGTGACTTTATATTTATTAATTGAAATGAGCCAATTCATTTATGTCAAGCTAAATACTTAAACGATATTTATTTCACATCCAGTACAGGTAGATCAAGAGATTTTCATACTTCATGAATGAATGAAATTCATTTCAACATTTTTTTCATCCTTCATTTCACCATTTTGAACAATGTGAACGTTTTGTTTCAAAAATTTTCATACTTCCCTGCATTGCAAATAGAGACCAAATTAAGGAGGCATGGTCATCATTTTTTCTCCTATGATATATTCTTGCAATGTTGGTATTTTTAGATTCTCATCTCCCTCAAGTGCTGTGTTGACCCAGCGACAACTCCATGTCAGTGCCAATCATCTCATCAAGAGGTCCATCAACTCCATCCAATAACCAGAATTATAAATTCATTTTGATTCTCTTCAATTATCAAATTTTTTAGCTTTTTGACCAGTCGGAAACTTATTCCACATGAAATACAGGAGAATTTTGAGCTTGTTTGACAAATTTCTTTTTACGCTTTTTCTAAGTAGATTCTATTCATCAGTAATCTTGCTAGTTCATGAGTGCTTTTTTTTGAGAATGCA
>KN716192.1:198001-217453 GCA_000816705.1 Dictyocaulus viviparus | reverse complement strand
GTTTGAAACTCCTTTGCAGCTTCGCTTAATAATCTGATCTCCATCAATACAATTCTGTAATATACTTAATACTAATATATAGTAATAAATATATGTACGGTACTTTGTGACTTTATATTTATTAACTGAAATGAGCCAATTCATTTTTGTGAAGCTAAATACTTAAACGATATTTATTTCACATCCAGTACAGGTAGATCAAGAGATTTTTCATACTTCATGAATGAATGGAATTCATTTCAACATTTTTTCATCCTTCATTTCACCATTTTGAACAATGTGAACGTTTTGTTTCATAAATTTCCATACTTCATATTTTCATACTTCCCTGCATTGCAAATAGAGACCAAATTAAGCTCCTTAATTAATGGTCATGGTCATGATTTTTTCTCCTATGATATATTCTTGCAATGTTGGTATTTTTAGATTCTCATCTCCCTCAAGTGCTGTGTTGACCCAGCGACAACTCCATGTCAGTGCCAATCATCTCATCAAGAGGTCCATCAACTCCATCCAATAACCAGAATTATAAATTCATTCTGATTCTCTTCAATTATCAAATTTTTTAGCTTTTTGATCAGTCGAAAACTTATTCCACATGAAATACAGGAGAATTTTGAGCTTGTTTGAAAAATTTCTTCTTACAGTTTTTCTAAATAGATGCTATTCATCAGTAATCTTGTTAGTTCATCAGTACTTTTTTTTGAGAATGCAAAAAACGCTCAAAAATATAATTTATTGAAAGTTGGCATGTAGACAATCAACAATTCGTACAATATTATTGAATTCTTTAAAGAATTGCCGAACCACAACCACTCAGCAACAGTATTGTCCTCAACGACAGCCGTCTGTTGCACAACCACAGCCTTGCCCTCTCGGTGTGTTCTTTTAGCCCATAATGCTCCTCAATTTCATTAGTGCTTTTTCAAAATCTAAATCACAAAATCTTATTCGCGGTCTATTTATTTTGCTATCACTACGATTTGACATCATAATCGCTATTCATATCACTAAAATGCCGAGCCAAACAGGAAACTTGGATCCTCAAGCGGTAATCAGTATTTCACTAGATGTAAAAAACTGAAGCTTCAACTTTTGGGATCGCATCAGCATAATGATATAAAATTTCTGTGAAAATTATTAAATTATTATTAATCACTTACAAGCTGTACTTTGATTCTGCTCATAGTATAGTTAAACTAGTCTCATTCAAATGATTGAATTGCTGATGACGGTATTCGTTCAGTACAAAATGGTGTGCAAGGAGCGCAGTATCAAGGTATTTGTTCCTGGATGGTGGATCCGCTAGCCGTTGATCCGGAATCCCAATCACACTTTTTGCAATGTCAGCCTGCTCCCAAAAGTCTGTTTTGCGGACGATGGCAGCGTATGCCATGCGCACCTTCCACCGTATTTGATGTCCAATCACAAGTATTCGGTTTTCTTCATCTTCGTACTTTATGTAGGAGTACTTGCAAAATATCTTATATGTCACGATTTTACAATTCAAAACGTGTATCACCTAAAAACACCACGATTTCTATTTCCTAGGTTTGCGTATGGGACCCGCAATCATCATTACCAACGACACTGTCACCACCACCTAATTCCTATGTTTCAACACAAGCTCCACACCAGACATGCTCTTGTGCAGGAGGTGTTCAAATTGGCTCTTGCAATCAGAACTATCAGTGTCCAGGACAGTCTATATGTCAAGTAGGACAAAACTATGGGACACAGGTAAACGAAAACCTTCATTCTGATTATAACTTGGTAATTTTACTTTACATGAATTTTTCCCACATTTCGCTTTAGCTCTTAATGCAAAAATACTACCGTTTGTACTGAAACAATCACGAGTTCATTACTCTTAAAAAATCATAATGGAGGTCTATATGTCTTATGATGTAAATAGAACTTTCTTAAATTAACCAATTAACTTGGTTAACTAATAACTCATGCTAGTAGTAGCGGAAGCGTAGTGCAGTTATTAGAGGGGTAGCAATATCACGCAGGTTTGAAACCGTGTGAGCGGTTTAAGTATGATGCCCCATGCTAACCACTCCTTTCATACCTGAGTGTTCAGTGAATTTGTACCAAAATTATCTGAGAGGGTAAGCAGCTATCATAAGTATCGGGTCACTAGTGTTCTTTATCAGAACCGTATGTTCTTTTTTCAGCAGCAAACACTAAAGGGTTCATTTTAGAAATCTAGAGATTTAAAACAATATCACATTTGAGTTTTTCAAACACGTCACTATCATCAATATCGAATAGCATAGACTTTAGAAAGAGCAATTTTGATAAGGGACCAATAACATCTACAGAATGTAACGGCTTATTCCAATCTGACATGTAGTGACTCGTACACATGGTGCAGTTCAAAAGTGTAATGGAAGTTAAACTTAATCATTTTTTTTTGCCCTTTAAATTAAAGGAACCGACAAGATAAAGCATTTTTGAAAGCTTGAGGCAACATTTCGATTACGTATAAAACAGTTCAGCTATTCTAGTAAATAAACTGACTGCATACTGTCGATTAAAGAGTAATATAAAACCGGCAAGGTATTGCTGTTAGAAATTTGTGAAATGGCTGCTCAGACTGTGACCTTTTCCTCACACTTGTCGAATAGTTTTGTTCATGTGATAAAGAGTTTCGGATAATTTCTAAAAACTTGTCACCTCCTCATTTACCATCTATTCAAATGTATACGAAATTTGCAAGTTGCTGACCAGGTCAATGAAGGTTATAATCAGTACTTATTGATGTTTTGTTTAGAAAAACTTCCAAGAAGTCTTAAGGTTAATCTGTTTCAATATTTCATCTTAATGTTTTCCGAATACCTGAACAAGGAATAAAGAATGACAGTTTTCGCAATTACATTGATTTCCAAGGTTAATATTAATAATGGTTGCCTAGTTTAAATTTATTTGACCTCATACCTCTTACAAGTAAGCACTCAGCTTGATCTAAGCATTTAATGCTATGATGCGATTTCATAAGCAACTCTTTCGTATAGATTTTGACTCAGTTTTATGATCAAAGATTACAATCGGATCACTTTCTCCATTCCTCATATTATTTGTTTCCATACAAAATAAATGAAGATTATCAAAATCCATTCATTTTCAAATGCATTAATTATTAACTGCTTAATTAAAAATATGTTTTTCCTTATCTTTTTACAACAATTATTACTAATCAAACACTCGACAGTAGTGAAAAGTGTATTTGAAACCTTTACATAGGATAATTTTCTATAATTTGCATACAAAATTATGGAGCTGTTTTTTTTTTCAGTGTACGGTATGCTGCTATTTCCGTAAGAAGTCGTCTCATTAAAATTTATGTACATAATGAAATCGAGCTGTCAAATATGAAAGATTAATATTTTAATATTAAATAATATTCTATATGAAGTACGTTCAATTACAATCATCTATATTTTTGAATAAAGTTTGTTTCTACTTTGTGTCATTCTGGTACAATTCTGATCCTCTCATGAATTTTAAACAAACTTTTTGTAAAGCTGAAAACAATCAAATCAGATTATTGAAATCACTAGCGATACATGTGATTATGAAAATTCCGGATATCCCTCTACAAAATGCTCTCATTTCCCTCGTGCTGTCAAAACATTTCGAAGTGAGCTTTTTTTTTCTTCCTGTACAATCTTCCATCAGATTGATTTTGGAGACAAGTTAAAAAATCAATAATATAACTGGTATAAATACAACAATAAATAGATAGATAAATGGCATAAGTATAAGCATATATTTGGCATATAAGAGTCAATGATATGTGATAAAGATATATCAATGGTATCAATGATGTATTTTTCCCTAGAATGTATAGAACTCAAAAAAAAAGATTCAACTCAGGGAATTGGAATGCAGCACCACATTGTGTAAATTTTCCGTATGTAGATTTTAGCTAAGCTTAATTAGTAAGAAACTAATTTCTACTCCCGTATCCTCAAAAAACCGTTTTTCTTTCTACAATTTTTTAAATGAAGCAGAAAATTTTGACAGGTGACCTCAAAGTAATTAATATCGGTGGCCAAGAATCTGCTATAGCTCGTGAATTGTAGAGCGAATCTAAAAATGTAGAATGCTATCGTGAAAAAGAATCAGAATGTTTCGAAGCAGACGTAATTCAGCTTGGCAACTGGGCTGGTATTGACTGAACTGTACAAGAAGAGCTGACGGCCAGGCCGTTTCGGAGCTATTCATCAGAATGAATGAGCAGAACATTCTTCATGATCATCTGTAGCTACTTGATGGAATTTTCAACGTGAATCGTATAAGTGGAACTCTTCCTCAATGCTGATGTCCAACGTTGCAGTTGTCCGCGTTACATTCTCATCCATCAATTCAGTTACGAACTCCTTAGGATTATCGAACAAAATGACTCCTAGAATTACATTGATATTTACAATTTGACGATCATTTGACGGCTACATTTATGACGCTTCAGAATAATAATTCGACGACGTAGTTACTGACTGTTAGCCGCGAAATAAAAAGTCATAAAGGGAATTTGTGTCCTGACTATCAAGTTAAAATTGACTCATAAAGGCTTCATTGCTACGAAATATTTGAGTGTTTTCATACAAAAGCATCATTTCAAACCGTTCCATGAATTGATCTATGATGTCCGAAAGTGATTCTGAAACCACCGACCAGATTTTGTTGGCTGTGAAATCTTGTGGATGAATGCAAAGCATTCATCACTATGGATTCTCGCACTTTATAGAATTCTTCATCTTCTTACGATAACGGTATCCATAAAAACTCTGGCGTTCAAGTGAAAGTCAGGTGTGTTTTACACAATGTCTGATTTTGGACGAATGGCTAAAGTGATAAACTGGGAGGGGAGAATAAAACATTTTCAGGTGGAGTTCTATCAATCGAGGCAGAATGCCACAAATTACGAAGAATCAGTTTTGAAGGTATTCCTTTCTCAGTTGAAACGACTTTTCTTCATTGAAGTACTTATATATTCTTAATTATTCAGATTGACGATATTTTTATGATTACGAATTAAATGGATCATTTATGCAAAAAAAAAAACTTGGTTATACAAAATGATGAACGGTATAGAGACCGGCCATTGAAATTGAATTTGAATTGCCACTGAGCTATCACTCCTATGTAGAAACACGTTAAGCTTAAATATCAGTGGTATAATTTTATGTAGGCGTTGAAACTTTTAGGCGTGTTCAACTACAAATTTGGCTAATAAAATCTTCTATATACAAATCACAATAATACAGTAACAATATTGTGTAGCAATAACGATATGTGAGAATTAATGATTCAAGGAACGATGTGGTAAGATTAACATGGATAATTATGTGGATTTATAAGATTATGAATGAGAAATAATGAGTGAAGAATAAAGAATAGAGTAGTGAGTTCTTCAACGATCATTAGTTATATGACGTATTACATATGTACTGCAAAGAGAGATCAAAAGAAAATTGCAATCAAAGGAAAAGAGTAGAAAGTGATCCGTAGAAGGCGCATAAAGAGACGTGAAGCTCTCGGCGGAAGAGATTCCGGTACCTCTAACAAACACGAAGACTTCTTTCAGAAGAGTTCAGCATTACGAAAGAACATGTTTTCATACGAAGTCAATAATGTTATGGAAGTTTTTAATTAGATGACATTCTAAACGTCATCGACTTCGGTCTCGTACGACACACAGAACTAATAGTGAAGCAGTTATATCAAAGCAATCTAATACGAATGTAACAATACACGGAAATAGCTTACTCTACAGAAGTTGGTGAGTTGGTATCCAGATTTTCCAGGAAAACAAGGAGAACTGATGACTTCATAGAGATCGGTTACCGCAAACATTGTACAGATTTAAATTCAAGTTTAATACTTAAATACAAGCATGATGAAGCAGAGTGCGTGACCTATTCCACAAGAGCTGACCAATAGCAGAGTTTTGCATATTATCATGTATCATATTTCATATGTGTCATGTGAACATTTATCGATTTTAAGGTTTGATCTTCATTTTCTATGCAAAAAAAAAGTGCGATGGTGGGTGAGTCATATGCTGTGATATTCATTTGATTTCTACGAGCTGTATTCCATCATGAGTGATGAGGGATGTCATTGTTATGCTGTTAGAGAGGTGATTGGAGAGTGAAGAGGGGAGTAGCAAGTATTTGTTAAATTTCTTGATGAACAAAGCTTGAGTGTTCTGCTAAAACACGTATGGGTTATTTTCTGTGATCATTGATTATGTGAAAACTATAATCTTAGGTAATACCACTATTACTTTTTAAATAATCATCAAGCGTACGGATTGCAATCGTAGCACCGCTGTTGTGCAATTGGTTAACATAACAGACCAGACATAGGTAGATACGGGTTTGAGTTCCGTCCGAGGTTTCAAGTTTCGCGATTAAAATTTAGCATCGTTACAGATATTAGAACAAAGCCATTATAACCAATCATAATTGATAGGAAATAAATAAAATTAGCAAATAGTATTTAATTATTATTTACAAATCCTCAATCCGTAAAAGTTTGTTTCTATCTTAGGATTATTTGACTGGCGTTGTTGTTTATTCTCATCTGACTAATGTAATCTGGTACATAGCAATTATCTATTACATATGTTTCAACATGAAAGTTTATTAAACCAATTTTGAAGTAACTCGACATTTTCAAAGTGAACTACTTTCCACCACAAGTATACAGCTCAAATTTTCCAAAGAGTAACAAGTCCTGCGTAAAAGTACCGCTCCTATCGCAGAAGAGTTTACTACACAACAGAACCGGCAGGAGTAGCACAACGCAACGGCCACTACGAAGCATTCACCGCCTACAAAACACTTTTTCTTTCACTATAATGTCATGGAAGCTAGCGAATCCAAACGTTAGCGCTGATTTGTAATTGAAAAAGTTAGTTTTTTGCTAAAAATATTTTTTCTAAAGATCAAAGATCAGGGATTTTACTGCGTATGCTAGGTTCGTTAGACACATCCATACGGTTTCGCTTTGACCGATTAAGGTCACAAGAAGGCAAATCTTTCCGATCCATGAAGGCCGATGACTGCTTTTGGTGACATCAAGGGGAATAAAGCTACACCAGCAAAACTTCCGTTTCAACACCCCACACTATAGGCTCTGCCGTCTTCGATGTCGGACGGTAAGACAACCATTGAGAGGTCAACAAATCCCGAACCAAACATAACACTAATAGAACCGGACCAAACTAGCATGTCCTCGACACGTTATAGGGACTGTTCCCTACTTTGTTCATAAAATGCCAGAATAGTCTCCTCAGACGCCGAACTCGGTGGTCGAAGGCAGACTGCATTAAATTCTACGTAATAGCTTTGCACCAAACAAAAGCAGGAGAACCCAAATAATACATTTAAACGAAAGGACAATTGTTATACATGTGGAAATTGTTGTCGGTGGTGTCCGCTTTGCCACACAGCCATCCATTTTCCATGTTGTCTACTCGTAGATCGTATCTCCTCGTTTGACTATACTCCATCTCTAGCCACGCTGTCGTAGGGTCGCAGCATCATCGAATACTTATTGGTGAAGCAAACAGAGCAGCCGATCACAAATTAGACGAATTTTACAATCGTTTGGGAAGTGTTATTCAATACAAAAATTCCATTTAAAAATTTATTGTCAGTGATTCCAACACGAGTATGGGAATAATGAGCGAAAAACAGTGCAGGATCGGAAAATTTGCATTAGGAGATTAGAAGCGAAATATATAACGCCTGCGGCGCTTTTGTTCTCACCACACCTTCATAGATTCTTTGTAAAGAAGGATAAAAGAAGAGAAGATGGAGTTAATCGACATGGGAGTCACCAAAGAAAAGGATGCATATGCAGATCATTAATAGTCTTACTGACAACTTTTCTGAGCTTTTTTTGGGATAATTGTTGTTTATTTTTCCTCGCTGTTTATAAATTTTGCTGTAACAAAACAAGTCACTGTAAAGCTCTCATTTTTCAAGCAAATACCTGCTTTTATCTTTAAATGTTGCTTATCAGATGGTATGATGAATTATTCGTTTTTTGAAGAAAAATCCAAAACCAGTGCTTTGTAGAGCGCAGTAAGTTGACTGCGAAACTTTATAAGTACGGCAGACCTGACATCTGTAGGTACGTGTTTGAGTACCGCCTGAGGTACCAAGTCGAATTGGTAATGGAGCAATTCAGCAAGATAAGCAGAATCAATTTGATAATGACTGCTAAGCTTAATTCGTGTAGCAGAATCATATGCGATAGCCTTTACGATGTAGATCGGAGGACGATTGCTTGGCGCATTCCTCATGGATTGATTAACACCAAAGCTTATCTCATATGGTGTATTTATTCATCTATAATGTTTTTAGGACCAGTTTGATATATCTTATGAATTTCAACCTCATTGTTTATAACACTACGACTTCATTTGGTCTCAGATTCACCTTATTATGTTTCCAACGCTGTTTAAGTATGTCGATTTTGCTGAATGATTAGGGAGGATTTCCAAGCCTCTTACATAGACTAGAGCTAGACTAATTGACGACATTTATTCAGAAGGCAAACTGTTGAAATGATGAGTAACTATAAAAGAGAAGGAAATCTGTCTTTTTGAGGCAGAAATAAATCCAACAGTTGTATTTGCCTTTACTATGGCGTCCATAGCACAGTGGTTTTTGGTGCTACAGTGCGCATCCATAATCGCCAGTTCGATTCCACTGAAGAAACAAAACTGATTAGCGTTAGACATGCCGTGTAATCAGATATAAGTTTATGTTTGAAAAAATTCAAGAAGGAGAGGGTAGAAAGGGTGAAATTTATAGTTAGAGGGTAATTATCATAATTGCGAGTATTAAGAGGTCATTCTAGCACTGATTAGGCTTGATCCATTACATTTTTTTCTGTGAGGTTTTGTATAGATGAAATTTTTTCCTCTCAGTGCATATGATGAAACGAAATTTGTTCATTTAATCCTTATTTAATCGCCTGCACTTGAATATGAGCTTCCAAACCGAAATAAGATTTAATTGAATAGCTGCTGAATACGAAACTGATCATTTTCTTATCAGTGATCTTTCTTCGTTTCAACACAAACATTGTTCATTCAGAATTCATCTAGGAAAATCCACTTAAAATCGAAATCCAGGTATTCTTTTAATACTTCGTTTTTGACAAACGTTGAATTCTTTTTTTTTGTTTTTTAATTGAATTTTTCGAATTTTTTTTTGAGTTGATTTCTTTTTGTTTACAACGCTGAAAATTCTTTCGCTGAGGAAATTCCTCCTTTGAGGGAATTCCTCTGAAAAAGCAGTATATTCGTATTAGCAGAAGTAGATAGTAGTCGTAGATAGTAGAAAGGTGACAGATTATTCTGCACCATTTTCGCTCATAAGGACCATTATGGTCAGCTTTTAATAGGATGATACGTTGTCCTCAGGCCACAATGGACCTTTGTTTTTATTTTCTCTTCCTAAATTTTACCTCCCTTTATCAAGTTTTCGTTGTACGTCGACAAAAGACCTTATGTGAACTCAGCGTGTAATCTGGTGAAGACTCTTGCTATGTTAATAATAGAGGGAACGTAGGCTTTTTCATGAAAGAAAAAAGTATTCAATACATCGAATTTGCGTGATATAAGATTGCTCGTTCATCACGATACAAGTTGAAGTTCATTGTAGGTGAATGTTAAAGAATGGATTAAAGTGAAAGTTTTTTTTTTCTACAAGTCCTTCTTGAATGAAGTGGAGATTCTTCTTCAAGAAGCATATCTGCAACATTTTATGATTGACGTTCTTCGTTTCCAGTCATTCACACACGACTCCTCACATTGCTTGATGTTAAATATGCAGATTTACTTGATTAAAAAAACGTTATGCCGTTACATTCAAGCTTTCAGCGTTCTACAAACTGTGATTGAACAGAGTCAGTACATATTCGCAATTTTATTTTGTTTTGCAATGATATTATACCGTCCGTAGTACCGGATCAGCACGGCAGACCGGATATCTGTAAGTGCGGGTTCGAGTCCCACCTGAGGTTCCGAGTTTTGCTGCCATCTCAGACTCAGTGCAGTCGATTATTTTCATACAATCAAACAAATATTCAAGTCATTCCATTCAACAATAACTAGAAATTAATTCAAAGAGCTTACAGACGTGGAACAAGAAGGATATTCGAATAAACAACTATGCCGAACGATAAGCTAATCTGTAAAACAATTTGACTAAAAACGAAAAACAGAAACGTTGTTTGATTTGAGTTGAAGATTGAGATTGAGTTAAATCTCCGTACATCATCGAATATACCGTAGTTTTGTTTAAAATTTTTTAGCATAAGATATGTAATTAAAATCGATGACGTCGTCGTTCGCCTGAAAAATATCGCTTCTAGTATTTTCTCATAGACAGTTTTCATACCCTCTTATTTTGAGGTATTCAGAAACGAGATTTCGATTAAATTAACGTGTTTTCCTCATTCTGATAATAATTATTCATATTCCTTTTTATGAAAAATTAGTCGTTGTTGACAAGAGATGTAGTCGATGCTCTGATATTATAATATTCAAGTAGAAATTATTTGCAATTATCGGAAGAAGATTTCTCATGGCCAGTTGCTATGTTCGAAGCTTACATGCTAGCAGACGCCTTAAATCAGTGTTTGTTTTGATGAGTTGCTTGGTGGTTTGCATCCGAATGTCTTATGTGTCTCCTTCTTTATTCCGATCGACCACCAACAAGCCAGATTTCACATTCGTGGATTTAGGCGATCTACCCTAGGGAAATGGCTTTTTGAAGTCAATACATACATTAAGACAAGAAAGACAACGACTTCTTTTTGATTTCGTGTGTTGAAAATCTCCAGAATTCTTATTCAGACGAACTCTCGTCTCATTTCTTCCTGATATTTTCCGAATACCTTCGTTCTTTTTCTGAGTCATCACATTAATTGAACTCTCATACGAAGCAATAGGCAACGGATTCTTGAAATTTAATTGAATTACTAACAGAGCTCTCGGAATGTTTCATAGTTGATTTTGATATATTGAGATTTAAAAAAAAAAATCCAATCATCCAGTCTAAAAATTTTCAACGATTTTCGTCAACTCTATGCTAATTTTTCAGCTTTTCCTCCCATATTTTCTTCGACACGTCATAATCAATAGGTTTGAAATTCGTATTGTTTACTGAAAATGTAAAACTTTATTTACTAAAATTTCTATCGATTAGCAATCATAAAAGACAAAATCGCTTCTCTCTTTTTTTCTTTTCTGTCCAGTTATCCAGTATTTATTACAGCAGCTTGTTTTGTTTTGAATTCAATTCCATATTTTAAATAAAAACTAGCTTTTTGTAATTTCCAGCTGATGATATCTTATATGTTTTCTAGATTATGCATAATCCCAACCCTAATGAAGCTGAGTCAATCACAAAACTTGAAAGAAAAACGAAACATCAAAACCTTAACAAGCTTATGATTTTGTTCCGTATTTAAAAAATCTTAAGTGAGAAAAATAGAGTGTTTTACACTGGTAGCTTTTTTTTTTATTTCCATCGATTGTTCTGATGATGAAAACGTTTACTATTTTCAATAGGATCTCATTAAGTTCAAATGAGTTCGGAGTGCTGTTGGTGATTTTTTTAAGGGCATCAGAGGAATTTTCGTTGTTCCCTCATAATTTTTCCACGCAGTTGTCCTCAGTAACTTCTTTTCTACTCTATTTCGATGAAGTAACATCTAACTCGGCTCATTTCAAACAATACACTACCTCATGGGATTCGTTTAGACAACAAGTTGTCGAACGGACTAATTCCATTTTGACATCGTGAATTCGCAAAAAAAAACTTCATCAACGACCTCGAAAAATTTCTTAAAAATGTCACAATTATGAGAAACCAGCTTTTTTCTCCATGGAATCGAAGTAAAATTTAAGATTTATTACGATAAGAATAAAATCGATAAGGAACAAACATTGTTTTCTACAGTAATCTTGCTAAGGCGTTTTGAATTCATTGTTATTTCTAAGCTACTCATTCACCATATGCAGATTTTCCTCTTCAGCTTATCGTAATGGATATCAGTTTGAAACTCATTACCATATAAGCAATCCGTTGCCTCATTGTGAGTTTAGGCCAAGATTTTGCTGCTATTCAATGCTCACCAAAAACATTAAAATATTGATTTCCACATAAAATATGGATTTTAATAATGAGCTAAGTCTATCAACTTTTCATTTGACATTCAGTTTCACATTTTCCTGAATTGTGATTTGGTCAAGAAGATCGTGTTGGATGTGATTACAAATGAGGAAAACGGATTTCATATCATTTCTAAGATCCTCATGTCTATCCTTTACTACTTCTTTTATCTGTTCTATAATTGTTAAGAGAACTCAATTAAACAGAAAGCAGTCCAACAATGATGAATAAGAAATGTTTGATGCTTATCAAGAACAAAATCAATAAGCTTGGAGATAGAGAGGACTGCTTGAAAAGTTTGGACGAAGATATTCTCCACTTTTTGAATTTTAAAGTGTTTCTCATTAGTAGCTTTCCCATTAATGTTGTTGGTAGATCAAAAAACACTCATGCTTTGAGGAACTGGAGACAAAAGATTTCTGATGAATGTTTGGCTCGAATCTTCAGTTAATCATAATTTCGTTCCAAGATATTTCTGATTATTTCATAACATATTCCTTTGTTAATTGACAAGATTTATTTCATAATTCAGAAATTAATTAATATCAATACAAAATCAACTATACCAGTTAATGAATTTTTGTTGTGAAATGAAAAATGAGGATATGAGGACAGTTTTTTCCTCCTCAAATAAAGCTCCGCATTCGTGTAGAGTCATATTAGAATGCGAAAATGATATAATTTACATATTTTTTCCTGTTGGTTGATTTAATTTTAGCAAATGAATGACAGTAAGATGAAAAATAATTAGAAAAATATGATACGCCATAGAAGAAAACTAACCAATTATGATCTGACAATAAGTACAAAACAGAGATTACTGTAACTGTTACTGATTACTGTAAGTAGAAACAAGCATGGTCCCTTTAGTATTTCCACTTTCTATCGGTTTTGATAGGTTGGTATTTTATGGATGTTTTAACATCCTTTATATGATACGCCTTTATATAAAGAGACAACTTTAGTGTTACGAGGTGAGCTTTAGCGTTGATCAAACCATGTGGAATATTTCAAGCAACAACCATCCTCGTAATATTGCATACGTACTTGAATGAGACGGAATGCTACTCAATGTCCTGAGGCTTCAAGGATCATTAGTGGGCAGAGTTGCATATGTTGATGAACTACTGGCAATTTACCATACACTTCCACTTGCTGGGTTTAACATGTCTGGAGGCGAACGCAAACCGTCGTCTATGTGGTACTGTTTAGAACTGTATTACACGATCTCTCATTGTTAACATTATTCAAATATCAATAATGTTGATTGATACACAAAATTAGGAGTCTCAGAGGTACTCAGACTCGCATTTCATCTAGAATTTAGATTAGTGAAATTAAATCGCATTCAATTTACTTCATTTTTTCAATTTAAGCGTTTCTTGCATCACTAATATTGATTGGATCCGCTTCGTATACAATAACATCGACAAGCTTAATTCTGTCAGTCTATGACATAAATTCATACTTTTCTTGTGTTTTATAGATCATATGGTTCGATCAATTCATGTTGGAGGTAAATTTCGATCATCTTCCCTTTTTCCTCTTCTTTTTATTTTCTTCACGAGAGCAGGGAGTTATAAAGGAACGAAACTGTCGTGACATAAAAAATTTAATGCTAATGCTAATTTGTGTACTAAGTTTCGAATTCTGTTTTGTAATCAGAAAATTCGTTGAAGTTTATAGACTTTGTCTTTTCAATGTCCTTCAGGATTCTTACTACGTCGTGACAATGTCGTGCTAAACCAGCTACGGTATGCTCTGAATAAAATGAGTTATTTCGAGTCAACTTAATGTGCACATAAATTTATCGCTATTTTTAAAATGTTTCTTAATGATATTATTATTGATTGACTCCGTAATTAATCAATATTGAACTTTCCACCTATAAAGCTTCGTTTTATTCAAATGTTCGCTTCTCATTTTACAAGTCAACCAGTGATGCTTTCGTATTTTTTCATCGAAAAAAAAATATCTAGGTCTATCTTATGAATAAGCTATTATAAATCTAAGCAGCTTTATCAAATCTTCCATTTCAAGGAAACGATATTACACACTTAATTGCTTATTTGTTTATTTATTAATGTTAGTAGTTGTGTTGTTTTTTTTTTTTGCATACGATTATATTTTCCTTATTGTTTACTCACATACCATTTTAAGAATTGCTTTACAAAAAAAAAAATAATAACTGGCTTTATTTGTTTCAATAGTGAATGTGTTTATATGAATGAAAAGCGTTCTCACATTCGTTAAACAGAATCACGTCATGATTAGCCAGTAGGAAATCCATATCTGTTGCCTCAGGAGTGTTGTTTTCCACACTGATAGTGATAGAGCACAGGTTGCCAGCATAACTTAACTGGTTGACGATGAGCTTGTGTTGAATCATGAAATTTTTGCTCATTTTTGATAATCACTTATGATACGCATTCGTAGTAGAGCACGATAACCTCTCCTCATATGAAGGCATCGTTCGGCACAGCATATATTTCATAGGAATTAGAAGAGATTTGAGTTAAGTCAGCTTTAAAGAAAAACATTAGCATTGTAGTATGAGGTGAGGTTTGTGTAAAACGTACAAGGTGTATCGTCTTTCTATTCGTTCTTATAGCAGACAATAAGGGTTATTAGGAATCTGTAAGATCACATCACTAATTAGACGATTATTCATGTTCCATAAGAAAAACTATCACGCTTAGACTTATTCACTCACCTTGTTATACTAACATTAAAGGTAACTGTTTGCTATATCATACTTCTTCGAATTGTATATAGAAAAAGCTCAGATAAGATTAGCTCCAGCGCTTATCAACTTATCAGCAGAGTACTTCATGTGTTATATCTTACAGTGCTGTTCTGGAAATAACTGGATGTACAGATGAACAATATTTCACAGCCTTTGTAGAAGCTTGGGAGTGTACTTGGATCGCCTCATATCACTGTGGCACGGCTCCAAGTGATAATTTTATTAAATAGCACTTAAATAACACAAATACACATAAATAACACATTTAGTATTGCTGTTACCACTACTATCATTATCACTGATACTAACACTATTACTTCTATTATAATCACTATTGATTATAATGTTATTATTGATGACGTAAATTTTATTGATCGAAATTAAAATGCTATTAGTTGTCGTTATTACTAAAGTTATTAATAATATTATTTACTTTTTCACTATTACTTTCAATGAATACTACTCAAATAGTTAGCTATTATTATTGATGAGTTCCTCAATGATATTTTTTTTATTCCTTCGTTTGCCTTTAATGTCCTCAAGATAAAATATAAGATTAAATAAGATAAGCTTTGGCATTGATCAATCCCTTGCGGCGGAATACGCCTACGCATTTGTGTTCAATGTGATATCGTGAAGGTGGCTGAATGTAAACCAAGTTTATAAACCGACCTGAGTTCATCACTCTTCAACAAATCAGTACTGTTTATTTTACTCAGATTTCACAAGCTGTAATTTACCAACCGTTGAGGGATGATGGGCATTGTAGGCAATCAAGCCATTGGTAACCTGAGTCACGTCTAGGTATCACTGCGGCACCTCCTCTGCTGCTCCACGCACTTCTTTCATTGTCATAACTACTATAATTTACTAATTATGTCATTTTATTTATTAGTATTGGCATTATCAACGTGTAGCAAGCTGATAGGAAAAGTCACAGTGAGACGCATGCTTAAATACTTTATACAAGTTTCTCTAAGAGTTCGCTGTATTCTGCATGTCTGTACTTTACTGCCAATGTACGTTTTCTTAGATGTTGAGGACAGAAGATACTTCAAAGATTTGAGCTACGTATTTCAGCAACATGATCTTGTCACCGGTCAAATCCCAGAACACATAATTCAAGCGCTCCGACAGTGGCATGCAGATTTGCTTACATGGCCAAAGTTTCATTGCACCTTTTTCTTTGCATCATAACAAAGCGCTGGCAAGACTGTTTAATCGATAAGAGAAAAAAAAATCGTAATTTTGGGTCCGTTAGTTGATCGACGACTTCTTTGCGAGGATCGAATGAGGTCCATGCTGCTCTCCTTCTATCTATATTATCTTCATGTTTTTCGTTCTGTTACCTGAGTATACACGTACAAGATGGTTTTTTTAAATCAGAAACTCATCCAACTTGTTCCGTTTGCACCATAGGTTCTTCGCGCTCTGAGTATTAGCCCTATTTATAAGCAGACAAATATCTTCCGCCACGTCGCTGAGTTTATTGAGTGAGCAATGTCTCATCGTTAGTACTTTTCAGAAAATGATATGATCGTTAAATTAATATCTGCTAAAAATTTTCAATCAATACGTATGCTTCTCATTTCTTATTCGAATGATGTCATGTTCTATTTTTATCAATATATCATTGCAATTGTCATTTGCGATATGTTATTAATTTAGTGAATCCCTTTTCCTACTGGTATGGCAAAAAGTAGACTGAAAAGTATCATATTCGTATTGCATTTTTGATGGCAATAAGGTGAGGTCTATTTGTAAGATGGACTCTTACCTCGTTCATTGTAGCGCGTTGATGGGATGGCATTAGTTTTGACTCATATTGAACTCTAGTCATATATATCTGTAAAGCCATCTACTTTGCCTAGGAAGACTGTACGCAACGTCCTTTGTTAAGATGAAATTTTTCGCTTTTAAGCGTTTGTGGATCATCTCGTGCTGGTCCACAAGGTTATATGGCAGGAATACTATAGCCAGCTAAATTTCAATAGCACTCGTCCAGATAAGATGGCCCTGTGGTTACCTCTACTCATTTATTCTATCTAAACCAAAGCAAGCCCTCGTTTAATGATTAACAGCTAATTTCTATTCTTAGGCTTGCCACGTGTGCTGCAGCATCATCGAACTTCCGTTTTTTTTTTCCTTTTTGTGAGAATATGAGCAATCTACGCTTAAGTCGTTGCTTCAGGCTACTCTCATGCTCACTGGAAAAGAATCCTCGTGGAAGTGATATACTGCGGAAATATTACAAGGCGATTTTTACTCAACTTCTGGCTCCCTACTCCAAATTTTCTTTCACTGCTTCCAATTTCCGCAAACCAGAAAGGGCATTGATTTTTTATTTTCGTTGATCCTTTCTAATTTTTCGCTAAGCTCCGCAGGAACGAATTGGTATGACGTTTCGTGGCGTATTACCTCCTCAAATCTGCTTTGGAAAAAAAAAGCAATTTGCATCTACAAACTGGCATGCTTACTATTAGCATTTTATGAGATTTTCTCTCTTATTTCTCGCAAGAATTCCAATCGTCAGATGGATCTTAGAAGTACGCAGATAATTAGATTTTACGGACCTGTCCTGATCTTATAGATGCAAAATAATCATTTGGCGTTTCCTTGAGCCCGAGATTTTATCACAACTGACCTGCCGTCTTTCACCCGATGTCGTAGATGATAGTGGGTATTGTAAGAGCCACCGCTACAAAAGTTGCTATTGCTGATTTAACTACAGCCTTTGCCTGGAGTACCGAAATCTGTCTAGTCTGAACATCGCACAGATCACTACTGAAACTGTCTCTCGTCGGACCTTGTGGATAAGAGGAAAAATCGTCACCTTACGACGAGCTGGTGCTAATGTTGTTGCCATCCTCGTCATCGGTGCTGCATTACCGTAATCCGGACATTTTGAGGAGGGTGTTTGTCTTCTTCTTCTCAGCCTAAGAGACCCAGCTGGATAGGTAAACTGACTTCTGAATATTTTAATACAAATTTGTGCAGTCATCAAAAAATATGATCGTGTCAAGATGAGGATGAGCATTGGAAAAACAATGAGTAATAGTTTTACTAGGTATCAGTTTCATGGTAGCTGCTGTTTTTATCTTATAAATAGTTTTTATTAATAACTACTACCGTGTAAGCATTTGACTGAGCATCGTGACTGAAAGATGTTTCTCAATGTCAAACTCTCATGCTTAGCTGCTGCTTCATCCTACCACATTGCAAGAAAGTTTTTTTTTAGAAATTTTCAGAATTTCGGAAAAAATCTATCATTCGAATTACCGCCGCCTTCATCAGAATAAAGTTATCAGGTGATAGTCATCTGCTGATCAACAAGAGCTGATAACTGTCGATGGTGAACATCATGAAAATGATCCACCGTGGCGTTTTTATGCTTTCTTTAATGAATCATCAACATAAAACTACAAAAACATACTTGATTGCTGAGGTCCGTGCAAATCGTCAAAGCTTATAACCTCATTAATCATGCAAGCAGTATTATTATAATTGTCAGTTTAAAATGAATAAATAGCAAGCTTTTCTATAACTATTTCTGGATTGATGGTTAATGATACTTTAAGAAATTACAACTGAAAGAAATTCTTCATTAAAAACATGATAGAATAGAGAACGATTTCCATGATATTGAGGGTTTTTGAGGTTTTTCTTACATTCGATTTTTCTTTAACATAATGTTTTCTTTAATGTTCACGGATTGTGAGTACAGATTACTATGTAAATAACTAAAGTTCTAATGTTTATTTGTTTATTTGTACCTTCTGATATAATTAACATACAGTTGACTCATTACTGCAATTTATTTGAGGGCTTAAAGCGCTTGAATTTTTCCGAACACTTTTTACTCTGTAAGCTTTTAATTTCCGCTAACATCTGTTGTTAATGTTGATATGTTGTATGAATTATCATATTCATTATCAAATCAATAATTTTTTCCGGTAACAAGCAGGTTCTGTATTTTTGACTCAACAATAAATCCTGGATCAATAATATCGATTTTTAGACGAATATTTTTCTATTACTCGGTTAGGCAACAGTGTGCCACTTCAGCTTTTATAAGCCATTTCACGGCTAGCTGAGAAGTTTTTTGAAAGATCACTGATTATATCGATCGTTCGAGAGCATATATTGATTTAAAATAAACATTTTTTGTTGATATTGGCGTAATGTATTTTGCTTGACTAAAAAAATCGATAATCTCATTTGTACTTTAAAGAAAAAAAAACGGCGCTTTAATGTAGTGTGTTTTTTTTTCCCTCCAGAAAGCTACATCGTTTTCAGGTCACTTTTTCACGTTACCCATTTATTTTTATTGTCTCTCATGAGTTCGACAATTTTCCAAGCCCCGCCTACTATATTCTCAAAATTATGCAATTATATATTTAAGCGATAAACAATAAATTATCAACTATCAACAACTTTCATATAAAATTTTAGACTATTATTATTATTATTATTATTATTATTATTATTATTATT
>KN716192.1:174975-185875 GCA_000816705.1 Dictyocaulus viviparus | reverse complement strand
CCAAAAACTTTGTTGAGAAGGTTTTCCATGGTTGAAATATTTTTTCAAGATGTCTAGATGATTCCTACTAGATGACTAAATTAGACTAGTTGAGGCCTTAAGATAAGGAACGAGTAGCATAGTAGGACGACTGATATAGTGGCGATTACAATCGGTGACTAGAATTTCCAAGAATTCAATTCATCCATGGTCGAAAAATAGGCAAAAGAATAATCTGAAAGAACAAACAATGCTTGCTTGATAGAAATTGACCGCCATCACTCGCTATACAAGACAGAATTTCATTCCTCATTCGAGCACTTCAATCACATCACATTCAAGTCGTACTCATAGCGTCTCTCTTATGATGCGATCAACGTTAAAGCTGACCTTATTCTTAGTGTCCAAGACGAATACGATATTATCACACTACGTATGCAAATGTATATACTTCTGAAAATTTCATTAAGAATTCTAAGATATCAATCAGTTTCCAGGATTCCGAGTCTGTTTTATTTGATGCGTTACTCCCGCTCCGCTTACGTTCTGGATTTCTGATTATTACGTCGCATAGAAAAATCTATATATTTAAGTTTAGGTTAAAATATGTGACGTTATGTTTTTCTCGGTAAAATTATTAAAATTTGTTCGCACTAATGTTTAACACTCGCATTACCTATTATTATCACTACTGCTACTTACATTAACAGTACTTGATTACTTGGATGGTCCTTCTTCGCGCAGTGTAAGACTCAGCCATCTTTAATTCATTTTCTTCTCACGTGGGTGTAATCCATGATGGTGGTCATCTGCGTACATGGGTGACACTGGTGCTAACCATTCAGTGACTCTAAAACCATTATTGATGGCTTTAAATGGCCTTTTCCTGGTAAAACGTCCGCTCATTTTGCAATTAACTGACCAGGAGTACGTTTGCATCCTTCTCCGTATCCTTATTTAGTTCTTTTTGCGCAGCTCGTTCTTTCTTCTTATCGTACAACCTGCTCATCTATAGCTTTCAGGATCGGCTATCCTTCAACCTCGGCATTTGTAAATTGAAGTGGTATTTTAGGCAGTCATTTATATTCTGTACCACAGTATGAATGTGGCCCACACAGCAGAACTCTTGCCTATTTTACAGGTTAAGCTCATGCAGCTTTGTGACTGTGCGAAACAGTATAGTCCTTGTGGAAATCTACTAAAGTACACTTAACAAGCAAAGAGAGTAGTCGTTCTGAATAACCGTCCTCCTTCTTGTGCAAAAAAAACCGCGCTACGTTCTTACTGATTTGATACCTTCCCATTTTGGAAATATGTTGCCATATGACGTGCAAAAAGTGCATGTAGTTTGTGTCCACCAGCTTGAACGAAAATCTCGGCGATATTTTTTAGACCAGTTCGTTTTTGAGTTACTTCCAACAACGTTTCTTGTTTGTGCTGTTTTGGATCTTTTTACAGCGATCTTTTACAATTGGTGTTAATTCGCAGCTATGTCAGACGGGTTGCAGTTGTTTTTAGCATCAGTCTTCTCCTAGTTTTAGGCATTACTTAGTTGTCGTTGAGATCTGTTGAGGTTGGAATGCGTTGAGATCTTCTTACTGAGAGCTGGAGCAAAATCGTCACATTCTTGAAGTCCTTCCACAAAGGAATCATGGTCTTCTCTATCCTATCTTCTTTCAACTGCCAAGCATGTGAGGAAAAGATATTATTGAAAATGTTTCCACCGTGAAGGACTTCTTTTATTTGTTTTGTGTGACGACAGCTCTCTTTTTTTTCTAGTTCTCTGCTAAAGCGAATGCTTACACTGAGAAGACGGTGATCAGATCCGAATGCAGAGAAAGATGGCCTTTCATGGCGTTACTGACTAATTAAGAAGCCACCATCTTTTGTTAGTGATTGATCGATCTCTGAGTGCACTGTTCCGTTGGATTACTCCCATGTCCATCGGCGGTATTCGTTGTTCACGAAGAATGAGTTTTATTGTGTGCACAAGGGTGCTCCAGAGTGTTTTTCTTTCTCATTTCCATCTCCCAACCCAAATTTTCTGATGCTATAATGTTTTCCAGTCATTTTCTCCGTTAGCGTTGGAATATTCAAAAACCAAATTTTAAAAAGATTGTTTGCTTAGATAACCATTTCTAAATGATTGAGTATGCCTCTGATTAGTTCTCATTTGCTTCATCGATTCGTGAATAGCAATTGTTGAGACTGATTTCCCTACGACGCCGTATTTTCCTCCGAGGAAAAGTGTATCAAAAAGACGGAAAAAATCTTGTAAAAGTGGATGAGATGAGCAACCTTAAGATGAACGGCATAGCCATCGTCACCAAAAATTCATGTAATGGCCTTCTTCCACTAATAACACTGTATCTTCGTTTAATTCCATTATAGTGGTTTTTCTACTCTTTGTCTTCTGTGAAACTAATACGATGAATCTAATAGGTGATACAGCTTCAAGAAGGACACAGAGATCGAAATCTAGGAAGATTGTTCCGGCTTGTATGTTCAGGTAAGAAGAAGAGAAAACAATCGTCACGGTTTTTCGTTGCCATCCGGCGCTGCTAACCAATTTCAACGTCGACGTCATGGATAATAGAACGCAAAGTACGAATGCTGACACGGATGTTCTGCTGGAGCAGCTTCGTTTTACTTGAATTAACATGTTTTTGACCACAGGCAGTCACGGGATTTTGTTGAATAATGGTAATTTCTCATTGTGACATCATTTCATCAAGACGGTGGCTACGTATTTATGTCATAATGGAAAATGCCTGTGAATGCCTTCCAGTCTCGATGAGCGGATAAATCGCTTATTTATATTATTAAGTACCGCAACTATTAGTGCTTGAATATCAAAAGTGCGAATTCATCGTATACGTCGTGCACAGGGAAAGAATAAGAAGCATCAGCTTATTGAAACCTACGTCTTCGTTGGAGAACAAGAGACTATTCCTACTAGCTAACACCTCTCTTCTTGGTAGAACTTCTTATTCATCCGAATGGGATTTCCTTATTATGGTAAAATTAGATAGTATGCTTTTAAGTGGGGGCGCAGTGGCTCAGTGGTGGAGGTGCCGCAGTGACACGCCGGACCAATCAGTTCGCGGCCGCCACCCAGGCCTATCGAGCCCGCCATCCCTCCGGGGTCGGTAAATTGGTACCAGAGGAGTCTGGGTAAGATAACTGGCACTTATTTGGTGAATAGTGGTCAGTAAACTCAAGTCATTGTATAGACCAGGCACGCATTCAACCACCTCCACGATATCACGTTCAACATGAATGCGGGGGCGCATCCCACCACAATGGATTGATCAACGCCAACAATTATCTTATTATCTTATGCTTTTAAGTGATGTTGGGCAATTCATTACGAATGCAGAGAGATAAGCAAGGTGATAGGGACAGAATTAAGCTCCACGCTTTCATTTTTCGGAGTGACTCTAGCTCGAAGGGCCTTGAGAAAAATACCGTCTCCATATTTTATTCTGTATTTAATGAATATATGTAAGTCCCAGTTATAACTCAAAACATCATTAAGTAGAACAAGAACTAATTACAAATTCCTATTTCTTCAAAATTAATACCGCTAATATGTCAGAGTCGAGCTACAAATTATAAGAAGATTTTGCAATTTTTTTCAAGGGTGTAATCGAAGTTGGTTGTACTCGTGAGGTACGAATTGGTGGATTACTGGTACGATTAACGGGAGTAGCAGAAACTGGTTGGCGAAATAAGAACAGCGATCTCTCGTACGAATCCAGACACAGCTTTATGGATGAGCTTATCGATCTAACCACGTCAGTATTTAATGTTTTTTTTTCTTTCTACTCTTAATGCTACAGTTATTTATTTGCTAAGTTTATAAAATTAGTATACAATGATGTCAGTACGAGAAAAAGTCACCTATTATATTCACATAATATATTACAATTACGTCACTGCAATTTCAACTAAAACAAGAAGCTAATTAGCATATAATATCTACTACAATAAGTTTGCAGGATTATCATATACTGGATTACTGAACTACCTTCATAATTTAAAAAATTGCATATATTGAGATTTTGAGCTGTTAAGCTTTTCATTGGATGAATAAAATACGAATGGAAACTGCAACCACTGAATCATCCTTTCTTCTTACTTGTTTACTTTTTTGGAATACGAAATTTTATGAAGTAGAGCTAAGCAACTTACTCGTCTCGTCTTGCCTGAGAAGTTATAGTGGGTTAATATCATTTTTAGGTTAATTCTCAAGAACTTAGTAAGAACAAATCTACCAAACTTGTCATCGCCTTGATGAAGTAATGTAGGCCATGTTCCTCTGGTCCATTTAGGATAACTTAACTAATAAATTCATGTTCCAATGGAAGGCTTTGGCCATACTCACCACAGTGGTATAATTAGATAATGTATACTCCAGCACATGAATTTACACACGAATACCTTGTACGGTGGGTTCTACAGTCTAACGACGCAGTACGCGAACAGGGCTGGTAAGATAGAACCATTTCTCCGGCGAAAAGTGACGTGATTGAAAACAAGGAAAGAAACATTTCTAAGACACGGAATGAAGACTGGTCTCTTCTATGCACCTGTAACGCTGGAACAGTTAGCTTCATTGGGCGCTTAACTAAACGCACTGTTTGAGTATGTCGGCTACATCTGATTCCATTACAGCCTTCTGCAAGATACGAAGAGTAGGGAAAGACATGTGTCAATTAGATAATGAAACATTTACCATTCGTTAAGAAAAATTTCTTAACTAAATTCAGAAGGCGTTGGTTCTGTTGCATGACCATTTATTGTTCATTATATCATCTCATATGATAAAGGACGCATGCAGCAATAGGAATACATTTAGAAGAATTTGTTGTTGGCATAGAGGGAAATTTGGAGGGAGTGAAAATCGTTGAAAGTGATCATTCTCTGCAACACAAGAAAGAGAGGGTTGTTAGTAGTCATTCTTTAAGAGCATAAAGCAATTTTAATACACCAATGACAATTTAATCCTCTACCTAACCACATTTCCAGCTTCGTGAGGAGAATTCAACTCAATCATAAGCTGGTAAGAAATACTGTTATCAATTCTATTTATACACATCTAAGAAGCTAAGAAAAGCAAGTTTTCTCTCGGATATCATTGCATTGTTGTCAAAATGATTAGTGTAGATACCAAATAATCAACACTAAATTTTATTTTGCAAGGTGAAATAATTTCAAACTACGTGCTCTAGATGAATTCGTTGAGATAAAGCTATATTTCTGAGTCACATTTACATATAAGATGGAGTATTGAAAAGCTGCTCACGATTGTTACACTGTATTCAACGACATATGGACTGTCGATCAATATACACGAATTGAACTTCATTGTTGAACAGAAATTAGTATTTATTAAAATATATGGAGTTTTTTTTTTGATGAGTCTAGTTGAGGTCTTTATAGCTTTTCGATTCATAGCAAATTCTAACATTTTGGCTTTTATACATCGTTAACAGTCGTGTCGATCTTAAAGCGGTGTACATCACCATTTTCTATGCCAATCCACGTTATGTTCTTTTGAGGTTGAGTATTCAAGTGCCACAAGCATGAGGTAATTTCGTCATTTAAGAACATTTTTTACACAGACTTATGTTGATCGACAGGCCGGTTATTTAAAGCAGTCGCTTACGATTTTGAAGGAGTTATGATTGATAGTTGTTCAGTTCAATCATGGACGAATTTTCTTATTATTTCAATGTTTTGTCTTAATCAGAATGTCGTAAAAAAATCACAAACTTAATGAGGTCAATCCAACCACGTTTTCACTCATTTCAATCCTTCAAATGTTTAACTTTATTTTTCTTGTGATGGTAAATGAAACAAGCTTTCTTTATGAGAAGCGTACAGATAAGATCTACAGATAGGCGTATCGTAGTAGAAATTCTGTTTGACGAAACCAATCTGTTTATAACTCTAGTTGAACTTTTTATGCAAATATTTTCCCTCAATAAGTGACTTTCAAGTTCAAGCTGAGAGAAAACATCTATCGAGGATCAGAAAAAAAATTGCAGCCGTTTCATTTGTTCAATTTACCATTAGCATTATTTCAGTAGTGAAAAATCCTACTCGTCCATTTTAGGATGATTGCTGATCACTGTACTGAGGAATTTTTTCTATTAGAAGGGCGGCATACGGTACCGTTTGAAGCTCGTCTACCAATGGATGTTCTTTCCTCCGTAAGTACTTGTGTATATACATTTCTATCTATCTGTAATCATATACGACAAATCTGTCCCGTTTTAAATTTGATACTTCTTAAGCAGTAAAAGAAATCGCAAAATTTTCTTTCTCCTAAAGTCAACAATATTACAATTGAAAATAGCAAAAAGCTGATGAAGTTATTACCTTAATTGATTCTAGCCGTAATATTTATTATGCATATTATATGGAAATATTTCGTAAACATGTCATTCAATACATTTTCTTTCTGCTTACTTTATATGATACAAATAAAAAGGTGTGTATACAATTTGTATTCACGATTTTGCTTGATTTCAGATAGATCGCGATAATTATGGTTCAGTGAGGTACACTTGTACAGCATTGATGGTGATTCCGGAAGATGGCGACACAGAAATGGTTGCTGGTTAGTTTTTTCAATAACCGACATTCAATTATCTTTTCTGTTCCAACGCGATCACCCTTTCTGTATCGGCTCTCTAGAGTTTCTTAAATAGTGTAATAGTAAATAGTAAGGTAGGTTCTTTGATGCTGATCAGTCCTTTCTGCGGTATGCGCGTATGCATTTCGTGTTCAACGCAATTTCGTGGCGGTGATTTAATGCGAGTCTGGTCTACACAGTAACTCGAATTGGCTAATCTTCATCAAGACCAAGCTGCTTGTGTTTCCAGATTTTTCTGTTACTGGCTCGGGGCTTGTTAAGTTTTAATGCGGCCGCAAGCCTGAATCGGGCTTCGTATCACTGTGCTATCTCTATCCCAGCATGACACCTTCCCACTGTACCTAAATTATAAGTAGTATCAGATACATGGATTATGATGGAGAATAAGCATTAGCGTAGTCTATCTCCTCGAAAAAAATGAGTGCGGATAGGAGCGGTCTATACAATGACTGGTAAAATCAGTATTTTGCCAAGTCAGTGCTGCTTACACTCCCACATTCCTTTGGTACTAATTCACCGACTCCTAGAGACTGGAAGATTTGGTTGACCTGAGGTCCAGACTCGAATTCCCATATACGGCATCAAGTCCTCATGTCACCATAGCTCTTTATTTTACTGCGCCGCTTTATCCCCCTTAATTGGAAGGATTACGGCAGCAAAATCGTTTTGATTGAATTATTTTCAAGTCCATCTGATAGTGAAGAAAAGATGTAGTAAAGTGCAAGAATTTTACGGTAACTCACTGAAGTAAAGGAAAATCCTAAATTTTATTAATCTGGCAGATTAAAAAGAATATTCTCGTAAAGAAGAAAACAGAAAACATAAGATAGAATATTTAGAAAAATGTGAACTCCTATTTTTGTCTAATGAATGAGTTTGTTGCAAATGATTTTACCTAAATCGATAAGTATACGAATAAATAATAGCTATAAGTTCATGTTTCATCAGCTCTCTTTTACCTCTTTGAGGCCTCAACTATTCTCAATAATACAGAAAATACTAAGAAAAGAAATTATAACATAAAGCTTTTCAACTACATGACGAAATTCATCTATGAGACTTCACACGTTTGCAGAAGTACATAGCAAACGGTACTTTTCGTTCACCTTTCATCTTTGATATTCGTGTCACTTATGTTTATGGAAATTTTCAGCATTAATTTCTTGGAAATCGTAAAGAATTTCAGAGAAAACGTTCAAAGTGTATCCGTATCTAAATCTGGACGCACCGTATATGAGAGACTCAACATCAACGACGGAAGAAGAAATTGTAAGCTTCTAGCTGTTAAACATCTCTATATATACACTAACTTAGTTACTTAGTTACTTGAATGGAGTGTCGTCAGGCGTGGTGAGGGTTCCAACAATTTTTCATTTGTTTCTTTCTAGCGCAATTGTCAAAAATCCGACAATCTTTTGCGTACATAGCGACACTGCATTGGCATATTCATGATACTGACATCGCTAGCAGCTGCAAGTAGAGCTTTCTAACGTTTCCTTCGAACACGTCTGTCCATCTGCAGACGATCACCTAGGAGGACCTTTGCGATCTCTTGAGTACCATCCTACACCTTTTTTTTGTTGATCTTTCGTTCTCTATTCTCATCATGTGGGCAACCCATCTATATTTCGCTTTTGACGCATATTCCTCCTGGTCTAGCAGACGTGGTAATTTTCAAAGGTTAGTATCGCGAAGTTCAGCTTGATGTTGTATTTGAGAGTTATGTTCAAGGAGACTCCTTTCATGTGCCTCATAAGAAGTAGATTAAATCGTTGTCGTAGTTTAGGTATCAGGTATATTACTGACACAAGCATGCGCAACATGACCAAAGAACTGTGAATCCCAGAAGCTGAGCACGTATTTTCGGGACTGCTGATTGACCAGTGGCCTCATTTAGAGGTCCAAACATAGCCCATGCGACTCGCCTTCTACTACTTAATTCTTTTCTTATATCGTTCTGCACATCCATAGATCGCTAAAGTATATGTAAGATTTGGTTTCTTCGGTTTGAAAACCAATAGTTTTTATTTGAATTCCATTCCATTACACCATGAACTCTTCATAAACTAGGTCTTCTTCTTTTTATTTATTCGCAGTCCTATCCTCTTCACAACTTCGCAATTCAACTGCTTCATTATCCACTGCAAAGTGGCAGTGAACAACTTTACCGAGATCGTATCGCCTAGAAGAACTTGTCCTGTGGAATGGTAGATGTCCGATCTAGAACCCGCATTTTCGTCCTTCAATTTTATAACAGTCGCCAAGAATTTTCACGTGGGACGATTCTTCTGTTTGATTGACGCGAACTGAAAGCACAGCTTTCGTTTCTACGCTGCAAAATGCTTTTTTGTCGTCGACAAAGGTTACAGCAAGGTGTAAGTGGTATTCTTGACAGACCTCTATAATCCTTGATACGGTTTGGATATGGCCCATACAGCAGAATCTCTCACAAAATTTTGTTATTTTAATATCTTTTTGGTTAACCTCCTTGTACAGAAAGACGTTCGCAAGTTCTTCACTGATTGGTGTCTTTCCAATTTGAAAGTATCTAGTCATATGGCGTATAAAAAATGCATGTAGCTTGCTGCCACCAACTCGGTAGAAGTCAACATTTGTCTTATCTGGTCCAAGAGCTGTGCCACTTGTCATGCTTTCTATTGCAACCCGAAGTTCAAAGGAGTAATTCGGGGAGGTTTAGCTTCTGAAATTATTTGAGGATCTGTCAATGAAAATGTGGAGAGAAAAAGATTGGAATAGAACTTCTCTTTTTCAATTTCACATCACGACGAGAAATAGCTGGTATCCCGTCTTTGTTTAGGAAAGCTGACAGAGGAACATTGTAATCACCAAGCTACCGACGGCACGTTTTACAGCTAGTTTCTTCTTGAGCTACTTATTTGCAATGTTTCAAATCATCCTGCGACGGAAGTGATTATCGGCCATATTATACGAGTCCAGTTATATCTAGTGTCAGTCCTTTCCTAGTTTCGAGCACTACTTGGTTGTCGCATAAGTGCGTTCTGACTACTTAAAATTGAACTACTGAAGCATATTTGACAAATCCTTGCAGTCCTTTCACAAGCAAGTCATAGTCTTCTTTCATCTACCAGTAATATTAGAAAGCATATAGCTGAGTACATTTCTATCGTGGACCAGTCGTTTTCTTCTTTTTGAACCATGACACATTTTTTTCTCTGGCTTTCTGCTACTCAACTCATGAATACACGAGGGATTCGACTTCACTTATATTTCGTCTAGAAACCTATCCACGCTAAATCTTGTCTCTTTGTTTAATTGCCTTACATCGCTTTTCGCGCTCCTGGCATACTTTAAAGCCATTACGAGGAATTTCACGCGTTTTGAAGCTTCAAGAAGATTGCCTTCTGAAGTGACTGTTTTGGTATTGTAGGTGCAAAGTATGAAACTGACTCTAAATCGTGTCGTGGACGTGCTCATTAGTTCCATTTCCGACGTTACGTACGACTTGAAATATGACCGCCTCTTACCGGTTGTCATACCGCGCGACGTCAATGGGGGCAGAGCCCAGCATGCAAGGTGCAGGAGTTGAAGTTTTACTGGTGTAGCTCTATTCCACTAGATCTAGGATAGCCCTGCTCACGCGTTCTCATGGCTTCATCGCAGGCAGTCACCAGGCTTTATGGATAAGAGGGATGTGCTTACTTGTGATATTTTTCCATTAAGACAGGGACGATTCTTGATAAGTTTACGATTTTTCCAGGCAAGTGTAGGATGCTGTTAGGCTAAAGGAATATAAATATATGTATAGAAATATTTTTATGTTTTTATTACGTTTTGCGGAGCTTTTGTTTACTTTTTTCTTTCTATTTTCCCAATATTCATATGTTCTCTACTTGGTTGAGCATTCTCCTGGAAATTCTCTTGGATTCCCGTTGATCATCGATCAAGTCGAGCGGGCACCACTAAAACTTCCATTTTTTCCTATCGCGCGCAAGGGTAGTCCAGTGAATTCTTTTCGCTCTAGGGATTCGTTGAGCATCATAATCCCTTTCTAGGGTCATGGTGAAGAGGTCAAACCAGCGGGCTGGTGGTCTTCCTGCAGTGCGTTTGATGTCCAGTGGAATCCAATCACTTACAGCTCGTGCCCACTGGTCATCACCCATACGCATCACGTGTCCGGCCCACCTAATCTTCGAAAGCTTGGCGTGCACGGCTGTGTCTCCGGTTTTTTATTGCTTGCGTAAATAGGAACTTCGTATTCCCTCTTTCCCCCGCGCT
>KN716192.1:147183-158731 GCA_000816705.1 Dictyocaulus viviparus | reverse complement strand
AATAGCATAAGCTATCTTAATATTCTTAATCCTTGATCGTTGGTTTTCGTTTTGCAACTTTCGTCCGGGTATGTATAACAAATTATAACAGCTGTAGAAACGAAGCTTTCTTGTTGTTGTGGTTGTATTCTTCGAATAATGTTGTTTTCTTCTGAATACTGTAAGTTCTTCCGAATATTCTATGTTGTCTGTCTTCTACTCGAACTCCATTTCTTCCCTGATATAACGTGTGACAGGTTTAAGAAGTTGTGAAGTATTCCATTGTCTACGTATTTCTCTCAAATGTTTCTTATGTCGCTTCGGAGTAGCAGATGAAATACAGAATAACATACCTCACCCACAACTACTGCAACTTCAACATAACAGGCAACGGAGATAGACGTAGAATCATTGCGATTCCAATTCAACCACATTCATTCCGTTCCCATTATCATTCCTCACGACATTCTCAACTTAATCTATCTACTTGTAAGATATTATGTACAGCATAACGACGTAATAAAATGTTCTACTACGCATTTAGTGAAATATCATTAAAATTGTGCTTTATTATTTGAGCTTTTCGTGTGACGAATGTCAAAGAAACTCATCATATAACGTCACAATTAACAATATCGACATGATGATATTATCCTGAATGAGCTTCTAGACCGTATAATTAGCATATCGATGAAAAAAAAAACTACAGTATGGAGCTCTAATAGCTCTCTTACAGTTTAAGCTCTAAGGTGAAATAAACTACTTTCTTAGTCAAAATTTTTCATGGAAACGACGTGACTATCAAATGCGCTGAAATTATTTCTGTTGAAGAATGAAAAGACAAGCAAATACCACCAGTGAAATCCTATCGGTCTTCGATTTCGACGAACTTCGATTTTTTCAGAGAGAATGCTTTTGAATCCACAATCTTACAAGCAATAAAATGTTTTTCATGCTTTTCAATACAAAAAGAGATTAAGCTCATGGTTTAAAGGAATCCTTTTCCTCTCAAAAGTATCCGTAGATATAATTCATAAGTGAAGAATCTTAGACTATTCTTATTAAACAGGATTACCAAGGCGTGACGTGACATTGTAATGGTAAACTTCAGACGAAGACTTCGCCTTTATTTTACTCGTTGAAATGAAAAAATTAATAAGCGTGCAACAAAACTTCGAATGTGATGTACGCAGTGCCTCAAATCGGAACTGTTCCTTAATACCGCTAATTTTTAGACAATTTAAATGGACGCAAATATAATTAATGCCCTTCACAAGGGTCTGTCACGGACCACGGCTTTCAAGTAAAGTAAACCATTAGCAAAGTTACTGGAGCAAACAGCAGCAACAACTTTCTCATACAGCATTTCATACACCTACTAGGAGAATGAAGTGAGAAAAAAAGCTAACTGGTAATAAATTGAGGAAAAAGAACTACTTTCTTATTGTCTTCGAAGCGTTGAAACATAACAATATTGGATATCTTCAACATTGTCGAAATACTTTAGAGTGTTATATTTCAGGACTTTCCCAATTCGTCTACATTGATTTCCCGAAAATTTGATGAGACTTTAACCGTTTTCCTTTTAAAATACATTTATATTCACTTAAGATCGAGCTTGTAGCACTATTCTTTCGCGTCCGTCATGGCAACTTCGTAAAATAATTAAATATTCAGTAGATAAAAATAATTACAACCGGTTGATTATATGTTGTGCACAGCAATTGTGAACACTTATGTGAATGCATATTTCTTAAGCACTGACGTAGAATACAAAACGATAAATCCTATCAAAAAACATCGCCACGAATTCGAAATGGCTATCTGCGAAAGGCTCTTGTGTGATACTGTACAGTTGAATAAAGGTTTTGAACTCATGACTCAAAAGACTTTGTTCGTGAAACCAGTGTTTGTTTAAAACGTGCCCTACACATTGCTAAGAAATCCATGTAATCTTGTGAAAATATCGCGCTCTAATACAACGTTGAATGCGCGTCGTGCTGCATACTAATCATTGAATTGGCAACTTGCCCAAACAGATGCTTGGTACATCGGGGATTTGTTTTCAGTCTGGGACGTAGCTGAATTCTCCGATTGTATATCCAACATTCAGTTATGTAGCAGATGGCAGCTATTTTAAATAGTTGATTTTTTCTAGATTGTTGTGTTTTCTTTTTAAAATATATTGAAGATGAAGAAATAGCAACTGAAAATGTAGTGTGTTGATGTCTTTACATGAGATAAACGAAAGCAGTTTATTTTTTATTTATGTTACTTCATATTGTGCTCTGACGGTTCTTTATTTCAAACGCATCGAACGATGAGTATAGGTTAAGCTTTTTAAGAGTCCATTACTTAATTGTTATTTCATGGTAATGTTTTGTTGAAGCTGTCTTCCTTACTTCTAGCGGTATGGAAAGGAATCCGCATCAAATCAGACGATCTGGAACAGCTCATCAGTTCGAGTTCCACGAATTCGTTCCAGGTCCTTCCAGTCATGAAACAAAATTAGACTGCACAAAAGCAGTATCATCTGTTGTTCGACCAATACTAACTGATTCATTCTCTATACCGAGGCATATCTCAGAGACATGTGAAACAAAGCAGGGAGTATACTCAACTACACAATCTGATTTTGTAAGAACTAATACTGTCAAAGAGATGAACTCTCAAATTTTCTACCAACCTCCACCCTCTGGTCCTTTGATTGACTCTAGTAGTGGTAGTATTACCAATAACCCAACAATCGCGTTTTCTAGCCATTGTAATACAATGAAAGAAGAACCAGTTACAACCAATCTATCATTAGAAAACACTAACAATTACTTACCACCTTGTAAAGGCGTCTTTGACAAGTTAGAGATGAACGAAGTGAAATACGAGACTGGAACTCAGTCGAATGTGAAGGAGTCTATCATCATACAGGTAAATGAGGCAATTATTTGTCTTGTTAGACCTTTCATTTTCAAATTTTAGGATCACCAAACTTTTGAGAAGAGTACTGAAAATACGCAATCAACTGGTATTTACAGCCAGCTTTCTGTCGATACCAAGGTGCATCCTTACTATTGTTGATTTGTTAATTTTGATACCACGTAATACATGTATCGATTTGTTGATACATTTATAAACATGCCTGCGCACGTTTACACGAATGTAAATACCTGTATGGCTTATATGTAGACTTATGTGCATGGTAATGTTCATCTATACACGTAAGCACATATGGATATACCCATATATGTATGCGTAGGGATGCCTCTATGTACACACTATCATGTATATACGTACACATATGCATATATAATACGTATGTGTATAGCCATTTACGAGAGATAATATGCAGTAAAAATTTTTTCTTTTGGGTCGCAACGAATGATCATTCTGCGGGAAGTTTCAGTGAGTGCGGTGTTTGTGGTCCGGAAAAGGCCATTTGGGTTCCTAAGTATGTTCCAGATTTTCTATCTTAATCTTCCTTATTCTTGTTATCATGCTTTTTACATCTTAAAGATATATTTTCAGCTTAAGTGAAACCGGTGAACCAATTATTGAAGCAACTTCCGGACATGGCCAAACCATAAAAATTGATCCTGTGGACACTTTTTGGATACAGTGCGATTGTTGCGAGAAATGGTTTCATGGAAAGTCGGTATATTACAATTATTTATTTCTTATTACACTGATTGTGAGAATGATTCTATCTCATCTGTATGTTTTGTTATCAAATTTTATTTTACTTTTCTGTCAAGCGTGGAATTACAGTTGCGTGGGTGTGGAAGAGTACGAGGATGCTCTGATTGACAAGTTTCACTGTTCGCCATGTTCGTCAACAAACGGGCCTACTAAAAGAAAGTTTCAGCACGTGTACATCCATCTAATATTTTCTTATCATATCTATCTTTTTGTTTCCACTAAAAAGTTATTTTTCAGTGAGGGATGTAATCCTTCGCCATCGTTTCGCTTTTGATGATTTGTCTCAAGCTCATCTCCCACCGGAAATCGGTACAGAATTATGGATTAAAAAGTTTGTTGAGACGGAAGAAAATATCCCGCCTCCGTGAGTTGTATTAGTTGTATGGTCTATTATCCTACTTTTGAAATTTTGCCAAGTATTTAAGTATTTTGTCGACTACATAACAGAAGCTGTCTTTACATTTTAGACTGTTCTATGTTACTGAGTCCAGTAGTTTGTCACTTTGAATGTTCTCTATTCTCTTCATTTTTCCGAGCTTAAGATTAATATTGATTCTTAAGTGACGAGGATAACGCTGTTGTTTTTGAAAATGGTTTTGATTTTATGGAGCGTTTCAATCGTAAGGAAGAGTGGAGAAAGGTATATTGAGTTGTGTAGTCATGATTCTGTCTTATTTTTTTAGGTAAGTGGAATTTTTTAGGTGTTTTTAATCAAAGTTGCTCGTGGTCTAGAATTGAGAGTGCCAGAGAAGGAAGATAATTTTGGTTTACATTCAATAGTGGAGATTTTTGGTATAGTTTTTTACCATCTTGTTTTTTTGTACTTAAGTAATGTATGTATTTTTTTGCATTCCTGATAAAAAAACTTTCTATTCGACTTTTTCGACGTGTTAGGCGTACGACTATGTAATCTTGCCATATTATACTATTTTACATATTATGTTTAGTATTTCAGGTCGTTCGTTTAAGGTAGACACCATCGACGTTTATCGTCAAGTCACACATTCTATGTCTATTGGAGCGTTTTATGATAAAATGATATCTAAAGAGCGTCCACGGCTCTATAATATACTAAGTTTGGAATTCAGTCAGAACGAGGCGTACGTTTTTAAAAGATCTTATTTTTCTTGTAGTTTGAAACTTCTGTCCAGTCGTGTTGAAAGTTCACATCACTTTTGAGAAAATGAAGTTATTTAATCATATAAGAAATTGAAAAAATGATTCTACAATTTATTTGTGAAGTATTCGTATGCATTAGATTCATCATTAGTTATTATTTAGAATGCGCAAAATTATTTCTCCACCTATTCTGGTACTTGAGCTAAGCTTCGTTCATAAGTTGTGGCCTGACAAGAACGATCTTATTAATTGGGATCCTGAGCGTATGTTTCAAAATTTCAATCATGTTTGTAAAAAAAATCTTTGTAATAATTGCTTAATTAATTGCCATTATTGTATATCTATTTTATACGTGCCAGTTTTGTTAGGCCTTAATAACAATGATATAATCCTTACAATCAACCCTATTCCTCTATTAAGATCTCCTCGATTTTATAGGTTAACAGATATAGATAAGATTGCTAGCTATCTGGTGTTTATTAGCAAGAAATTTCATTGCTTAATCAGACATTATGGGAAATTTTCAATTCATCTTAGCAGATGAGTGTTATATAGCATTGGCATTCTTTTTTCCTTTTTCATAAATTTTGCACTTTCAGTTGATTACTTGCCGTCATCGATGAAAGGTGAGTACTGTCTCGTTTTTGGCTAAAGTCATTAGCATTTGACGAGGACTATGATGCATATCCTTGTAATTAGAAAATTAATAGGATTAGTAGAACTAGTAGAATTTCATCTTCAAAGTACTGTTTTTGGTCGTAAAATAAAGGTTAAGTCTTTTGCGGTTTCCTAGTTTTCGACCTCAAATGTCTTATTGCTCTATTGCTATTGTTTTTTTTACACCTTTTTTTTTGTTTTTTTTTTTGTTTTCGACGAGGTCGCAGTGACTCAGTGTGGAGGTGGTACTGTGATACGTAGGCCAGAATCGCTTCGCGGCCGCTCTCTAGGCGACCAACGCCAAAGATTATCTTATCTTATCCAAGACTTGTTTTCATATTACGATCCATATTTTGTATACCATGTTATGTTCATCGGACTGAAAATTAATTGTAAAGTGAGACGCTTACATCCTTTCTTATTTAATCATGATGTTCTTACTTGTTATTTATTATAATACTGTTTCAAACTATAATTGCATATTGCGTAGAATACTATATATATTTAGATTTAATGATAAACACAGTCGTTGTTACATTACTTGCTCTTTTCATTAACAGTGAAAATATCGTATTATGCTAACCTTAATGCATTGTTTCAGTTCGTCAAATCGTTGAAGTTGTGGAAGAGCATCGTAGGAACAAGCCAGAAGTTGCGCTCTTTTGTCTCTGCGGAATGGCCGGATCTTACACCGATTTCCATATAGATTTTGGAGGGTCAAGCGTATGGTATCATATATATACAGTAGGTTTAAACAACAAGAAAAGCATTTTTCGTTTTTCTGCTATTTTTGATTGCCACTGGATTTAGGCTGGCTTTTTTTGTTGCGAGTTTTTAGGTCTATGTCTCATAAACTAGATATTTTTTTGAGGGGAGGAAAGTTTTCTACATTGTCGAACCGACCACTGAATATCTGGATTTGTTTGAAAATTACCAGCGTTCCGAAAATAAAACGGAAGTGTTTTTCGGTGACTTGTTACCCAATGGTGCACTGCGAAGGGTAAGCTTAACTTTGTATTGGTCTCATATCAGCAAAGCTCTATTTTCATCTCTTTATGATCTCTAAATGTGATTGTTCCTTAAGATGGTAATATATGAGGGACAAACTCTGATGATTCCTTCGGGATGGATTCATGCAGTATACACACCTGTTGACTCACTAGTTTTTGGCGGTAATTTTATCCACGCGTTGAATGCACCAATGCAGCTGAGGTATGCTAGAACGTTTTGCTGGAATTATTCAAGAAATCGTTATGAGTTGTTCACAGGATCTATGAAATGGAGCAACGGCTTAAGAAGGAAATTGGAACTGAGGAAAAATTCCTGTTTCCTCATTTTGAGTTGGTCAATTGGTACGCAGCACGATCGTTTATTCTGGAACATCTGAGGGGTAGGCAGCGATCAATAAGTTTATTTTTTTGGCTTCAACATCCTTTTTTTGCAACCAATATGTAATGCATATTTAATTTTTCTCTAAGTTTGTACGTAAAGTCACTTTATAATGAGAGTGCAATTTTTTTCCAGCTTTCCAAACAACTTTCTCACCTAGTTGTGGGGTGTATTTATATTTCTTCAATGGAACTAATTTGTGGATGTAATTCTTTGTGTTAATTATCATTTTAACATGTCAGAATCGAACGACGAAGGGAATCGTGCAGACCAGTATATAGTAGACGCTGCTAAGGCACTTCTACCACGATTAAAAGAATGGATGCGCCGAGATAAAGTTAGAAGTTGTATTTTTAGATTAGTTATGGGTGCTTAAAATTGTGTTTTAGGAGGAGAAGTCTGCTGCAACTCAGTCATCATTTAGCGATGTGCTTGCCAAACTCCAAAAGGAGATCAATAAGCAAGAGGTTAGTTTCGCGCGTTCCCATTTTGGCAAAGATTCACTTATTCTCGTGCATGTTTGCATCTTTTACTTGTAGATTGATTTTTAAGCGTGTTCGTCGTTCGCTATCTCCAAGAAGTAATTCGCCGAAAAAAAAAAGCAAAGAAGCGCAAATCTGAGGAGCGTGAATCATTTGTTGAAGGTTGGTGGTATAGTGTTAAAGTAATGTTTAACGAGTTAAAGTATCTATTAGAGTGTGAATCGACCCATTGAAATTCTAACAGTTTGGCTGCTGAACAATGAAAACGCATATAGGTGTATTGCTGGCAAATGATATTTCATAGTAAGCTAAAGGAAAAAACGGAAAACGATCAACATAAATTATTTTTTTACTCCTACGCCTTAACTATTGGAGTATAAATGTACGTATATATACTAAATGAAGTATTCGTTCATTAGAGTATATCCTGTTATACAAAATGAAAAATTCCACATTTTGTTTATTTATTATATTTCTTAACGATCAACATAAATTTTTCGCTAATGAAATTATAGATAGTCGGGAGCGCTGTTCTGACAGTGTATCTGTTAAGAATCTTCCAGAATCAAATACGGCATCCTTGCTTGCAGACGATGGAGCATTCGAAGGGAATCCATCATCATCAAGGTAGTCTCTCCCTGATTATCTTTGTTAATTCTTAAAGGGGTAAAGGGAAATAGCGCCTTTTTTTAGATTGGATTCGATCGAATCAGATTCAGAGATTCCCATCGATTTTCGGATTAAGCTTACTAAGAAAGGAAAGAGTGTGTGTCAATATTATGCTATATAGATTCTTGTTTCATCTAAATAAGATATTGGTGGACTGTCTAAGAATTTTCGTAATATTCTTCATATTCAGTACGAATCATCGGTAATAGAGAAGCCAGATCCGATGCTCGAAGATGTGAATATGACCCAAATGTTTGCCCGCCGTAGTTCTAGTGGACGTCAACCTCGTCCAGCTGCGTGGCTTGCCGCCGCTGTAGGATTAGATGAATTGGAGAAAACTTCCAAGCGTCTGGAAGGTTCGAAATATTGTAATTTAATTGAGCAAAAAGGGAGCCTGATCTTATGCAAAGATTTGATACCCAGGTTATTGTTAAGACGACTTCTCTGTAATTATGTCTGTCAAAGAACTTGTCCTCTAATAAAGTAGCTTCAGAATCTGGGGAACAGTTTGCTTTACGGGAACCAATACTGTACGATGCTGAGATGGAGAGAGCATGTGAAGAAGAAGAGGCTGAGTTGCTCCGTGAAGAGAAGAGGAAAAAAGGAAAAAACAAAATGGCAACATCAAAAAGTGCTTTCTTTATAGCTGTGTATTTTTCATTGTTATAATGAGCACAAGTAGGTGACATGAAATGGTTACCTGCAATATACATAACTCATATGTAGTTAGTTTAGTGATTTGTAAATTTAGTAATGTTTTTTAATTAGTAATTAGTTCGCTCAATAATTGTCATTCAAAAAATAACTTTAATATTATTTTATCTCTAAAATTTGTCCACTTTTAGACTATTTCCCAGTACGAACAGTAAAGAAAAAGAAGCTATCCACAGCGAAGCAACGTCTTGCAGCCAAATTGAAGTTAAAATAAGTTAAAGTGTTAGATAGGTGTCGCTGAATTCTAGTGTTTGTACAAAGCCGCTAAACGGGTGATATTCGATACTCTTTCAAAAAATTTGGTGGATTTAACAGTTAATATCTGATATGTTTCTAGTTTATTTATATTTGTTGAAATTTGCGTTACCTCTTATAAAGCAGGGCAATTTTTTAATGTTCGGGTTCTCAGCTTATCCAAATCCGTTCGTTTTAACAACGTTAACCTAGTGTGTTATTGAACATTAATATGTTTAACTACTTGTGTGCAGGTATTTTCACCATGCTATTTAGCACAATCTGCTTATGAAACAATATGTTAGTGAGAACATATTATTATTTCTGTTAATATTTCCTCATAATGTTCGATCTGCAGCTTGCATTTTGTTAACTGTCAGTGTGCCAGGGCTATAATCTTGGAATGTATTACCAATAATAAATAATAAAAAGTATGTTGTTCTATAAATGGTGTAAAGCATATCCTAGCTTACATAATTTTCTCTAGAAGGTTGAAGAATGGATAATAATTGTTGCAAATGTGTTCAAGATTGGTTTCAATGTATGAATCAATGAAGCAATTTTGTAATGTGTTTTATTATATCGAGAAGTCTCAACTTTTCAAAGGTGTTCTTGAGAAACAGTAGCATTGTGTTTAGAATGAAAATCGTATGGCAGCATGGAGTTCCAATGGAATTTGTGTAACAACTTGTAAAACCTGGAGGAAGTATAATTGGTTGAGTGATGTTTTCATGAAATGATTGTAATTGAAAATTGCATTATGATTGGCATATTTTTTGTGGGCGCTTCTAATTATATTTATATATAAAGATGAGGATTTTGTGAAAGAGCTTTTTAACGTATCACTTTTCATGGAGGCGGAGTGGCTCAGTGGTGAAGGTGCCGTAGTGACACGCTGGCCCAAATCAGTTCGCGGCCGCCTTTAGGCCTACCAAGCCTGCCATCCTTCCGCTATCGGTAAATTGGTACCAGGGATAACTGGCACTGACTTGGTGGAGAAAATGGTCAACTCAAGTTATTGTATAGAACAGGCACGCATTCAACCACCTCCACGATATCACGTTGAACACGAATGCGTTGGCGCATCACGCCGTAAGGAAATAATCAAAGCCAACAATTATCTCATTATCTTGTCTTTATATCACTTTTCATACGTACTAAAATATGTGAATAACTATTGACGACTGTATTCCTGACTTTTCCTTTCACCATTTTTATTTCTTTAGATAGTAATTTAGTGTCATATAAATGCTTCATTTCCGTATTGTCCTTCTTTTTAAAGCACAAGTGTTTCTTTATTGTTCAGGATATTTCGCACATGGGCGTTTATTCCGAAAAAATGACTTGTTGTAACGAATTGTTTGAAAAGGGCGACTCGTTCGGTAGAGATACTGTGGTTAGTCGTGTTTTAAGCTACTGGAATAACAATACGTTTCAACTTAAATTAGAGGCATTCTATTTTAATGTTTATGTGAGAATATTGAAAACTGTGGTAAGGGTATGTAGGTAATTAATATATCTAGTACGTTATTCATTTTGGCCGCTTTCTCACTCGTTCTGTATTACAAGGAGAAAATTGTTTTTATTATTTTCAGTCACTTTCATTTTTACCACGCCATCGGACTTTGTCATGTCGCCACAACGAAGATATATGTAATGAACTACTTCTCGGAAATTTGGTCTTAGGCAACAGTAGTAGTCCTATTGGAAAACATCCCCATCTTGCAGTGGATAGGCAAATTTTTTTGGAGTTTCCACTTAAAGGAGATACAGTCCGAGTATGTTAATTATCGTTCTAAAATTTCTTGATGGAGATAATTCACTATGAACCTTATCTTCTTGGTGAGAGCTACAAGTTGCTTCTCGCCTTCTTCAGATACATGTTGATCTGAAACTGGCATCCATTGAAAATTTTCTTCTGATTCCAATTTTTTAAAAGGTTTAGAATTAAAATACATAAATTTGGACCACTAGGCTGCTTTGGAGAACGGTAACTTTTGGTTTGATTAATTATTGTAAAAAAAATTACTGCAGGTGTGCGATCTTCAAATTTACACAATGTGAAAGAATTTTCACACCATAGTGTGAGCTTTTGTGTTGATAGAATTTAATTATTTATAATAATTCTTTTATATGAGACTTTTTCTCTCATACTTTATTAAAGCGAGTGATTTAAGGTGCTTTCTCGTTCAAAAAATACGAAAAGAAATCGTAAAAAAAGTGGACTGCATGGTTTCGAATTATTATCAAGTTTTCACCCATCACTAGATGCTCGTGAATTGCTGCAATACAGCGCTGAGTGGGTTGAGAAATACTTATGATTGATACTTTTATTTTTGCTAATCTTTATGCTATATAACGTACTTAAGTATTGTGCGATAAATTGTTACAGACACGCTTGATGAAATTATCTGGTAGTGTCACTTATGACCAACTCACTGCATATTCTGTCCGATTTACGTGTTATCTATGCAAAGTTATTTAATCGCGTTTATTCAAGTCTTTTTCTGATTCATATATAACGTTGAATATAAACTATTGGACCAATATAAACTATTCGCCGTCGAATATAAACTTGTCGAATTTTTTTCGACGTCTTCTTTTAACTTCAC
>KN716192.1:129143-141562 GCA_000816705.1 Dictyocaulus viviparus | reverse complement strand
CATTCACGTTGTCTTGATTTAACTCAAACCACTAAAAGACTATTGCTGTAAGTTACCTCTTTTTCCAGAATATTAGTTTCGATATATCAACTACATTAATTGTGGTTCCTGAGTCATTGCTGCATCAGTGGTATGAGGAGATACGTCGTCTTTGCAAAGAAAATTTTCGTACAGAAGTGAGATATCACTAACAACGCGTTAATTAATAAAAATAGCCTATTATTTGTCTTTTAACGTTTCTACGCTTTTTACTTTCTACTTTTTTTGGCATCATAGTGCTAACCTAAAACATAGGTGATGGAATCTGTATTCGATTGATTCATCAAAAATGAATGCAGCGAGACAAATAAAGGAATAATTAAGATGAAGCACCAGATTTTAGAACGTAATTGGCAAAATGCGGTTACTGAAATAGTAACATATATAAAAATTAACTTTTTCTATGAAAAGAAAGAAGGAAAAAATTAAGGAGTTATATGTGAAAACCAACAAAGACTTTGTTCGATGAGTTGTTAGTAGAGTGACTTTCTATACATTTTTGCTACATACATTAATGCATAGGGCAGTGTGAATAGGAGTACAGTAATGTGTGACCGTGGACTTTTGAATCCGAGCCCGAGCTAACTAAGCTTTCTATTTCTCATTGATATACTGGTCCTACCTCAAAATACAATTCTACGGATACAATGATTTTCTACTGTGCTTCTAAGCATGTGTAAGTGATTTTGTAAGTACTTAACTGGTTGGTGCGTTAGAGGATAATTCAGAACATATTAAGTAAAATGAAGCGAAGTAAAATATTCAATCTTCAAAGCAGTTTCACTATTAGCTCTTTATAGCCTTTCTGCTGGACATCTTTTCAAATCAAAACAGCGAGAATCATTTACTCAAGCTACGCAATATTTTCGAAACGTTTAGATCTACTACGGTGTGGGAATGGGCGGGTACAGGCATCCAATGTATCTAGGTTCTTTTGACATTGTTTTGTGTACATATGAGACCTTGCAAAAGGAAATTCATCATGTTTCGAGCGATGATTCGAGTCAGTGTTTCTATTTTATTCTGCTTTTGCTCTATAGAGATCAGGATTGCTTGTACAAATATCAGCATTTCAGTAGAGCTTAGAAAACGGACTCATCCAACAGCAAGGAAGTACTCTAGTCCCCTTCTAGCTCTGAACTTCTGGAGAGTAAGTGTATTACTTTTGTACCTTTTTTGCTATATTTTAGTCTTACTCGTACCAAAAATAAGTAGTGAAATATAGCTATGCAGCATATGTGTTCTTTATTATTTAGTCAAAGTCATGTATTTGTTACCCACGAATTGTACAGATATGCTTGGATGAATCTCAGTTGGTGAAAAGTAAGGTGAAAGCTGCGTCGAAGTTATGCTCTTTGTTGCGTGCTCGTAATCGTTGGTGTGTGACAGGAACGCCGCTATCGTCGTCGGTGAACGGTCAGTTATCTAGATTATTTTACTGAGAAAATTTTTAAATAATATAATTCTTTTAATATCTCGATTTAAAGAAAAATTGCTAAGCTCCAGTGAGAACAATTATGTGTTATTTGATGCAGCTATTGAATTTGTTTTTAACGTTTTAGGTTTTTCAAAATTTAGATTAGTTCCAATTTTTTACACAGCTGAGAGGCTATTAGCTTTGATGTTAGCATCAACTGTTTTCATTTATCAGTGTACTGTTTAATTTTTATAACCTGGATAGTTTTCCTTTTTTTTGTTCTCAAATTTTGGATAATGAATAATTTTGGAGTTTCACATTATTTGTGTTCTACTTCAGATTTGTATGGATTGTTGTATTTTCTTCGATTGTTTCCCTATTATGTGGACGCTGTATGGGAACATTACCTTTTCTATCCATACCTGAACTCCAAATCATCGTTAGTAGTTTCTTTGATGAGACAACTGCTATGGAGAAATACAAAGAAGGATGTTATAGATCAAGTATGATTAATCATTTTGCTTTCTCTTTCTTCCAAAATGAGGATATATTGCTTATAGTTGGACAACATAACTCGAAAGGACCGTTTGAACGAGTTATCCTTCACTCCAATAGAGGAACGCTTGTATACAACAAAAATAGAAGGATCAAAAATGAAAATGCGAGGATTAGTGAATACACTTCTTTCAAACAATCATCAAGATACTCCACTAAGCTCGCTTCCGTCATCAAAAGTTGATGCTATTTTTTCTATAATCAACGATGTTAGGATCTCGATATTAGCAGGTTTGCCTTTTATTAGTTAATGTGTTTGGTGAAGATTTTATTTAGAAAGAAAAAGTTTTGAGGAGAATCCCATAAGCAAATGAGAGATCAAAATTCAATATCGGATTTCCGAATATTCTCACCAAAGTTGATTTTTCGGAAATTACTAGAGGATGCGACCACAGTTGCATGTCAGCGATATCGCGATATGATTGCAAATCGAAACGGTGAGTATTTCCAGAACGCTCCTTTTTGTTGTTTTTTTTTCAAATAAATGTTTCTGACACTACAGAGCTCTGTCTTTAACAGGCATGTGTTTAGCCGGTTCGTTGCAAAGCAATAGGACACGTTATAAAGGGGGTGGCTGCGGATAAATTGTGGACCGATTATAACATTCTTATCTTGAAATATGAATGGATTGAAGGGACGGATGACTTTGATTTTGTTGAGCTGAATTACATCATATCTTCTAAGTCGACAGGTGCAATTTGAAAATGCACAAAAAGCCCCAAGGTTTTTTTAAACCCAAAGTTTTTTTAGGCTAATAAGTTAATTTTCTATTTTAAGATAGACCGAAAAGCTTACCATAAATTCAATACCGAGCATTCTCGGAGAGTTGAGCCACGGAAAAAAATAAGGTCTCAATCCAACGACAACGAAAACCATAGTCGAGTACTCAAAGTACAAAAAGTCTGTCGAGATTTCAACTCTAGGTTATGCTCTCTTGACATGAAAGGTCGAATATGACTATATGATTGGAAATGCAATAACATCAGTACTCCCTTGGATACCACCTAATGCTGTCAATTAGATTAATCATGACGATCGAAGAATACACGAAAAACTGTTCTTATGACAATGCAGAATGATTAGAGCTATCATGGAGGGTAAATATCGTCAGTTTACTGGTTAGTTTGAACTTGTTGAGCTTAGATTTCATGGACATATATATGTTAATTTTTTTTTCAAGCGATAGATGGAAGAATGTCTACTCATTTACATCGAGAAAGACGCAAAGTATAATTGGTTGCATCGACGCGGAATTCGACCAACTGATTCAGTATAGTTACGGTGGCTCTTAAATATCGAGAGTTCAAAGTTGTCTAATGAACATTTATCTGCAAATTCTCTGGAATTTTTATGCTAACGTGGAGCAGAAAGAGCGGCAGACAAATAGCAAATAACGTCCATACTACCAAAGTGTTGTGGATAAATGATAAAGGAGGATTCAAAATAAAGGAAGACGTAACCAACCGTTAAAGCAGTGAAGGCTAACAAAACTGTCAGCAACGTCAATCAAAGATTAATAAATAGGATTCATAGGATTCGTAATCACCAGGATGATAGCGTTCTATCGCAACCGTGGAGCATTCTCTAATGCTGAAAAATTATCTATAATTCACATTGTAACCTCTTCGACAGTCTCAGTAGTTGACTTTTACATGATGGCACAAACGACGTCTATGCTTTACCTAGAAATAGGATTAAAAATTTCTGAAAACCTCAATCAACGTTATTTTGGTTTGCTTGGTCACATCTTTGTCGTGATGCAATGTAATAGTTCAATGGAAATTTAACAAAATCATGTTGCTGTACACAATTCAGACATTCGCGATATACAACTGTCGGCCACTACGTCTGTTGATTGTGTATCAATTTTTCGCACAACTCAATCTGAAAGGATAACAGATCTTGGAATCTTAAGAAATTGGTAGAACGTTAGATGAAGATATTGAGCATACGAAAGTCAATCACCAATCTCAACGAAATATCGTAATAGTGCAAGAGGCTACTCTGTCTCAACTCTACCGATCTTGAAAAGCTCTTGATATTCAAGGAATACATCGCGATTCTTTATGTGCTACAGGAAGTTCAGAGATATGATCTTCATACTTCTACATAGATATTACCAAAGTAAAGAGGTTTGACAAGGTGATCTCATTTTATAACAACTGATCACATAGAGCTACTCTTTCGAACAAAAATGGGAGGGGTAATATGTGCTTAAAAATATCGCAATTTTAATACTTCCGACTTACTTTTAATTTCGTTACATAAACAGAATCGTCAATCGCAATACATTGTATTACTAAAACGATTATATGTCATTATTGAAAATTAGCTTTGGAGGCCACGTTGTTGATAATTACTTGGATTTTATACACGGGAAGAGCTGTAAGCAATTAGATTCTGATGAAAATTACACGCACTGGAGCATTACCTGTAGCTCGCTAGATAATATAAGATAAGCTTTGGCGTTTATCAATCTCTTGTGGTAGGGATAGGCCTTCACATTCGTGTTTACTGTGATATCGGGAAGGTTAATGAATGCGTGCCTGGTCTATACAGTGACTTGAGTGAACCACTCTTCATCAAGTCAGTGCTAGGTATCTCACCCATTTCTTTGGTACCAATGCACAGACCTTGAAGGTATGGTGGGCTTCGTAGGTCGGCGCCCTTGAACTTATTCCGGCCTGTGTGCCACTGTGGCACTTTCGCCACACTGCCCACATCTTAACCTGTTAGTCATATTCACCAACATCTGAGCAGGAAGTCATAATGCTCAGCGAAATTTCAAGTGAGACCATTAAATTGCTCTTTCTGACAATAAGCATCCTGGAAAATTGTCCGCCGTACGGTACTATATTGCTAACAGACTACTCAAGTCACTATATGAACCGCAGGTTTTCAATCACCGTCACTATAACATCAAAGGAATAGGTGGCGCATTTTCACAAGGATATAGATTACTCCCTTCATCACTAAAAAGTTTATATATTCGTTACTCGCTAACACTATTTAGCGCTAGCAGCATTGTACATCCTGATGGATGATAAATTGAGCGCGTTGGAGTGGTATCAAAAATCGTACGATGTGCATGTTGAGCAAATAGAGTTGAATCAGATGCTTGGTTTGCAAGATGAAAACGTTCAAACGTCTGTTGAGTTTTTCGATCAAGTTAGTTTTAAGTGGTTTCAAAGTTTCGTTTTTTTTTTTTCTACCGCTTCTTTTCACTACTATATATAGTTTTATCAAGTTGAGTATAATACCTCAAAATTGATCCTCAGCGCAATTCCACATATAATATCACTTCAGAATTATTTTCGCAACCTTTTAAAAGTGAATATTTGATTAAGGAGGACAATAATGGAAAGTTACCAGCAGAACAGCCTGATTCGAAAGCCCAGTTTTCGAAACCTTGCAGATCGCTGAAAATTGACAGCTTGCAAATGATTCACATGGGCAGGTAAGTAGTTTTAAAATTGTTTTATTACTAGGTGGTGTGGTTTCGCTGGAACGTCGCTTAGATGTTTCTTATGTTTCTTAAGACAAGGTAAGATCCTTCGAATAAAAGCAGTAAAAAAGAATGATTCTCAAGAAAAATTCAGTAAACATTTAAAAAGTAAGAGGAGATTTTCCTTAGAGGAGTTACAGAGCATCAAATGTAGTAATTTTAACATGTGTGGCGCGTTAGTGACAAGGGTCATAGCTACAAAATTTTAAAATTATGGAGAAGTTATTCTAGACAATATATTAAAAATCAAATAAATATGGCTAACTACTATTCTTATTATTGTATGTCACCAATTATGCCACCAATTACTATTAATTTATGGTGCGCAGTGACCCTGTGGTGGAGGTGCTATGGTGACACACAGGCTCGAATCAGTTCCCCTTTTTTAAGAAGCCCAGCATCCTTCTAGAAATTGGTACCAGAGAAATATGCATAAGATAACTAACACTGAATTGGTGAAGTGTGGTCAACTGAAATCACGGTTCAACACCAAAGCTATTCCATGTCATTACTGTTGCATTTGTACTAAATTGAAGCAAATGACTAAATACTTCATAGTTTGGGAATGATTCTTTGCTGGTTGCAGTGTAAAGACGTCTTATGTAGCTTCCAGGGTTTAGAAAGTTTGAGCTGTTCAGGAATGTGGAGTTGCTGGCCGAAACATTGCAAAATGCGAGAGAATTTGCGGAAGCGAATGGTGTTATTGATCTGACTCGTAAGAATCACGAACGTTATGTACGAATTGAGGCCATGGCTGTCCACAGAATCAGGAAAAAATGGCATGAAGTTAACTCCAATTATATAGATATAAATAAGGAGGTGCGTTTGCATTTACTACTGATAATCTCATGCTATTACGACTATCCAGTGAGATGCTGAAACAATAAACATCATAAATGATATTCTAACTCTGCTTTTCTGAATTTTCTTTTATAGAAGGTAAAATTTCAGTTCGACATAGCTAGGAAGTCGTATGTTACAATGCTCGAGGGATTTTCTGATTTACATTCATTTGACAAATTTAGAATTATGTTCCCAATTCGGCATGCTTCTTGTAGGTACGTTAATTTTCCTCTTGTCATGTAGTCAATGCATCACTGTGTTTCTCGCATTGATCTTATGTTGCACATATGTCCTGTTTGCATTGAGCTTTTGTTTTGATTTTTTGATGTGCGTCTGTCGCTGGATCTGCACTTAGCGAATAGATGTTCCGCTATGCACAAATTTATTATTTTTTTTCAGATCAAACAAGACCATCCAGTCTTCTGATTACTTGGATCTCTTTGACAAAGATATAGATACTTTACAGAAATTTTATGTAGACTTCCGGCAAGCCGTCAAATCCATGCTGTCACCCTTTATACCGGAGGCATGTTATAATTGTCTGTTTTATGTTGTTATTACAAAAAAAAGCGTCTGATTCAGACTCATAATCTCATTTTACCGCACAAAGTCACACTTTAAATAATCATTTTTTCAGCAGGGGGATCAGCTTTCTGAATTAATTGAGGAATCATTACAAATGCCGCGGTCGGAACTTCTAGAGTTCACGCATTTATTGGCTTGTAAACATAACAATCCAGTCAACAATGAGACATCAAAGGATTCCACACGTGATGATGTTAACGACACTCAATCTTTCGTGTTTCCACTGTACGTTTTTCGCATTCAATAGATTTGCCAAATTAACATTCAGCGATTTTATGTCATTATTAGTTCTGCGTTTTCTGCACTTTCTTTGTGGTTTTCTAAAATATTTTGAATTCAAACTTGGAGTTTTCGGAGGATGACGTCTTTCCCTATCTATTTAATTTGAATTTTAATTGTTATTAATATAGTGTATTTTTTTAGAATCTGGAAGTTTTTGCTAAAAAAAATTTTATTCTAGTTCACTCAGTAACAAGAGAATTTTATGTCTCTGAAATCCGTTTTTCAAGAGAGAGTTCAACAGTGAACGTTAGTTTCTGAAATTATGCTAAGAATACTATTCTATACGATTGTAGGGTAGGATGTGACTGTTAAGTGAGAAGGAATTTTTCCTTTTTTCTTCAATAATCCTTTCGATTTTTGCAATGGATGATGCAATGATTCAATCTTTACGTAATAGAGCTTTTCTATCATTTTCACTATTGCTATAATTCTTAATGAAACTTCCTCCGCACAATTCTGCTTTTCTATTTTTTGATAACTCAAACTATGTCTCACTGTTACCTCACAGAACTCGCAGAACAACTCACAGTTTCTTAAGAATGATAGTTTACTTTTGATGAAGAGTATATTTTTTTTTTATTCCAGCTCAAACACACCTTTTCTAATTGACTCATATCTTTCAATTCAGTTCACGTAGGTAGCAATGCTAAAGCTTTCTCTCTTTTTGTGGTTTTTAAATTATCAACAGACTGAAAATCATGTTTCTGATCTACATCTTTCTAATAGATGTATTAATATTCTCATTACGATCATGTCTACATATTAAATTAGGCAAAAAATCCACCAACTTTCCGTACGATCATTTCATTGCAATGGCATTTGAGGAAAGCAAATGACAAGTCAAACCAACAGCACAAAAATTTTGAGCAAACTTCATTACTGAAAACTGTCTGTGGTAAGGATAAAAATGAATGTCTGAATTTTCGTATCATAAATCACTTAAGCTGAAGATAAAAGAAACAAATTACCTGGATTATCTGGATTCCCGATCGTTGACTAAGTCGAGCAGGCATCAGTAAAATTTCCATTTGTCCCTATCGCGTGCGAGGGTAGTCCAGTGAGTTGTTTTAGTTGTTTTCGCTCTAGGGATTCATTTAGCATCATAATTTTTTTATGCCCTTAGTGAAGAGGTCAGACCATTAGGCTGATGGTAAACCGGTAAACCGTAAAACGCCAGCAGTGCGTTTGATGTCCAATGGGATCCAATCACCGACAACTCGAGTCAACCGGTCATCATTCATGCGCATCACGTGTCCGGCCCACCTAACCTTCAAAAGCTAGGCGTGAACGGCTGCATTTCTGATTTTTAATCGTTGTCGTAGATCGAAACTTCGTATTCCTTCTTTCACTTGTCTGATACGGAGAACGCCAAGCATCACCTTTTTGATAAAGCGTTATATAGCGCACAAGGAACGTTCATCTTGTTTCGGTAATGTCCAAGTTTCTGAAGCATACGTTAAGAGAGAAGGAACGTTAGTCTTCTTTGTCCCCTTCACTACGTCCTCGATGCTCTCATAGGTCTCCCAAGCCGCTCGTTCACTTCTGCTAAGCTCTGGTGTTATGTCGTTCATCATATTGAGCTCACGATCTAGGTATACGTAGCTTGAGCATTTGGAGATGTTCTTTCCATTGAGCGTAAATGGGGCATCAGCATCGTACCCGTTCTTCATAAACAACGTCTTCTGGAAGTTTAATTTGACAATTTCTCCACAGGCACCTTTGACGTCGGCTAACAATTGCTCGCTGTTTGGTGTATTAAACGCGATATCATCGGCGAAGCGAAGATGGTGAAGTTGTCGACCGTCGAGTCTCTTCCTCATATCAATTTTCGCATGATGTTTTCAAGAGTGGCTGTAAACAGCTTTGGCGAAATAGTAGTTGTCGAACCTCTCTTCTAATGTTGGTGATAATATCATTATAGAACGGAGTAATTTTGGCAGTGAAATTCTTATATAATTCACGAAGAATCTTGATATATGCAGTCGAATCGCTTGATTAGTCAACGCTTCCATCACCGCTTCTGTCTCCACTGAATCGAAAGCTTTCTCAAAATCAATAGAGGTTAGACAGAGTCGTTTCTCCTAATCTCGTGATACTTCCATGTCTTCTGATTGTGTGAGTATGGTGCCGAACCTTTTTGAAACGATGTTTGTTCACATGGTTGTTCTTCGGCTAGTCTTCTGCCATTCCTGTTTAGGATGACTCGTATGAAAAGTTTATAGACGACTGAAAAGAGGCAGATTGGACGATAATCACCCCTTTTTTGTGCTGCAACAAGGTCCTGCTATTTTTTCATAGACTTGGCACTTTGCATCTGGACAGGTGGCGTGTGAAAAAAATTTGGCTCCTAATGACGATGGGTCGGATTCCGTATAGAATTTTGGGTTGGCTACGACATCCGTTAGTCATAACCTATTTACGTGGTCAATAATTATTACTATTGTATATTTTTATATCATAAAACAGTAAATCTAGAGATTAAAAAAACCATTAAATGGAAATATTTCAGTGATTGGATGACAATGATTTCTTACAGCTGATGCCAAAACTATGTTTTTGCCATATTTTTATTCGAATATCTCATCTTCTTTTGGAAACCATTTCAGACCTCCAGTGGACAGTTGCTCTCTATGTGTTGTTAATGAATTTTTATCCAAACATGAGTCGGGAAATCAAATAAATGGAGCTGTTTGGTAAGCTCTTTGATTCCGGTTTATTGGAAACATAATAGATTCTTGCTTCTTTCTTAGTTAGATTATTTATAATAATGCTTATTGAAATATTTAACAGTTTTCGATAATTCTTGTCGCCGACTATTATTCTCATCACTGTGTAATTATGCAGTTTTTTTATAACTAAACACGAAGCTCTCAAAACTTGTTCACTGACATTTCGGCAATTAGACACTACTTTAAAACTTGAAGAAAAAGATTGCCTACAATTCTCAGTCATTCAATCACCTCTATCACTATAATAGAGATATTCTCTAAGCCTAAATTTAAATTAAATGACTTCTTAGTACCTTTTGTAATACCGATTTCATTGACTCCTTCACTAAGTTCACCAAATGAAGGGAAAGCGTGTAGAATCTACACTGATTATAAACGCTCCAATTTCGCATAGAAAAGGTTTTAGTGGTCAAGATATAAGAAAGTGTTTGTATCCATTTCATTGAAATATAGGTTTTATGAATATATGTATAGGAGTGGTAGAGAAGATTGACTGATTGACTGAGTTATAGATGAACCTTGATCTTTCAAGCTCTAAAGAAGACGAAACTGCCAAAAATCTTTAAATGAATAATTTTTCGTGTCAAATCCTCGTTTTCAGCTTAGATATACGATCAGTAGATTATTTTTGTTATAGCCAGGGAAAAAATGCTGCTGAAACTTTTCTTACACAATTATGGTTGAGTAGACGTGATTTGAATAAATGCGTGCGACCATTGTATACCAATATGCTAAACTGGCTTAACACTGTTGAGAAGTTGATTCTTGTGGGACGAGAACTAACCACTGTCATTCAGGAATGGGTGAATCGTGAGTGCGTAAACTTTGCATTTAGTGTTTCGAATCCAATGCCTGTGTCTATTCTTTGTCGTTGATTTTTCAAAATCCATTGTATAGGCGAGAAATAGTCGTGGCGGCGACCCGTTTAAATTTTGGCATGGAGGTGCAGCTACTATCATCGGCGGCTTCTCTGCTACTGGACTCGAACAACATTCATGTTAGTGTTTTCATCTCTCGAGGAAGTTTTTTTTTATCTAAATCATGTATAATGAGATAGTTTATTATCTAGTCTAGCAAGACGACTTACATATTTCTCATCATTTAACTGGTTCATCCTATATGTTCTAGACTGTGATGGCTTTGTGTTATGAATCCGAAATGCATAATACACAAGCGGTATCTAACTCATTGAGTGCTCTTCGATATTTAAATACTTTACGACGGTAAAATTATTATTTTTGTATACTACGATAATTTTTTAACGTTATCTAGGCCATATTTTATTTTTTCTATTATATTATGTATTATATGTAAGCCACGTCGAACACGAATGGGTAGCCGCATCCCCCAGCAGGGATTGATGACATCAAAGCTTATTTTATCTTATATAAGATCTCCAAACTATTCATCTTTTGAGGGATTCTCAAAATCACACGGAGGAGGTGCGCGAATGTCCATGCTGTTATCATGAGATGGATGATGTGTGGGTTGTGTTCCCATGTGCTCATACAGTCTGCACAAGCTGTATGAAAAAATTGAGGTTGTAGGTTTTTATGTCCATATAGTCGTATCTGTTTAATGCGATCGATCAATTCCAGTTGTACATTAATTTCATTAAAGGAATACGTCTACCATGGGCCAAGTGCGTTGTATTACTTGTCGCCAGTCTTGCTCCGTCGATGCCACAATGTATGTCGCAGATAAGAAACAAGACCTTATCCCTCATGTACGCATAACTGTAAAGGTACAAGCCTGAAAATTTCTCTGAAAAACGTATGATAACCGAACAATTTGAATCATTTTGCAGTTCGAAAACATTATTCAGCTGTTAAAGAAACTTATTGATGAGGACTACACTAATAAGGTACTGATTATACGTGTAACTCCTAAATCTCGCGCATAAATTTGTATAAGAGCTTGCTTCTCAATTTTCCGGCGAAATTTCATTTAAAGAATTTATGTTGCAGATAATTGTGTTCACATCTATATCAGCAGCAATTTCTCCCTTTGGAGGGCTTCTCAAGCTTTTGAAAATGCCAGCTGTGGTATTAGATAGAGGACTGAAATCAAAGTTGCTGAACAAATTCCGAAATAATCCAGAATGTAGAGTGAGTAATACATGCTTTGAATTTTTTACTATTGAAGCGTTTAATTGAACATACCTCAATAATATAACAATTTTTTTACTCCATATAAATTAATAAAACCGGATTGCAAAGGATTATCTGGATAGTGAAAATTTGAGGATGATTCCCATTTACAACTGTTTTATCTACAAATGTATTCGATGTTTGTTATATGTTTTTTTAAGATAATCTTAGATGATCTTTGGCGTTGATCAATCCCTTGTGGCGAGATGCGCCAACGCATTCGTGTTCAACGTGATATCGTGGAGGTGGTTGAATGCGTGCCTGGTTTATACATGGCTTGCGTTGATCACTCCTTACCAAGACAGTGCCAGTTA
>KN716192.1:63536-84875 GCA_000816705.1 Dictyocaulus viviparus | reverse complement strand
TTCTTTCCGTGAGGACGAAAAATATTCTCCGCCTTCTAAATTATCTATTTATTTTCGCCCATATCTATGTAAAAAAAACTATGACAAAAAGAAAAACTAAAAAAAACATTGAAAAGGTATTTTTCTCAGTACGTTTTTTTCCTTCTGCATGAAATCCAGAATTTGTTCAGATCCTGAATTCAGAAAACAAAAATGGATCTGTAGAAATGTTTATAATTTTTATTAAATTGTTTATTCTTATACATCGTAACATAAAATCAACATATTTTTTGTTTTCCTAGCATTAAAAACATCTTTGTTTCTAAGCAATAAAAAAAAACCTCAATGTTCCCTCAGATTTCTGTTGAGTGTTCCGTTTTGGAATGCGGATATCCATAATGTAATGGATGAAGACATGTGATTGGCGTAAAGGATTTATGGTTGAAGTCGTAAGAAGACCGGCAAAAGATCGCCAACTACTGATAAGTCAAAATGATCGAGGGCTTCCGATTCGAGCTGACTCACGAACTCCTCAATTTCGAAATACTTCTATGATCTCATTAGTCAACGAAATACCATTTTGTTTTAACTTTAGATTATTTATTATGCTGAGATCGTTCACGTTCAGAACAAAGCTTAAAAAGAAGCTTACCTTGTATGCTGTTTTAGATAAACACTCAATTTCGTTTATGAAAGACGATAAGAAAGCGATAAAAGGAAATCCACATTCACTCATTCAGCTTCCATTTTTTATCCTCAGAATCCGCCTCTTGACAAAAACTTTTTACCAAAGAATACAGATTTCTTTCGGAATAGAAATCAAATGATATGAAAACTTCTTCAAAACAGACATTGTAGACCTGATATGATTTAATAAAGCAAGCTTAAGGTAATGCAGAGTTGAAAAAAATAATGAGGTAAGAGGTATTAGAGAGATGAAGAGAAACAGAAACAATCGAGAAGCTTCTTACTGTGAAGAACCGATTTTTCTTGGTAATTCATACTTCAGAAGCACTAAAATATACAATTCAAACAACATTCGGAAGCTTTCAGTAAAGAAAAAGCTCTATGCTAATTTGAAAAATTATTCACCTTTCATTACTGTAGGAAAACGTTTCCATTTCAGATCAGTCTTACATTCTTCTAAGAGTATTTTCTTAATATACTGTAAATATTTAAAATTGTTTTGCTTAAAATTCATATACGAACTCAATAACGAGGATGTATTTCTTCAGAAAAATAACGCTTGATGGAACGTTTGCGATTTTGAGTACTCTCGATTTTCGATTGATTGTATGCAGCTTTTAGCCGACGGCAAAGAGAGATCATTCGTACCATTACGTCAATGGAGGATTCGAGGGAAAAAAATGCAAATTAAATAGGAGCCAAAATAAAGCGAAAAGTGGAACGATCATTTTTACAAAAAAAATCTAGTGACATTTTCTAGGTACTTGAAAATTAAAGACAATTCTAATTAGAAGACTAACAAATCGTCTTGCATCGAATAGAATTCATACAGCAAAAATTGTGTTCTCACGATTTAGAAATCTGATAAAAAACGTTTATGTTAAGCATCTGATATTCTAAAAGTGACGTGGTCTTCTTTTCCTTGGAGCAACTACATTCTGCTCAGGAATGAGCTTCAGTGTAACCTTTTGAAGTAAATGAGTAAGGAACAGTTGAGGAATTGAGGAGAAAGAGTTCAGGAGAGAAGGGAAAAGCTGTCTATTTTCACTTAGAAGTTTATAGTTCTTGAGGTATGCGTATGAGACTCGTAATTTCAATCCAACACAACAAATTGATAAACGCATGACATGATGCTCGTCTACCGAAATAGTAACATACATAGTTTAATAACAAAAAAAATTTACACTTTTAAAAGTTATAACATATTTGCCGTAAGCATTAGAAAAGTAAATAAAGATTACCTATATGCTTTTGAGTGAAGATATAAATGAGGACAATTTTTTTTAGATCTTCAAAAAAAGAAGAACGAAAAACACAACAACAACAATGGGGTTCAAATTATAGATATTTTATTCTGAGCTATTGAATATCATTAGAATCAGAAAAGAAAGAAGAAATGTTTTGGTTTTTTTTATGCAAAATGAAAATTGCTTTGTGAAATGAAACCAAGCCGACTTGTTTGTTTTTATTTTGAAGTAGCATGTTTATGTTGTTTTCATTACTTCATTTCGCTTTCGACTTAGTGATTGAGCATTTTTGATTTTCATCTTTTTGATTCGATCTACGTGTGACCCAGTAGTGCATCGTTTTGTGTCCAGATGTTCACTGGACGATTTTTGTTTACGGTAATTTGAGCTGTGTGCACGTGCGGTAGACGCGGACACGTAATCTTCTCGCCCAACTCGTATTGTCGTCAACGGTCACGTCTAATTGCGTTAATTACTGGAATCAGAAGGATAATTCGCTTTGTTATCTACGAACGATCATCGAGATGATTACGACAAGAAAAAAAAAACGTCTGCAGAAGAAGTAAGTAACGTCTTCTGTTCTTGCATGTTCATTTCATGCCATAACATTCTATAGAACATTCGAGATCACCAAAGTATCATAGTGCCATCTCAAAGTATACGGTAGCCACTAGAGGCTTCATTGTTCTGAGGGATTTTATGCGATAACTATAACAGGAATATTTTTATAGAAACAGGAAAAATAAGTGAAACATATTTTTTGATATTTAATAATATTGAAATATGCCATTCGGAAAACATACGATTCAGTGTTTCAAATTGAAGTAAATACTGGAGTAAACGTCAGTACTTAGCGATGTTCTCATTCAGTACCTCATCGTGCTATACCGTAACCTCATTAATAAATCGTCAAAAAACCAAAGCGCATTAAGAGAAAGCACACAAAAATATACTTTAAAAAGATCGATTGCCGATGGGACCAATGTTATTTGTTGTACTTAGCCTTTTTTTTAAATTTTCAATGCTTACAACTTCATGTTAACTGTGAAGGTTTTCATTTTTGAAAGCGGTTTGAATGTTTGATTATCGATTATAGTTATCAATACAATTCGAAATATCATCAATACAAATAGAAAACATTAGAACGATATAAGATAAAGCTGTGCAGAATGAAAAACAGTAACAGACACATTAAATGTAGACGTACACGTTTGTCAACACGTACAGATTTGATGACATCATACCTAATGAAACTGAAAATATCAACTACCAATGAAAAAACGATCGATATTAAAAGTAATGAGGATATTATAGATGAGGTAAGCCGTTAATGTATTCAATTAAACATATTTAAAACATTTAAAAATGAAAAAAATAATGCCAGTTTCCCTCAAAACACTAGTGGTTGATAAATTTTCTTAGTGAATTTTTTCTATAGCAGCGGTATTTTCGAAAGAAAAAAAAACAACAGCAAATAGTTATTTATCTAGTGTATTTTTTAAATCGTTCATAAACACAACAAATACCGTATTCATTTCCTGAGTATTGAAATTTATCTACGAACGAAATGTTCGAAATACCCTCGAGCATTCTTTGCATTTCATTACTGAATTTCAACTGAACTAATCGTCTACGCAATCGAAATCCCGAAAGAGTAATGGACCGCACTTTCACATTCAACCGTTATAAGTGTGATGAATTACGATGGAATTTTATGATAATGAACGACTTTATCAAGTGAATTTCAATGGTCCCAATTCCCATCAGAACATCTCATTACCATCAATCATTAAAGAAGTCCTATTGCTTAGTTGCTTATAGATGAGGAACGTTGAAAAGATTAACTAATCAACCGGTGAGGAAAATGCGTAGAAAGAGGATTTTTTGAGGTATTACTTTTCTTATAATCAATCTATAATTGAAAACTGAAATCATAACAAGTTTTGTTAGTAAATTATAATTTTCTAACGTCATTTTTGACTCCCATACTTGTAGAACTAGAAGAAAAATCTTAAAAAGTAAAAAACAAAGAAGCTTGTCAGTTTGTTTTTTACATTTTGAAAAAAGAAAGCTTAAGAACCGAAAGTTTAAAAAATAAACGGATGAACAGAAAATTCTAAGCGTAAATTTTTGGTTAGTAAGTATTTTTATTTCTGGCTTTAGGTGATTTCTTATTAACCAAACTATATGAAGGTTCGATATCACTAACAAATTGAGAGCATTTTTAGGATTTTTCTTTTTTGAATAACCGTTGAAATGTTCTAGGAAAATCGATGAGGTAATTTTAGTTCGTAAAAATTTGGCAAAAAATAACTCTATCGCAACTCTTACAAGTGTAAGTACAACTGAGGTTCTTGTTAAGTTCTTAAGTTTTTCACTTCATATGTTAATGCATGAGGTAGTTTCGAAATAACAATTTCATTTCACAATACATTACTTTAGAGGGATGAATGAATAATTAATTACGGTGAATTAATAGTCTCTTAATGCAATAAACCGAAATTATATTTGCACCGCTATGATATCACTAAGGCATAAACGATATAACTTTTGCCGATAATAAAGTAGAGAGATTTTTCAAGGTGTCCCATATTCCAATACTATGATGAGTTGATAGCTAGCAGTCAAACAGCACTGAGTATCAACAGTTTTTATCACTCCTAATTTTTCAAAACGAAACTAAAATCACTCGATGACTCACTCGTCTACCAGCATAAATATAGTTAAAGTTCGTTGAAATGCGAACAATTGTTAGTGCCTTGTATTTTCATGATCTACGAATTAAAACAGTTCAGAATTAGAATTCTGAATCATTTTGAAACGTTTAGTTGGCTTTTTGAACGAATCCTCTTCGAGATGTCATACCATTTGATGTTCGTTGACGATCAACGCCATTTCGTAGTCGGAAATCCGAGTGGAGGTGCTTGAGTGTCACAATTTGCATGACTTTCATCCGAACAACTTTAATGTGATTTGCAAAATTTGAAGCGAAACTATGCTTATGTTGTGGTCATCTAAGACGCTGAAGTTAACATATAAGTAAAGTTGAAAGACCCTCTCTAGTAATCAAATCCGATATGATCAGATGTGGTCAGAGATCGGAAGAGTCTATTTCTGTATCCTGGAAACAATGAGTTGAGAGTAAGTGCTGGACTATTGGAGCGTTTAGAGGTGTTGTTGACATTGTTTTTGTAAACACTTTTCATTCTTAGGCTGTATGCCTTTTGTTAAGTTGCTAGAAATACTAAGCCTTTAATCTTATGCATCGCTTGCATAAATCTCATTTGAATACTGACTCTGCTACCTTAGAAGGTAACGAGTTTATCATGCGGGCTTTGGCTGTTGATATGATCTCAATAAATATTATTTATTATTATTACTGCTTTATTTTAATTATTACTATTGTCATCAACTACGGAATCACCAAAGAACAAAATCGATATATTGGGAAAATTGAGGAGGTTATTTTTGAATATCGTTATGTCTCTGGATAATAATTATTCAGAACAATCTTCTCATCGATGAATATTTAAAAAACAAAATACCTTCTATCAGATCTCATATTAACTTCATCCGTACTATCCCCTGACAGAGTGATTGAATGAGGGATTTTTTTATGGATCGCAGATGTTTCCGTCGAACAAATGACGTCCATAAAAACATTAACATGATGAGCTCATAAGCAATCTGATGATCGTTACCGATAATAAACTATTGTCAAAAATTAACCGACGACATTATTATGAAGCTTTACATCCAGTGAATATTATTAACTAACCAGGAAGCAATAAAATCGATATAGATATTTTGTTTTTAAAATATCGTTTCATAATTTCAGTAAAAAGGCAACGTGACTCAAAACGGAGTCCAATGTTGGCTTGATGAGACGAAATTGCAAGTGTATAAGACCATTGGAAGATTATTATTGGGAAAAAAAACAAAATGGTAGATTTATATAAAACTGTAATCATCTTATATTCTAAATATCATCACTAGAAGTTTAATGATGCAATGATAAAGATGAATACTATTTTGTTTTCGTTTTCTTCTTAAGAATTCTTATTCATTTTTTCAATGCATTATTAAATGGTCCCTTTCTGGTCCCCTAGTGGTGCTGCGACAAGGGAGGATGCCGCGGTGGTGGCAGCGGCGGTAGCAGCGGTGGCGGTGGTGGTAGATGAACAGAGTTTCCGTCGCGTCGTCTCCAGTTGTCCTTGCGAATTACGCAATCAAACCAATCATAGTCATCGGCGTCCTTTTGACGTCGTTGAGTTCGAATGGTGACGATCTCCATTAAGATTAATTATTTGTAGCGTTCGATCACGAACACCGGAAATGTGAACGATTTTCATGGATTGCTGTTCACCTGCTATCTTATTGACAACATCATCTCCAACATTACTAATTGTTTTTATTTACTATCCATAGATTTGTAGCTATAGAATGAATCACATACGTACAGTACTCTACAAACTGAATAATAATATGACTACTTGAATTTTTAATACTATAGTATTTGAAAATTATGACGTCATATGCTTAATTGTTGACTGGTGAATTTCAGTAATTTTCTATCATCAACAGGATAGGTCGTTAACAAAATCCTTTAACATTCACAATATCTCCTGTCTACTGTTATACGTTTAAGAAAAAATGAAATAGAAGCTACGAGCAAATTTATGACGTCAGCAATCAATACTAGAAATTATATTGTTCTAATGAATATGCTTATATGAATATATTTATCGCTGAACAATCATATCACTCGATAAAATGATTGTTAGTATGTAAATTAACTAATTAATTATGATTCTATTGAAACGATAACAAGCATTTATTTATGAAAATAAACAGAAAAAAAAATCACACTAATCACCGAATATAAAACGACTGTACAAGAAAGCAGCATGTTAAAAATGTTTAGAACAGGCTTAAACATCAAGCAATAATTATCATAATAATCGATAATCATATTCTAATCAATCGATAGTCAATCAATATAATCAGAAAAGAAAATCACTAATCATTGCGTTATCATTACCCGCATATGTAGCACATATATACATAACAGCGCTACATATTTAAAAAAACGTTAATAAATGCTATTCATAAAAATCAATAAATCAATAGAATAGATAAACGATCAATAGACAATGAGCATGTACATAAATCATTAATAACGCTATACATTGGCAACGTTCGTCATCACAAATTATGAGAATTTCAGTGGCTTATTCATTTCATTGTTGAATTTTAAAATGAAAATATTATTATAAGGCAACTTGCTTTGAGAAAAGTATAAAAGGCGAGCGACGTTGAAGCGACCGTACGACAAGCGACAACAAGCGACAATTATCGATTTTATAGTATACGCTAGCCATATTACTATAGTTTGTGCACATGTAATATAATTACCGGTTTTCATTTACCAATAGCCTGAGTGAGTACGCGAAAAAAAAACCTCTAGACATAAGGTAAGATAAGTATTCGCGAAAAAGTTGACTATAACCTTGGAGGGATAGTAATAAATTAGGTGACATATGAAAGATGTGCGAGGTATTGTTCGATTAATGCTACGGCATCCGGACGTCCCATAATTCGAAGTGTTTGAATAAGATCATGTACTGCCCTCATTGATCCACATTCCCTCGCTTCCCATAAGTCGAGCACAAGCGTCGTAGGAGAACAACCAGGACGAGTTGCAAAGTACTGGAAAAGGACACAAATGAAGGATTGGTTAGATAAAAAACTCACGACGAGAAACACGTGTACGTACCTGAATATATCGATCGTTGTGCAGTTTTTTTGCCAATCCTCGCCAATCTCGCTCTGGATCGCTGGGTGGATCAAGTAGAAATGATAATCGATCTTTTATTTCTATAGGTAGATGGAAATCAGCTGTTACACCACGATCGTCATCTGTTGGTGGTTTATCGTACTGAAAACAATTGTAATCTGATGAAATAATCGTACTTCTCGCTACGTATTAGCTAGCATACAAACCAAATGGTACTTACAATACTGTTTTCAAATTGAACATTTAAGACGTGTCGTTCAGCGTTGTTCGTCTTCTGATAGACAACTATTCGAGCCGTGAACTCCTCTACCAATCGATTCGCCTCATTCTGTATCGTCATCGAACAGTGCAAGCCATTTTGATTACACCATTGATGATGATTCTCAGAAATTTCCTTCAATAATTAATATTCAAAAAGAATATTTTTTTTATAACACGAACCTCAACAATATAATTATACTGCCATATAACTTGATGCCTTACAATATAATTATTGTATTTAAACAATTACAAAACAATGTCAACAATGTCGTAGATACTTTAAAAGCTTCTGTTTTCTTTAAAGGATTTCAATAAAAGCAAACATTTGAATATAGGTAAAAGCTTTTTTTTGAGCTTCTATCTTTGTATCTAACTTATTTGAAAGAACATAGAAGTGATGGTTTTCTAGAATACCTATTCTCAATACCTCTTCAAGCCTTGAATACCTTAGCTCAAGTGAGTTGAAGTTAAGAATCGCTAAATGAACGATTCATACAAATCGATCTAATAACAATTACCAAGCTTGCTGAGCTATTATTTATTCAAATTTGTTAGATCAATTTGTTAGAGTTTTCATGAATCAAATAGATAAGCGTTGATGCCCCCCCTTAAAATCGTCATGGGCTCAGCTATACGCCCACGCCCTCCTATCACTCGCTTAGGCTTCGATCATATTCAACTCATTTACTAAGAATCGGTAATTTGAGACATTCGCCACTATGTCGTTTCTTAATCGTATTTAAGAATTCACCGAATCGGATATAATTCGATACGATTTCATTTCGGATTGAATTCAGAAGAGTCATAACAAGACGTTATAGAATTTGAATGAGCACAAACATAAGCTTAATGATGAACAACGTCAATATGATTATACCTCATTTTCAGGATTTGCAAAGATCTCAGTGATTCTGACACTTTTATAATATCCCCTAATAGTTAATTTGATTATAACTGCTTTGTAAAACAATATAAATATACACTTCAATTTTTGAAAACTAATGAACAAAAAATGTAAGAGGAGTTAAGTAATAAGTAAAGCGGTGCAAATAATACGACAAATAAAAAGTACACTTTTATTGAGCAAAAAATCAATGATACGGTAATTTTTGATCTTACCATTAAGGCTGATCCACGTATGGTAAAGCCCTCAGATATATCCTCAACGCAAAAGCATAGATCTCCCTTCTCATTGAGTAGAAAATGTTCGGATTCAGCAAGTAATCTAAATGTTGATCGACGTCCTATTTAACGATTTTATTAACGATTTGATAAATATCATATGAGGCTCGAACCGAGCTCTTAAGAGATTATGATTAGACAGATAATTGATGAAGCAATAATGTAAGCAAAGCTTTTTGTGAAGTCTTTATGCGTGATCTATAAATTATTTTAGAAACATAGATCCGTATAACGTAGAAAATTTTCTTACCGTCCATGTCGTTCTTGTTTGAGTACACTTTCCATCGCGGCTCCAGTTTCCGGTACACAATAGATTCTTAACTCAAACACGGACGTTCTCGGTCTTTCCGATGGTCCATATGCAGCCAGATGTACTCTTTTACTTGATGTAATCGAAGCTCGTCTTGGTCGACCAGCCAACATCACCCTTGAATTTCAAAATTACGATAGTATTTTTTTTTAAAGAGAATCGTTCATAATGTAAAATACCAGAATAAAGTAATTCATCCTTTCACAATCTTTTAAAAATTCTTTCATGAAGCTACACATTCAAATTAGTAAAGATCGAAATGAAATCTAACAAGCTCAAAAAAAAAATCACTACGGAAAACGGTTGCAATCCGGATCATAAGCAAATCAATGTCTAATCGAACTCTACATCGATCTTATTTTATAACATTATTATTGAAGTATGCAAATTTTAAAAATTATCAATCACCTCGCAAAAGTGTCAAGCATCACATGACACCAACCCATTCCACCATCGCTTCTACCTGGTTTTTCCATGAATACATACATTGGAGAATTCAGATTCTCTTCACCAACAGTCAGTACACGCTGCCAACCGAATCCTTAAGAAACTCTGTTCTAAGCCGAAACAAAAGAAGGATACTCAATCTCTAAGGAACCTAACTCAAATTCCTTTTTTTTTTGACTTAAATCAATATTCAATCATATATGCATCTAAAGAAATGTATAAATCTTATGGATAAGGCTTTTTACCTTCATCAGCATAAAGTATGAAGCACCAATTGTCTTTCGGAAATATTGAAGCACAATGTTTGAATGATAGCACAAATGGCTTCAGTAATAGTCGTATAGAACTCGTAATGGATGCATTTTCACATTCACCTAACACCAGCACCGATGACAACGCTGATTCACCAGCTAAAAGATCGATTATCGATTTCTCCACAAGGGTTTTGCTTCTTTTAAGGTAATTGATAGATATATAAGTGTGTATTTTGTGTTCTTATGGAAACGAAGTAGTTGTAGAACAGCAGTAATCTACCAAAAAAAAACAGGTACAAATGTAAAAAATCAATATACGTAATACATCAGTAACAATATATAGATAGAGTGAGGGACATTGCCAAGAACTCTTCAATTTTTGCAAATCGAAAAAATTATCAAAAATATTTGAGAATGTGCTAAAGAAAGTAAAATAAACAAACGCTGAAGATGAGGACGATCGCTAAGCTGATCAGAAACTGCCAAATAAATCATTCGATCGCCATCTAATGAGTTCTCCGGAATCAATAATGAAGCACCGCATTTACGAAGCTGAAAATATTGATCGATTATGGATTGATCAAAATATCGCAGCTATCCATTGGACTACGCTATTGATAAACTCAAATTTATACAATTAGTAGAATATTTTCAAATTGTCTAGATAGATGTTGAGGAATAGAGGGTGAAAAGTGTTAAAATGAGAAATTATTAAAGAAGCAGAAGCTTCAAAAAAAGGTGACATAGAAATTTGAATTAGTTTGAAACTTTCCATAGTTTTGCCACATGTTGTATTCAAAAATCATCTTAACCAAATTATTTTTTTACGTAAAACGACACTAGAAGTGACTCACATGTAGACGAGCTCCACTCTGATCGACTTGAGCTGCCAATACGGCTTGAGATGTTTCTAAATAGCCGACGGTTTTCTCATCCAGATAGTCGTAAAGTGTTGCGTAGTTTTCATCATCAGAACAGTTGGAATTCGTATGAACGACAGTCTGCTTTCCACCTCTTGAGGATGAGTTAGACGAACATTCGGTGATTAAAGCTGTACGCGAACCTACGATTTAATGTTTTAGAACGCAAGAGAAATATATCGTTTCAATAGATGCGAAGAATTCAAAAGCTGGAACGATATTATTCATGAACACCGTAATACGTGTAGATATCAGAACATCTTCGTCTGTTTATCACTTCTAGCAACGGATACGGTAATACAATATATCGCTTAGAATTATGAAGCAGTAAAGTCATTTCCTCAACGCTTTCACCTCACTTTGTAGAAGATACTAAGTTTCCAGATTTGAATAATCAAATACAATGATATTTCAAAAAATTTGAGGAACTATTGCTGTCGGTTGCCATTAGCGCTAGGTTAAGAATATTGAAAAATCGAATATTTATTAAAAAATCCATGATTATCACCATGAATAATTGGAAAACGGCCAAGATTGTACCGTACCCGTATTCCGATTCACTGAATAACCACTGTAAACGCTTTTAGCCGATCGAAGAGTCATCGATGGATGAAGAGGAGATGGAGAACACGTACTTCCTAGTGTGAAAAACTGGGAACCAATCGGTGGAGGCTGAAAAGTTAATACATATGTAACGACATAAAAATTCAGAAGAAGAAAAAAAAACAGAAGTGTAGTTTTTTTAGCAAAATAGCTGACTTTTACGCATTCATCAGCCAGTAGTGCTTTTTGTTGTTGTTCAAGTAAAACGTGCCGTACGTGAGCTGAAACAGATGGTGAATCAGCTGATCAGACTGTAAAATTTCGTGAAAATTTCTTGTCATCCTTCAAAACATCATAACACCTTTTAGTGATTGACAAATCAGATACTGTTCAGAACAAATTACACTTTAATCAACTACGGTATCCCTGTATAGGCTTTCATAATACGGTTGCCTGAGGGGCTTTTGACATACTAGAATGATTGCTTCTATTTGATATTGTCGGAAATCGGAGATCATCGTTAGTATTAATAACTATTAAATCGTATTATCTGAAAAAAACGTATAACTACTCCATTGGTATGTGAAAATGCTTAAATTGTTTTAAATTCAAAAATATTTTCCGTATTAGCCTCAAGCATTGCAAAATATACCAGTAACAATTTTAATGACAAAATGAAATGTTCAACAGCTATCAAACTACCAGTTGAACCAAAACGTTCAAAGAAAATCAGATGTTTTTCATAAAAAGGAATTCCAGTGTTTTTAACGAAAATTTTGACTCATTACGTAATTTATTCAAACTGTGATTACACTTTGATCAACTACGGTATTTCGATTGCCTTGTGACCGTTCTTTTTCATTGTGACCAATGAAATCCAAACGAATTGTGAGGGAATTTGTCACTCCCGCTACTAACTCACTTGGATTATGCGATTTCGTAAACAAATGACCGCTTTTGAAATTTGCATAATAAAAGAGTCATTGAGTGAATTAATGGGCTTAAGTTCTTTGTTTGGATGACGAGAAAAGTCAAGGGTGCGAAGAGTTCCCGAAACAAAGCATCAAAACATTATGAAGCTTACATCCAGTTTCGGCATAATAAATATTCTTCACGTTGCTTTTCTTTCCCTTGTTTCTTTTACAAAGAAGAGCTGTACATAGAGCCATGATGATTGTCAAAAGTATTAATACACATGCCAATCCACCGTAGACAGCAGCATCGTTAGGAAGATGTGGTTGTTGCGCGGATGGTGGAACACAGTAACTGTATTAATAATAAAATATTGGCAAAACATTTTAAAAACATTGCTTAAAAAGTTACTCAACAAAATGAAGAATTGTGAGTCGCTTTGACTAGCAAGTTGGAGTAAAAACTACAGTAATCAACTTACTCTTCATTACAAGGCATTGTTTCCAGTTCACGTCCAGCACATGGTCGACCACCATTAATTGGTGCCGGTTGGGTACATGTTCTTGAGCGAAACCGATGACATGTAGGAGAACAAGGTGACCAGTCAGACCATGAAGACCAGCGACCATCAAGTCGACAAGTGATATTACATGGTCGAAATTCCTAAGTGGGTAAGAATTCAGTGTCAAACGTTTCAGAGTTGAGTGAATAAGCCATAGATTCCTATTGATAACTGAGAGCTGTTTGAATAGAGCGTCAATTGAGTAGTATTAACCATTACTTAGAAGAACATCATATAGACATCCTACTGGTTTTGATTTAGTTTGTTACCATAATGGTAATATGAACTCAATGTTTGCACGGATTCTTCTAAAAAATTCATAATGTACTTCTTCATCTCCCGAACAATACGCTCCACCATTTAATGGCGCCGGATTGTTACACGTACGAGTTCTTCTCAATCTAGGAATCACTTCTGAACCGGCATTATTTTCCAAAGCACGACGAAGTGCAACACAATCAGCTGCGCAAGCTCCTGACCATGACGACCATGTTGACCATCCACCGTTCACTGAAGTAATTTAATATTTCAATAACACAAATAATGGTTGTACAGCATATTCAAATGTGATAATTGAAAAGATCGCAAAGAAAAAAATCAGAAGAAAAGCTAGCTTCAAGCAAATATTGATGCTGATACTGTGTTAATGGATATTGAAAGGGGCTGATTAGTTATTCATTTCAAATAACAATAAACTTTAATAGAAATATAAAAGTAATTTGAATAGACAAAAAGATCTTTGCAAAAAATCTTTCTAGTTAATACAACCTTATTTTATACATACATGATTGAATATTGATTTTCATTATAGTGTTTTTTAGAAGTGAAGGATAAATTAAGCGCTTAAATTTATCAAAGTCAAAATTAACACTTCTGGAATCGTAGTTTTTTCTTGGATAGCCAAGTTCATAGATTTACAGTATTTAAGTAACAGATTGTAAAAAGTTTTGGCGTCAATCAACTTGTGTTGCGGGACGCAATTACGCATTCGTGATCTACGTCATGTCGTGGAAGTGACGGAATACGAGCTTGATCTATAGAGTTACTTGAGTTGATCATTGGTTAACATTTCAAGCGAATTTGCTAAATCCAGATTCTTCTAGTGTCAATTTACTAAATCTGTTCGGGCTACGTATCCCTGTGGCATCGACACTACTGCGAATTCGCGCCCAAAGAAAGAAACATTTTGAAAGACCATCACATTGCAGATATAATACTAAATGCTTATTATTTCTATCACATGTTGTGATTCTCTATGCATTTCATTTAACAGATTATATTTTTTTGTATAAAATAAATAAATTGTTTGGCATTTTGGAAAAATTTAAAGAATAGTCCACAGCGATTCCGAGATTGAGGTTGTTTTTGCCTACAAATGACAGAGGTCAAGTAGAATCAGCTAATGAGCCTCATCCAAACATGTGTTTACTTATCTAACAAATTACAAATTAAATTTTCTAACAATAACAATCAATATTAGAATATTAAAGCTATTAATATAAGAAGCATTTACTTAATCGATTATATTAGGTAAGTATAATAACGATTGCGGTTTAAATAGTTCTGATAAGGTTAAATTATCGTAGTTATTTTTGCACCAACCCAACCGGAAGTAGAATATAGAATTTTTTTTTCTGCAACGAACGCAAGCGTACCTTTACATTTTGATTATTTTCATAAAAGTTTTGCAAAAGCTCAGGTAATTGTTTGACATTGCCAATACTGAACACTTCAAAAAAAGGCTTCATTGACAAGAATTTTTAACTCAGTTACTCACGATCCTCATTCACAAAGAATTTCCTCAATATCAAATATGATAACTGCTATGTTTCGTTACGTATAAAATCGATGACTGATATCTAATTTATGAGTATCCCTTACTATTTTAGTTTCTTCATATAAATCGATGATAACAACGCCAAGTTGTACTACCTGCAATGCGACGAGTCATCTTTTTTGAGGTATTTCACTGCAGTAAAGAGGGTGGGTGTAGGTCGTCGTACTCTAGAATGAGTTTTTGTCGGTGGCGGCGGCGGCATGGTTTTGAAGCCAAATGATTGCCGTTAAGTAACAACGAGGAACGAGAACGACAGAAGTCAGTCATGACGTAAGCAGAACAGACGTGAAGAGAAACGACGATCGAGAAAAATCAAACACATCCACATTTTGCAGAAACCACTAGACATGACATCAAAAAAAAACTGAAGCACTTTTTCCCTTTTTCACTTTGTTTTGCTATTTATAAATTCGTTAACGATTCAAACGTATTCCTATGAAGAGGAAAACCCAAGGAAACCACATGACGTCATTCTCTGGATTGCGTGATAGATTTTTTTCTTCTTCATAGAGCAATGAATGAGAAGATTTGTTGTAACAGGATAAAGTAGCATACAAAATCTTTTTGTTGAAAATTTAAATACGAATGATTCTATAATTTTTCTGAACAAAAAACGACAATGTCAATTTTTCGAATTCAAACACAATCTAGGATATGAATAATTTCCTTCTCTATCTGAAAATTTTTGAACCCTAAAGCGGTAGTCCGATAAGAAATCCATTTGTTTCCCTTGACGATATCAATCGTTCAAATTGCTTCTGCTCCGACAAAACCAGAATTGTATCGGTTGTAGCGGCTCATCGTTCTTTTTGATCGATTACGTTGACCGAACTGCTCTTCTTATAAGAACGCTTTAACCTCAAAATCGGGCACGAACATCGGTTTTACATAAAAATCCAGATGTTCGTATATAAATAGAGCGCCAGCGGTGTAACTGTAATTACCGTAATCCCAGTAATGAGAAACTGTTCATTTCAAAACTACATCATATGAAAAGCAGCAAATAACCTCTATTCAAAGGCTACTTATAAATACTATGAAGCCTTTTTAAAAGACAGGCAAACCCCCATAGATTCCTTTGTAAGTTATGGCAAATTAGATTATTAGCTTATCGACGATGAGTGAAAAGAGGAAGCTGGTGATCTGGTGTCGGTTGACATTTGTAGTGTGATTTCCGATACCGCCTTAACATCACAAAAGATGCTTTAATCCCATTCACCGGATCTTTGCCAGATTTTTATAGTCGATCCAAAGAAGACATAGGATACGTTCGGAATGGAATAATAAGTAGGAATTTGGCTTTGCTTTTGACGCCAATATTTTTGACACTTTATATCACAAGAACCTCAACTATTTGTGGAGAGATCTAAGCCCTTCTGAATGTCACATTTGTTGGAGATCATTTTCTTGTGCCGAAGTGAATGAATCAGAAATTTCTCAGAATGATGTTTTATCATTCGATATTTACACTTGGTCATCGATGAAGAATAAAGCTACAATCTTCTAGATATTGCTACAGACTACCGGTTGGTTATCCAATAACCTCAGTGCTTTGCGTTTTATGAGTAGTGACGTCACAAATGATCAGATGACCTGAATATAAACTGGTAATGGGGGAGTATCAACGAATAATATGAGGTTCACTACGCAATCCGAATAACAGCATATCTGCATCATTAACTACACTCACCCTCCATATTGTGTAAATAACTACAAATATGTGAGTAATGGATCTTTGACAGAAACGAATACACATTGAAAAACAAAAAATTTGAACGTTTTTTCTTTGCCAAGAAGAGTCATTATCAAAAGAGACTCCTAGTTGCGTTGAGTGATGGGTCAGATAGATAGATAAGCATGAAGATCATCTACTTTCTCTGTTCTGCTCTCGAGACAATTGAGGAAAAAACGAGTGACTGAGAACAGTTCACGAGCAATCAAAATGAAACAATTTCACTAATTCCTAATGATTGAAATGAAGAAATCAAGAGAATTCATCAAAATATATTGATTCGTATTACGATAAAATCGATTAGAGATAACTACAGTATGCGATTTTGCAGATGGTGTACAGCATTAAAAATTTTGCTTTACACTATAAAACCTTGAGAACAGCTGATTTATTGCAACCTCAGTAGAGTTTATTGGGAAAATTGCGATTTGTAGTTTGAAATGACAAAAATGAGTGGTCATAAAAAGGTCAGTCGACCTCATTCTTGTTTTCTAGCCACTAGATGATTAGCAAAAACAACAAAAAATACGTACTCTTGAAGAATCAATTGACATACTGATTATTTCGATTTAATAAAATTTCAAAAAAACTACACAATGAATAACGATTTCTTTCAGTAATGACACGAGTTACCTAGTTGATTAAGTCACAGTATCGATAGATTAAAGCTGAAACATCGTTTAACGGATTCGTAAACAAATTAACTATAAATAAAATTTTACAGTATCACACACACACACGCATACCGTAAACGCTTAGAGTTGCAGGATCTGTTACTCGACGATTAGCAATGTTAGCTGCTTCACAAGTATAGTTTCCGGAATCGCGAAGCCGTGCTGCCGAAATGATCAAGCTGCCGTCGTTACCGTAAATCACGTTCGAATCGATCGATTTCTCAAGTTCAACACCATCTTTCAACCATATTAGCTATAAAAATAATGCTTATTTTGAAAGATCAAGAGATAAAAGACGATTAAATGAAGAAAAAGAAAAGGGAAGAAAAACAAAAAGAAAGAAAAGAAACAGAAAAATGTGATACGATCACTGAAAAAGTAGTGTTTGTTGTTTATTTTTCATGAAAAACAAAAGCCGTGACGTAACGATCAGCGTGTTACAATATTCTCAAGATAGGTAAACATTCTCAAGATGCGATGAGTTCTTTTTCGAGGTGATTCTTTAGGAAGCTTCAACGATGAATTTAACTCAGTCCGTAACGACTGAAAGAATCAGTATTGAAGAAATAAATATGAAATATAAATGTGATCAAGCCAAAAATCAGATTAAGAATCAGTTTCAGAGATGAAGAAAACAAAATCTCCGGGACGAAAACGAATCACTTTTTTTGTAAGCGTATAAAACGAAAGAGAGAAGAAAAAAAAGCATCAACATGAAAGTGATTTCTTTTCAAAAAAAAAAATAATGCTTAATTTTTCGCATGGCATAAAATCGATAAACTCTATTTTAATAAAAGTGCAAAAAAAAACACATTTAAAAGTCTACAAAAAAATACTGAAAGTTTTTGTAGAAGAGTTTTCTTTCAGAAGAAATTCTCATTCAATCGTCTTCATTATCTCGATAGTCGTAAAATGGTTGAGTTTGATGTTGGCGCGAAAGATTTGAATACAAAGCTATCTTAATGTTGAATCTGAGGTAAAACGATTCTGGATTGGACCAGATTGATTCATTTTTCTGTTCCTCAAAATACCGTATCGTTTGTCCGTCATCGCAATGATTCTGATGTTATGAAACGTTAACAGAATGTGACATACAACCCTAGTTCGTATGGTAATTGTTTTAAGAGTGTTCGAAATTCATTTGAATATCGATTAAAACGTTGACGGATTTCATTGAATGCTCTGTGTAAACACTACAGTTCATTTTTCACATTGATATTTTTATGGATGACTTGACAAGAATGATAACGGATATGATAATGATAACGAAAGTGTTGAAATGTTGAAGTTGTTCTTGACTGAACTAACTAAGATAAGACTAACTGGTCACTTTTTTGTAATAATGTCAGCATGTAAATTAATTTGACGACGCTTTCACAAATGATATTGATTTTTTAAAGGCTTTGAGGAATAGTGATAGTGTATTTCTAATCATTTGCTTAGTGATTAATTCGAGGAATCCAGTAGTGATGAGTAGGGGATACTGCATATTTTTCAGTTAACACTAAATTGAATAACAATTCTGATTATTTCAAATGTTTCAGCAGCTGTTATCAAAAATTGATAACATATCGGACGCGATAAAGTTCATCGATCAGTATGAGCTTTACTCTAAGAAAACAGAAACGTATGATTCGATTTTAAGCTTCAAGAAACCACCCTTTCTAATGTAAGTACCTCATTTAAATAAAAACCTAAAAGATTCTTATTCTAAACTTTCATTTTTTCTAATTCGATAATAAAAGATCACCTGAGCTTTTGGATCACTTTCTGGTGCTACACAGTGTAGTTGTACAGTAGATCCTTCCGGCACTCGATCTGACGTCGGAGATTGAACGAAATGCTTTCGCATAACTGAAAATGGAATTTGAAGGAACAAAAAAAAAACGTCTTTATATTTTAATAAGATTAACTGTATCATTGAGGTTTTCCATTGTTTCTAAATACTATCGTTTGACTCGAAGACTATCAATTTCCTCAAGGAAATCAAATCCAAATTACTTCCACTTCCGATAATCTTCATACATACAACTAATCCCATATATATTATTTATCCACAAAAATCACTTCCACTCATAGAAATTAAATTTATTAGATTATGGTGCAAAAAATATGAAAGCTCTCCTAAAATGCTATTTAAATAATGCTTATTTCTTGCTATATCAGAAGATGAACAACTTCTTCTAAGAAGTAAGTAGAACTATCAGGAATTATTCCTACCAGTATATTATTGTAATATTAATGGTCAGATATATATATATGATTATTGATTGGATCGATTTTTCTAAAGAACCATTCATGTCGAATTCAATCAATGTCAACAAAATCCGATCTCATCGATTATAATCACAGTAGTTCAGTTCCATCCCTATAAAGTTTATGCACGTAGAAGCTACCGTGTTACCATGAAAATTTGACAAAATCCTATGCTGTTCGACGTCGGGGAGCACTTGAGAATCGCATCAATGCATCCAATCATCATGCTTAGCTCCAATAGTGTTCAGAATGGAGCAAAATCAACTTATTGCGCATTAGCTTGTATCCCGTCTAAGCCATCAAACAATTGAATGGTCAGCGTAAGAGTTCAATAGTGTGCGACACAAAGTTCGGACCTCATTTAGTCACTCACTCACTAACTGCAACAGCATACTACCAAACGAGTCAATTTGTCACATAATTTGAACTGGTTCCACGTCTTCACTTAAATTAGAAATATGTCCTTCAAGTGAATAATTTTTATAAGAACATTAAAATAGCATAACAGGTTAAAAAGTGCCAAATGACCTTGTAAATACAATTCGTAGTAAGTTAGGTAGATTTTCATATTTGTGGATTTCCAGGGAACTACAAAACCAATATGAGGCCGCTAGTAATCAGATTTCTAAGAAAAACTAAAAATGTTCAACCATAACCGTTGTATTAATGAAAGTGAAACAACACAATTGACTTACGTCCCATTGCTAGCCTCATTAAGCCTACCCCAATAATTAATTCCACATATGCAGCTAGGTGGTAAAGTTTACCTCTTTAACTCATCTTGAAATGTATGGCCCTAAGGGTAGAAGTAAAATTTCTGACGGGAAATCTTTAATGACAGGTGCGTAGCTCCTCATCACAGGTGTCCGACACATCTGTCATTAAATAGAAACAACTCTGACACCAATTAGTGTAAACGTACCTAAAAGCTTATCTGAAGCTATTAAATAAAAAAACCATTCAGTACTGCCAACTAATAAGAAAGTCCGATACTTTTCAATAGAAAAATTTTCCCCACGACAGAATATTTTGTACAGAACGGCTAAATAATTGGTATTTTGACCCTTATAGTAACGTCCCGATTGTTTCTACAGGATAGGGATTTTTTCAGAATTTTTTGACTCATCCAGAAAAATTTCATGTAGATGAAAGAATATAGCATTAACTTAATCACAAGCTCATTTTATAGTCTCGTTATACTGGACTGAACAGGAAAGCTTCACTTCACACAGCTGTTTTTTCTCTGTAACATTCAAGTAACGTGGTCCCTATGCAGACGATTGTGTTGAGACTATCGGTTTAAGGACGTAGGTACCACAAATGCCTTCGATCGCTTAACGATCGGAAATCTGATACGTTGTTTAGTGGACGTCGTGACGTTCTCACCACTTCATCCTTTGGCACCCATTCTATAAACCTTTAAGCAATCAGTAGATTGCATAGATAGGTATATCGATGGTTAAACGTTGTATGTCTATAAGTTAATTTGCATATTACTTAAGCTTACTTATCAGCGAAAATATCAAGCACATTTTCAAATCGGTAGTATATGATATACAGTGTAATCATAATAGAAATTAAATTAGATTGACAGACAAAAAAAAATCAATAAGCTACGAAAATATCGCTTAAGCATTGAGAAAAAGCGTATGTGAAGTTAAGAATTCAATAGTGCGCTTACGTATGCGGTACAATAAAGATGACGGTATTTTATTAAGGATACGGTATCATTATTGTTG
>KN716192.1:44281-54925 GCA_000816705.1 Dictyocaulus viviparus | reverse complement strand
AGCATATATTCTTCTCAGCATTAAATTTCCTATGACCTAATCACTACAAGATGAAGTAGCATTAATTCGTTTTATTATGTATAAATATAATAGCAATAAAATGAAAATGCAAATATTTTGCGACGTGTTCCCTCAAATTTGTACGTGCTGATAAGGAAAATTAGTTAAGTATAGTCAAATAATCCAATCGATGAGGTAATCGAGTCTCGAAGTATTCATTTGGATACTTACTTCTCGAAGGATACCACCTAAGAACATTTATTTAGTTCAAAGTAATCATTCAATAATGTCCCATATGTAACAGCTGCTATAAACAATGTCATACGACGCCAAAACGTATTGGAATCATATGGTCCGTACTGAAATTAACTGAATGCAGCATTCTGTTAGTACTCTTCAGTACGCGATTATTTTCGTTCTTTTATAAACAATCAATCAATACATATTCTAGAAAAACAGTGTAGTTTTTTTTGCATCCCTTGAAGAGTATTAGTTTTTTTCACCTCAAAGTGAGCGATTTTCAATCGACAATTAACTTTTCAGAGATCTAGATATTTGAATAAATATAAAAGCTAGACAACATGACTTTTAAAAAGTATTATCATAATGACACTATAGATTCTGAATGAATCACCTCAAACTCTGATGTAACTAACTGATGAGGCAAAAAAAAAAACATGGATTGAGAACGGTTTGCGATTCTATTGAAGGACGATATTCCATTTCAGATGATCAACCACCATTCATTAATTATTCTTAACGAAAAATTCAAAAAAAATGAAAACAACAGTAATCAATTGAGGAAAATCTCATGCGTTGTGTTAAGGAAAGATGATTCATCCTATAAGAATACTCATTAAGAAGTAGTTCTTGTAACGTTGAAAAAAAAATATCCCGTATCGTTTTATAAAACGATACAATTTCTTTGAGGCCAAGTAATATCGATATAGAATGATAGATGGAAAGTTTATGGATTGACATGATTACCTCACCCCGTATCACTACTAATTGATCAAGTGTTCCATTCAGGATCTACACGATGTTGATAAACTGAGTCATGTACGTTTCGACATCATCATCATCATCATCAAATACGACGATTTCATGTGAAGCGATTATTGCTGTTGATTTGTGTTCCTGTCGATGTCGTCATAGCATGCGATTAGATGGAACGATAGAAAATCACGCATTTATATTCATGGTGTTGAACATCCGTAATCACAGATTATCAGATATTTTACACACAATGGTCATTGCGATACAGATTACAGTACGCGCTTCATAGAGCACATAGCTGGAAATCGTTGCAAGACCCAAGGTCGATGATGAGAATTCAACTAACATCTACGATGGTACTGAATCAAATACTTCAAGCTTAATACTTGAAAACACCTTAGAGTAATTCATCAGAGGTTAATAAGAAGAAAAGCTTATAGTGAAAAAGCTTTTAGTCTCTAAACACTTTTGAATGGAATGAAATTTTACTCATTAGTTCTATTTTCTATATACTACTACTGTTGAGTTAAATTGAGTATAAATAATCATAACTCTTTAATTTGAATAAAATTCAAGTCTGTAAATATCCGTTCTGTCGAAAAATCGTAATTTTTTGCGCTTTTAGACAAAAAAAAAAAGAGAACTCGTTTTTGAAAGAAAATCTGAAAGTAGTAACATTTAGTATTACGGAGTTCATTAATATTCTGAATCAATGAATATTCTAGTGAATTAATAATTTACTCAGCTTCTTATCCATCTCGGCCTGATTTTCATCCGGAAACTTTTTCATTTCTATAACCTCAACAATGAAAAATCCTCATGTTCAACGTTCAACGAGTATTTATCGCTCTAATGTAATTTGCATATCACTCATTTCCTCTTATGTTTGCTGAATACTTTTCTTCACGATAGAAAAATGTTAGCTTTTTTTTTTTCATCAACAGGAATGAATAGTATTACCGTAGCCATTCAAAATAACAATTCATTACTCAAATATTATTCCTCGGCTTACAAAACGATTTTCCTCAATGGTGCTATTTTTGGAGGTAGAAAAAAAACGGTTAATTACAGCTGTATAATACTTTGTTTGAAACTAGTTTCTAAGAAAAATTTCGTATTCTATGTTTCTCATAAGTTCCTATGTGAGGTAATTTTCATTCATCTTTAAGTAGTGTGGATATTTTATATGCTTTGTGTTAAGCAATAGATATTACATCATACAATATTTTTTTCTCTAAATTTACCTCCATCTGCTAAATATAGCTCATGAGGTTTTTGCATAATTAAATCAGATTAATTGACTATTCAAAAGTTAAAGCTGTTCATAGATCATTCCGGTTGAAGAAATCACTAAAAACACTAGTCGTCATTTTAGGGAAGTTATTTTCTTGTCAAATCAGTATCGCTAACGATTATATGCAAATTAGCGGCTGTCAGTTGGTTTATTGGCCATCGAACCGATAAGATAAAGATAAACGTGGGAAAGGAGTGATGTGAATGATAAGAATGAAACAATATTACGTGTTTACAAGAGAACAGAATCAAATTGAAAACACTATTGCCCTCATATTTGAATTGATTAAGCTTCATGCTTATGAGTTTTATGGTTTCAAAATAATCTACTCCTGTTAGTGAGTGATATGAGTTGAGTGACAAACACAGAAAAAGCTAACAAATCATCTTATACGAATGTAATCAAATAATATTCATTCAGAACTTTAACTTTGTTAAAAATCATTGAAAAATAATAAATAAAAGCCAATTTTATAAATCTTGAAAGAGAAGCTTCAATACAGTCAGTCTCTCACCGCTACATTCATTAAATTAACTATAACTTTCTATAAGATTTAATTTCATGAAAATCATATAAATCCTTTATTATCAAGTGTATTTCATGAGGGAATTATTATATAGTCTTTACTTTCTTGATCTACAAAATGAGGTAGAAATTGGTAAAAAAATCAACTACGAAATGTGTACATATATACGTCTGAAATTTATGTCATCTAGAATTTGCGCGACGAATGCTAAACATCCTCACTTTCAGTGAGGGATGGCAGATATGAGGAAGTAACATTATCATATTTGAGTGTATTCAAATCGCTTTCATAATTGAATATATTCAAATGTCGTTCAACTACATTAATGTGTTGTTGATGTTCTTCTATGAGAAAGTTTACTATTGAAATGCGAGAAATCGTGTCAAGAGTTTTCGCACTCGAATTACCTCTACCTTACGTTACGCAATTATACGCACGACAATTTGCTTTCCCAGGTCGTCGTAGTTAACGAAGACCGACAGCCGATAGATGTGAACATGTTTGAGGTAATTTTTATGCTCAGTTGTTTTTTTCCTCACATGGTTCTGTTTTTTGTCAAGAGAACATAGAAAAGGAATTACTATTTAACAGCATTTCTCCTCATTAAAATAATAATTTTAATACATTAGAAATACTTGTCATTTAGATGTTTGATAGTTTGAGGAACAATACGAAACGTTTGGCTACAGTTCGCAAACCAGCTAGTTAAATGCGAACGAGGAAAACAATTGCTGGATTGCTTGAAGATTACGATACCGACTCGGATCGTTTTGAGCTGAATAGAACGCTGATTTTATCGTTGTAATGTAACGATGGTATGTAAGTGTATAGAAGTGCAAAAAAAAAAACCGAAACAAAAACGATTTCAGTTCAAGTTTTTTCCTCATTTCGTGAGGTTTGTCAAAGTCCTAAGACCTTCACCCTGAAGCGTTTTATGAGAGTGCCCGCATGTGGCGAAAAACGATCGAAAGCAAAGAGACAGAGTGTAATTTGTGTGCAAAACATTTGATACGCTTCAAAACGTAGACAGACACTTTGAAATTTTCATAGTATGCCTGAGGGAACAAAAATAACATAGCAGATCTACAAAATTCAAAACGATTTCATTTTGAAAAAACTTTTCTATAGAAAACAAAGACATTCATTATTACTTTCCATAAGATACTTATAAACTGAATCAAATTATCATCATAAGCTTATATCTTGTGGAAGCTTACATGCATAAGCAGGAGGTACGCTTCAAAAAAAGAAACAACCTACCTACCATATTTGTTCACTATGCCTTGAAGTATATAAGAGAAGTTATTTATAGAAGAAGTAGTTTACAAATAAGTAAAGCATAAATCAATAAAGTTTTGTGCTTGGTAAGTACGGTGACTTGGAAAGCACTGATATCATTTGTTGACAAACATTTGAAAAATTCTAGTTGTTGTTTTATTGACATTCGATGCGATCTAGTTCGAAGGCGAATAAAATCAAATTCTCATCTTCATTATTATTATTATTATACTATTATTATTACACAGAATATAACTAGATATTACGAAAAAAAAAGCTACCGTATATACAGTATCCAATGAGATCCGTGCGTGGGAATAAATCGCTTCACTCTTACGGAAATACATCTTTCTCACTTTTTATAGTGACTTTAATAATTTTACATAACGAACATTCGTAAGATGAGGAAATTTTTTCCTTAGTGATGAGTATCGTTAAGTGTCAGCAGAACGTATGATGTATTCAAGACATGACGGAAAAATGAGGGAAAGAAAAACAAGTGCCGATCTATTGATTGTATGAGGGGAAGAAAAAAAAACCAACTCACCCATTTATTATTACATTTGAAGCGAATTTTTCGTGCATTTATTGCTTTACATGTTAAGTGATACGGTCGCGATTTGATGACGTGACCGGATTGAGGTTGTTCGATTAGTACCACCTCTTCCATTACTGAAATATAATATCGATTGATTCCGTGTGATTTATGTGTACCGTAACAACTTAGAAGAAGATCATTATTGTATGCGAATTTGAATAATGGAATTAATTTGTTAGCTAAGATGTTTTGAAAAAAACGTTATGATTGTATTTTGTGAAGAAAAATCAATAACTATTAAAAATCATCTATGAATAAATATGAATGATTCCTTATTTGAAAAAAAAAATAATTGCGCCAGAGAATGTCATGGGGGAAACGGGAAAAAAAAAATGATTCAACAAAATTTCCATTTTTTTTTGTCTACTACGAAAATTATAACAAAATTTAAGAGAGATTTTCAAAAACAACGGTTTTCTTAAAAGTTGGAATTCATGGATTTTCCTCGGAGATATTAAACTGAAAACGAATGAGTTGATTAGAAAAATTAATCAAAGAGGAAGAAAAAAATTGAACACAATTGTAAAACGATATAAAGCTTTGAAAAAAACGCGTTATAAGCTCACTCATTAGAGAGGATTTCACTCATGAACTCAGTTTAACTGGATTTTCTTTTTCTACGATCAATTTTTCACAATATTCTTCTTGGGCACACCTTTTTCTCAACAAAGAAAACGCAGCATCTATTGAGGAAAAAAAAAGCCACATTTCTTTTCGCTACGTGAACGATTCTGACAATTTTCAAAACGATACGATCGTTGAATCATCTGATAAATGAAAACGACAACGGCTTTCATTATTGAGGAATTTTAGCCGAATTGGTAAGCATTCAAATTTCTACTCAATCTATTCAAACAACGCTGGAGGTGTTTCGGAGGGAAAACAGCTGAGAAACTATGATAACTGTTTGACTCTCAACGAATACCTCATTGATTATTATATTATCTTCTATTATGAAATACTAAAGACTTTGTTACGTTTTTTCTCCAAATCTTTTACTAATCGCATTTTGTTTTCAGTCATTATCCCTCTATTTAAGCCTATTTCTAAAACATTTCCGGCTTCATTTTGAGTGAGCTTTATGGATAGGATAATTTTAAGAGCAAAAAAAAAAAACGAACAAGCATTCAGTTGACGTTTGAATATGTAAATGAAAAATTTACTACCAATAATTCACTTGTAACTGATAGAAACTAGTAGTATTCAGTAGATAAAAATGGCGAAGATAGACATGAAATAGTTTGTAGATCGGCTTCAGAATATATAGAAATCGATCAATCAATCAATCAATCAATCAATCAATACTGCTACTTGTTACGAGCGTAGAAGGATGAAAATAACGATGGGCGAGCGGAATACTTAGTCATGGAATGACATAAAAGTGGCATAAGAATGTCACTCTGAATAGCCATCATTTTTATTCAGAAATTCTTATGAAACAGAACGAATAACATATGTTAAGATAAGCTGGTGCAAAAAATGAGTCAATGAGTTAAAAGCTGATACGATTTGATTACAGTAGAGATTATTGAGGATATAATAGAGGAGGATAACTGCTATGAAATAAAACTAGTGAAGACCTCAGAATCATTCCAGTATTCCATTCATTCTACTATATCATAATAATAGCTAATAATATATTAATACAGACGATATTTTTAATAGTTCTTCAATAATAGTATTCTAAAACTTGTATATTAAAGATATTAATTAAAATAACTACCTGAGTTAACTGGATGTAACAAAATGAGTAGAGAAAATAGGTAGTGAGGTAGTAGACGCGACATAAATGCGCCTCAGTTACATATCAGAAGCTCGAATGATGCTAAGAAAATATTGGGTTTCTTGTAAAGTAGAAATAATAGGGGTGATAGTAGCAATAATAATAATAATATGTGTAGAGGTCCGAAGAGCTAATGTCTATGAGACAGTCGTGTAGGAACGCCCACGTCGCGGATGCGACAATGTGGGCGTGGTTGAGGATTGCCCTAAATGGGCGTGGCAAGGAGGAGGCTAAAGTAATTGCCGGACTTTTCGCTTATCTCTATTCGAATACCGGAAATTACGGTAATACATTGACCTAACCATAAATATTTTAAAATGGGATAAACATTATTTCTATAAGATAAATATACATTCGAATTAGAACTACTGAGTTAAAAATCAAAAAACACAAAAATAATTCGGTTATCCGTAAGAAATACTTGTTCAGTATATCCCAGGCCGATGAGTCTTGTATGAGCCTCAAACGAGGTAGAGCTAATCAAAAGAGGATCGTTAAATCATCCAATGTAAATAAATTATACAAACAATTTTTTCGATTATCTAAAAACAACGAGTGCGTATAGAACGTTTCAGAACAGGTTGAATACTTCGATTGAGTGATTAACTTGAAACCAGATTGATAAATAAATGAGTCTAAGACGGAGAAAAAGTCTAAGGATCAATAAAATACCCTCAGTTGAGGGACAGATCGATTATGAGATAATAGCGTACACTTGGTTCTACGAAAAAACGCTATTTATGATTGCTTGGATGATAGTTGAGGAAAAGATTTGATGAACTTAAAGAAAAACAAAAAAAGTATTTTCCGAAATAATTTCTTATTGATTACACAAATAAATCTGACCGTTCAACGAACTCAGAAAACTTCTAAGCTTGAAATAAGCATGAGTTAAAAGTAACGAGAAAACTCAGCAACTCTTTCAATTGGTTATCAAGCTATAGACACTTCATTAGTGATGCGGAAATTTCCAAGAATGGTTTCTTTTTTAGGATCATAAGTATTAAAAATTTTGTAGAATAAATATTGTAATATTTCCTTTAAGAAATAGTTTTTTTTCCTCAATGATCTGTTTTCCTGATGTACTCGTCTTATGAGGTCGTGACGTAGACGAATATTCTCACATAAAAATTACCACCATACGAAATAACGCTACAACGAACGGCGCTCATATATTGTTTACTCGATAAACATCCCTACTCTACGAATAGAAAAAACATGTAAATATTTACAATAAACAGTTTAATAAGAAAACTAAACTACATAATTATGTTTACACATTTGTGTTTTATTTATATAATTCTCTATAGTAATTTTATATGCAAATTTCATAACAAAACTGTATTAAATAATTATGTATAAACATTTATTATGTCTTGTATATTGCTAGCTAATCATTACTTTACACATCGTACTTCTTATCATGCAGCTGTATTGAGAACGACTACCAATAGTGAGGTAAAGAGGTTTGAGGTATTTCTTTCACTCCGGATTATCTATGAGTGCTGTCCCATATCCAATATGTAAGTCGAATTAAGCACATTCAGGACGTATTCGACGGGAACGAGTTCAGAGTACTTCCGAAGAAAATATGATGAAATCGAGAAAAACAGGTTATGACTTGTCAACTACATTACAAACTCTATATTTATCAAATTTAACAAAGTTTGCAACACTTCAATTCTGCACAGATATGATTTTCATTACCTCATAATACAAAAATTTGATCTATTATATGAATTTTTTTCGTTTCGAGGATTAAAAGCCGTTCAGTTACGAGGTTGTGTGAATTGCTCTTAAAGGGCAGACAAATCATTATTCATAATACAAGCGTAGCAGTAGATTGAGGAGGTCGATTAACTTTTCAAACCAGACGCATGCAGAGTCATACCTTATCCAGACGAACTTGGGTACATACTGAATATGATCTATAGTTACCAGTAGCACTGAATCTCCTTCAGCCACGTTCTTTTTCATGTAGCATATGGAAAATCGTCTAGTGCCATTCCAGCTCGATATATTCCAATCCTCAGAACTCACATTCAATCCATTCGTTGTGATAAAGTTAGGAAGATAGCTGGTGCAGATTATCTTTTGTAAGCAAAATTTTGAAAAACCATTACGTCTCGTACAGAAAAAAACGTCTTATAATTTTATTTGAATTTTGTTGACTCACAAGCAAAAAAGTATCTCGATATTCGTTTAGTCACTTAATGAGGTAAAAAGCTGGAAGGGCTTATTTGTTAATAATATTATTACTATTACATCTACAATTAACTTCATAATCAAAAGGTTATATCCACACTAATTAGTACTACTCTTAGTATAGTCTTATTCAATACAAAAGCTGTAGCTTCTCGTTTTCCGAAGTGTTCAAGAACTACCGAAATCTTTTCATTCCGAATAAATGTTAAGCTGGAGATGTTCCTCGTGAGTAATCACTTTATGCTTCCTCCTTGTCTCTACTATTCAAAGATCATCAATATATTTCAGTTGAAAAATAAATAGAGGTATTTCTATCACTAACCAGAAGCTAATAATATCTTTAGTTTGAAAATTATTTAATGCATATTCAAAAAAAAAGACGAAAAGATGAATCATACGAAAACAGAGTATAATAAAAATTGAAAGAATATTTTCCTTAACCGTTACATAGATTCCACTAATAGAATATTTATGAAATAAACATAACATATAAAAGTTTTGCTTTATTGTTGGAAGAGGTATGAAATTTCCTCAAAAGCTTCTCCTACATGCTTTATAGACCAAAAGAATTATTATTAAAATTTCGTTTAGTACTGCACAACTTTTAATGTATAATCGTTCCTCATCTGTACTGTAGTTTCTTTTCCGATCTAGAAAAGTCCAATACCAATTTACCGTAGTCGTATGAACGATTAGTTTGATGAGACCTCGATGAGGGTCGAACTGGCATTCAAGTATGTTGTAGGCGTCTAATTACTGATCGCGCTACACACACACACACATCTCACACAGCTCCTAAGAACAGATTTTTATCTTGTTTTTCTGTCTTCTAGTGATCTAATGAAGAGAAAGAATCATCATAAAAAAGCGCTAATTCTGAAGCACTTAGACATCAACAGGAAGCAGCAGATGTAGTCATGAAAAATTCTAACCGGTTCGACAGCTGTGTTATTTTGAGACATTTTCCTCAATTAGACAGTACATTAAACTCAGAGGTACAGAGGAAAACCATAACGCTATGAAAATAATGACTATCAATAAGTATTAATTTATGGTGTAATAATATTTGACAGGTTTTGTTCGTATCGATTTCAAATCGTTGATGACGTAAAACAAAAATTATTATGAGATTTTCGAAACTCAAAGCCGCCTCCAATTGAACTCAAAATTCGATCATCTATTCAATATCGATGAACTTTACAGAAAAAGAAAAACGTGATGAATTGAAACTATAAAAAAAAAAGAACTCAATAAAATTAAACAAAAACGTATTGTTATGATTTTATGAGACGTTTGATCTACCGAGATCACTAACTTGTACTCATTGAGTTTTTCCACAAACGTTATATCATACATCAGTGATTGAGGTATTCGATGATGACGTTTTCGTTTTCTTTTTTTTTCTCTTTCTCAATCCTCAGTTTAGTTTTGTTTCGAAATTCTCTATGTAAATTTTTAGCGGTATTTTAAAATCATATTTTTATTCAAAAAAAAAACAATGAAAATCGATTGCCAATAATCAATAAGATAATTTATGCACACACAAGGCAATAAATTCATAAAAGAAAAAACATCTCTAAAAATTGTTCACTTTTTTTTTTCGTCACTACTTTTGTAATTACATATGAAAATTTAAATGTAATTTATTATTGTAAAGCATTATAGATGTCTTAAGAAAATTAGAAGTAAGAAAAAAAACAAATTTACTTTCCACCCACACTCAAATTCTTATTATTATATATTATCTATTGATTAAAACCATAGTAAAGTGAAAATAATTCAAACTATTGATCGGCACTGTGATGAGATCAAAGAAATTTTAGAGAGAGAGAGATCGTGATGAGATCAAATCAAAAAATCGATATTCGATTTCACTAAAGCTTTATTTAATACGTAAACATATATTAGTTTAATGAAATGAAAAAAAAAAAAACGTCAGATGAGCAGCACTACTTAAATAATCA
>KN716192.1:29879-41604 GCA_000816705.1 Dictyocaulus viviparus | reverse complement strand
AAGCTGCATTACGTTCTCGTCATCATCATTTCAATCCTCGATATTATTAATTATTCTATTGAACTCAATTTAAGAAGTGCATATCATTAAAAAATTTTTTCCCTTTATTGACTTGTAAGCTTAAGTTCAAATCAACATCAATATGACTTACTCTAATAATAGAGGAACTCACAAAGAAAAAGCTCGCAGTTTGTTCCATTACCGTACGTCAGAATGTGTTATTAAGTAACGTCTTATACCAGATTTAAATCGGCTATTAAGCGATCCTGATGATTTTATTTTCGATTAATGTATAATTCTCGTCATATTTTCAATAATGAGTTATGAGGACATTCGGATCTTCACGTGCATAAGAACTGAACCAGACTGAATTAATTAGGTGTTGTATATCGGAATGACTTAAAGTAGTCGGTCATTTATAAAACTTGTATTGAACGCTGGACTTAGTCAATTTGAAGGAACTCATGTAAACATCAACAATTTTGAGACTCCTCTTAGGCTTTTCTATCAACCTAATCATTTACATTGATCAGGCTTTACACTATACAATTCTCAAATCAATATCAATTCCATTAGGACTAAATATCTTCTGCTACAGTTAAACTAGATCAATAAATTTCAGATTTCAGACGAATAAAATGGTTCAAGCACGTCCATTTGAATAGAGTCATCTTATTCCTCAGGGAGCACTTTACCAAATGGTTACGAAATCGTGACATTTAATGGAAATTTATGAATATATTGAAAAATGAATACGCTTGTTCAAAGTGGGCTTTCTTCCTCATAGAAAACAAAGAACGCTGAAGAAATATGGAATCATTTTAAATCAAAAAAGAATTAGTAGGGCATAGTGATTGCCTCTACCTCATAGTTAGTCCCATTCCATTTTGTAATCACTTGAATACCACTCGTTCAGAACGAGTTCGAAGCTTATTCTTGTGATCTCTTTGTGATAAGATTAAAATGTGTAATGCTAAAATTAGTGATGGATACGACAGTTACTGAACGAGTGACAATACCGTAAGGCAAATGAACGAATGAGCGTTATCTTTCTGAGGGTTATTGTAAGTTATTCTAATCGATATTGTATTACTATTATTATTGTAAGAAATATTACAAGAGATAGCGGAAATATTCTTCTACCTCAAAATTATTCTTCATGTTTCAAATGTTCGATATCTACGAAAGCAAAAATAGAAGAGTATACAAAAAATATCAGTCTGAATACGAAGTTAAGACGAATTTGAATTCGATGGAACAGCCTTTATAGGAGAAGTTCAGCTACAGAGATGTCGCTTACATAAATTGATTAGATTATTCATCTTTCTCAATATTATCAGCTCGAGGCAAAAATGATTGATCTCAAAAATTTTTTCCACCATTTTAATATCATTGCTAAATATTCTATGCCATCATCATAACTGGATGTTCATGTCAATCAAGAGCAAGTTATTTATGGTCGGTAGTAATGATCACGTCGATAATTTGCATACGTCGACTTGTTACCGCCACCACAGAAAACGAATAATTACGGTTTTTTAAGGAATAAAGACAGTTGAGTACAAAAAAAAATTGACCTAGATCACCTAGATTTCAAATAAAAATATTGATCTGGACCAACTGGATGTCCTTTGATCATCTACAGAGTCCAGTAAGAACCAGTGAAACTACCATTTTCCCGTATCACGTGAAAAAGTAGTCCAGTGAGTCCTTTTCGTTCTAAGATTCGTTGAGCATCATAATAACTTTCTTGGGCATTTGTGAAGGAGTCTGACTATCGGGCCTAATGTTCTTCATGCAGTGCGTTTGGTATGCAGTGGAATCCAATCAGTTACAGCTCGTGTTCAAAGATGTTTATTTGTACACATTACGTGACGCATAATTACTCGACGATTCCATGGCCGCTTCTGTCGAATCGAGGCAAAGTGGTTTCTTATATTCTGGTGAAATTTTTAGGAATTTTTTGTTTGTGTGAAAATGGTCCATCGTGCTAGTCTTTCGGAACTCTGCTTGTTCATACGATTGTCCTTCACCTAGGGTTCTGCCAATCCTGTTGCTCGTGTGAAAAGCTTGTAGAAGACGTACAACAGGCAGATAGGGTGATAATTACAGATTGGATGATAATTACCAATGCCGTGAGCGTTTCCCCTTTTGTCAACGCAGGCCAGCTAATTTTCCATTAATTTAAAACTTTGCATTCTTACAGGTAGAGTGTGAAGAGTTGTGTTCGTATTTTGATGAGAATTGGTAGTGAATTATTCAAATGTTCTGAAACTTTGAACATGTATGAATTTAGTAGTGGTGGTAGATTATTCAGATGCTCTGATCTAATCCTTTCTGGCCCAGAAGTCGTACGATTTCTTGCCGGGGTTCGTGGCTGTGCCTAGGCCTACCAAGCCTTCCGTTCGTCAGGTGTCTTTAAATTGGTACCAAAATGATCCCCGTAGGATTAGCAGTACTTACACCGTAAATACTAGCCAACTCACGTCACAGTATAAACATCACACTTGCATTCAATTATCATTTCGATATCACGTTAAAAACGAATTTTTAAGGGTTTCCCAAAGGTACTGCCCAACTCGAAGAATAATAACGGTGAAAAGTTTAATAGTAGTGAGAACGGCTAATCAATTTTCGGATTGAAAGCACATATTAATTCTAAACATTGATTTCCATTAAATTTATTCCTAAGAGTTCAAGTGCATAAAGTAATCTAAAAGAGTACGTTACCACTAAGCATGGTATTCCTCGTTGGAGGGAGAAAAATAGAACAATTAGTAATAATTCACATGAATACGTTTACTACAAGCCGTTTTTTTTTGGTTTTCTTGAACCATTTCACATTACACCTATAACAAACTCAAGGAAAGATTAGTAAATGTTAATAGAAACAAGAAACTTATGAAAAATCTATCAAGTTTATTGTCTGGCTCTAATCTAAAGCGCTCTTGTCCTGTCATTAAGCTAAGATAAGATAAGCTTTGGGTTCAACGTGATGTCGTTTGTGGTTGTTGAATACGAGACTGATCTATACAGTGATTTGAGTTTACCACTCTTTTTCAAGTCAGTTCTGAACACCTTACCCAGATTTCTCTGGCACCGTGTTCACTGACCCCGGAGGGATAATGGACTTGTTAGGTCTGTTAGGTCGCGAACTAATTCGAGCTTGGGCGTAACCGTGGCACCTCCACCACTGCACCCCACATCTCCCTATTATAAAATGGAAAATATGTTATTTCTTATACAAATTGATGCTATGGATTCCGACCCTCCTAACCTCGGTGCTCTACAACGACTACCGCCCACAAAAGGAACAAGGTTTTTTCGTATTCAAAATAGTTAACCAGAACGTATAATTTGTTATAAAACATTAATTGTGGAAAAAATGCTCAGTATTTCTTGATATTTTCACCCGCTGCACAGCAAAACATTTCGAAAAAAACATTTTTTTTTGGAGGTGCTCTGGATAAATACCAGAGTCTCCAAATGAAGAGGAAAGCCAAGTGTCTCGCAGTTATGCATGATGTGGACCCCTATATGAGGATGATGTTCTGACTTCAACTTCAACTCAACTTAGTTATTAAAGCCGTTTCTATAAGCGCTTCTTTTCACTAAAAAATTAAGGCGATCCACTCCTAAAGAGGGATAAGGTCTGTGTTAGATTGGATGTTAAAAATTCAAGTGGTGAATGTTTTTCTGCAAGGATTGCGATGATGTCTGATTTAATGGAGAGCGCAATTGACGCAGACTTTTTTCTGGATTTCAAAAAGGCGATTCTACTGTGAGGTTAGCCTTCGTTTGTGTTGCATTGTGCCTTCAATAAAACATTACATACCGACCTTCAGTGTTTCTAAACAAGATTATAGTCAAAATATTTAGTTTACAAATGCCGACGTTAAAGGATCGCATGTCTTGAGGGATATTTCAAAACCTACTTCCTTTTCCTCTACATTCAATATTTCGATTTATGAATAGATGACAGTATTCGTATTGTTGTGAGCAATCCGTTGGTCAAAAAACGTCTTTTCCTGAATATCAACGGAATGGCCTTAGAGTTTCCAATCAAAAATGATCCTGTAATGCTCCTGGCAATAAACATGAACCGCTACTTCTATACTATAAGGATGCCAATGATACAATGTTTAAGTGGATGGAGACACTCAAAATGTTCCAAATGCTACCGATCTGCTATAAAAAATATGTAGTCATATCCTATAAAGTAGTTACTTGGCAAATTCCATGGATATAAACCAAAACTAAGCGACATATCCTGCAAATCATCATATTTTCGAGTTTAACAAAATCCAGGAGTTATCTGAAGAGGAAGAAAACAGAATGATATGAACGATGACAGCTGCCTAAATTTTCGTCTTTCCGTGACCCATTAACTAAGTTGTGTCTCAGACAATTGTGAGGTCCTATTGTTTAGTGGGTGACACATCTAGACCGAAATCTGGATTCAGCGACGGTTAGGTGAGGGACGTGTAATGATGTTATGAAAACAAAGTATGAAATTGATTTTTTTCTAATGGTAAATCGAAGATCAATAAAAAGCTTACATGAACTACTCACATTATATGCTAAAACTTCCACTACCTCAACATTTTGCCACAATTTGAAGACGTCAACATTACTTCAAATTCTTTTTTAAGATCTCGGACCTTTTTTTTTGAATATTTCCTTAATTTGACGAATCTTCATAAAACTAAACATTGAAAAACACATAGTAACCTTGCAATCGATTATCAACAAGACTGTATTGAGCTACCGAGCAGGGATTGGTACTGTAGGACAGCTTAAAAAATTGTTTCCTCATTTTCGTCATTCAGATCCAGCATGTATGCTTCTGAAGGCCATCATAATGCGTGACTTCCCGAATTTGCTTGATCATTGAATTTTTGAACTAGCGTTTCAAAAGCGCAACCAGCCAAATTGAAAGGGTAAATGTTTTATTTCATAAAAGGTAATTAGCATTATGAAATTCCAATTAGCCTCTGGTATTGACACCAGAAAAAGACTGGCTGAGGGACTGAAAAAGGACATCATTTCAACATCTCAGATTCTCCACCTTCTCCTTATATAAGTAGTCACGGTTAACTCCTCTTGTATACTTTTCACTCATAACCCGTAACAAAAGCTCCATTACACCTTTGATATTAAACTGGTTGGTGCTGTTAAAAAAGTCCGCGGGAAACCTAAGGTGAGCAACTATTCCAACTAATTATTCGGACGAAGCTCCATAAACTATATTCCAATTGGAGAATGCGGATCCGTTTATATTACATTATCCTCTGCAGTTTCAGTGAAACGAACCGAATCGAATTGACTAACGACTTCACTAGTGGGCGCGCGGCACAATGGTGTAGGTGCCGCAGTGACACACAAGCCGAATCAGTTCGCACCCGCCCTCTAAAGCCCACCAAGCCCGCCATCACTCCAAGATCGCTAAATTGGTACTAGAGAAATATATGTCTGATAGCTGGCACTGAATCGGTGGAGAGTGATCAACTCAAGCCACTGTATAGACATGACTCGCTTCAATCACCTCCACGATATCAGGTTGAACACGAACTCGTAGGCGCATCCCACCACAAGGGATTGAGCAACGTCAAAGCTTACCTCATCTATATTAACGAAATCTTTACTTCTACAGTGATTTCAATTCCCACACAAGATTGTTAGTGTTACTGTGACTTCAGTAACTCTTAAAAATTCACAATAGTACGAGCATAGTTATATCTGTCCAGTCCATGAACATTTCGACATCACCAAAACAATGCGATTTTCTCATTCAAGCTTAACTGTATCAAGTACAATAGCATTAGTTGATGATAAAAATCCTTGAAAAGAATACGACATGAGTAAATAACAACATTTTTTTTTGCAAATTGTTTTTATTGATTTTTCAACCGCTCAATAATACTCGCTGCATATTGTTTGCTTGGTGACAAGCATTTCTGAGACGAAAAACGTGAAAAATTATTTTGCACTTTTCTTCGCAAATTCAATATGATTCTCAAAAAAATTTCCATTTCAAGCTTTCAATACGTTTAGTAAATAAGATTATTACTGATCGATAATTGTATTAACGATATTGTTTCTATTTTTAAAGCAATAAAATCCTCATACAGTAATGAATGAACGTATTCATGTGTTACAGTAAGTAAAGAAAGCTGAAATCATTGGAGTAGATCAAAATCTTCAAGTTCATCCATTATTATGGTCTAATCCATAAAAATGAGGAAAATTTAACAATGTCGTTAATTTAAATAAGGTAGAGATAATTATTGTTATAAACATTGACGTTGATTTATATACGTCTCATAAACAGAACTGTTGAACAAGTTGATAGTAAGCTTACTTTTTTTTTCAACGATAAAATTATTCACGTAAATATCAACAATAGTAAACAGACAATCAACAACAGATCGTACAGATGTTTCTATAAAGATATTAGAAGTTTTCTAAATGAAATAATACTATTGAAAAAAAAATGAAAAGCAATGCTTCATTTAGCTTCATCAAGTTTTTTTTTGAACATAATAATAATAACAATAATAATTATAATAAAAAGAATAATCACATAGAATAGGAAAAGAGAGAGTCAAAAACTCGATGAACCTCTTGTCATAATAAGCCGAAAGTTCAGCGTATTATTGAATCAAACGAGAAACTTTTTAAATACAAAAGCCGGCTAGCTGTTGGTGAGCAGTTGGTGAAAATACCGGGAGAGGTGAGGTGACTGGTTATGGAAATATTGATCTATATGAGTTTGGCTTTGTCGAATTCAGACAGACGACGTTTCATTTCACAGAAACCAACGAGTCACATACAGTAATTCCTTGATCGATACGAAAATTCGATAAGCAGTTCTCATAAATCAATAAAATGAGTTCTGTTATAGTTCAACGATCGATGGATGTTATTTAATTTTGATCGGAATACGTGTCGCCATTCATATAAACACATTCCCGAATGGATTTATTTCTGCTCCCGCCACCTACACTACATAACATTGAAAAGTTTTTCTCCAAAAAAAAAAACTTTTGCTGCTTTTTTTTTTGCAATTCAGAAAAAAAACTGTGCTTACAATTAGACTCAATCAATTAATTATGTCATAAAATTCTCTCTGCTCATCAAGAAGTCAAATTATAGAGTATTGTGAGGACCTTAGCAGAACCCTACATTTTCTAGAATAATCACGATCCGTTAGTCATCTCAAAGATGATCTCTGAGCTTAAGGTCATACTGTAAGAATAGTACCGTATGAAATGAAGACAATTATATGACAGAAATTTTCCTCAATAATATCATATGATTAGAGAATCGAGGAATTTCTGAGGTTTCATTAAGCATCATAAGATTCAAAACTTTAAACAACCAGAATTCTTTTCACATTTTGTCTATCCACTACTTATTAACATTACTTATTAACATTACTGCAGGTAGATATTTAATTTACAAATGCCGAGGTTAGAGGATAGCCTTTTTTTTGAAAGATTCCTTAGAAAATATTCACCTTATCACTCCTAATGTTTAAATACCATCACCCTCAAGTTGTTATCACTGTCATTCATCTCAACAAACATAACATAACATTAATTATTCATGAGATAACGTGGCGTGTTTCCATCCCTAAGTTTGTAGTTGAACACGAAATTTCAATGAAAACGACTGAGCACTTGCTCAAACGGGCGGATGAACATTCGAGGATACCCGCAAGTGAAAAAGAAGTGCGGAGACAAATTATAACGCTTGCATCTAAACTTTTATTGCTTTCATTATAGAGTTAATGAGAATAGATAAGAATAAGAAGTAGTCACAACGTCATCGGTCTTGTTCAAGAAGTTATTGAAGGCTTTTGATATTGTCTCCAAGAAAAATCGTCTTCTTCCTGAATCACATCACGAAAGAGGAATCATCATGTCTCGTCAATGCGAATTCACTCATTAACATTTATTTATGTTAACAATTTGTAACTACAGCAGAACATCTTCAACTCGAAAACGTTGGTGAATTTCAATAGAATGGTTCAAGTTCAGAGTTGCAGGAAAGTGAATGAGGAAAATAATAAATGATACAACCAGTGGAAATTATTCGAGCAAAACCACATCACGTATAAATCATCACCGACGCGGTTAAAGGAATGATTGGATCAAGAAGATTTACTATGGCGATGAACAGAACCAAATCACAAGTGAAAGAACGCAGAAGTGACCAAATCGAAACTGATCAGCAACCAACATCGTTCATGATGGTAACAAACAATTTCATATCGAATTCTCTTCATACATAAATAACACCCTCCAGACTCAGAGAGTACCATATTTACAGTGAAAAGTTTATAATTCTCCCAAATTTCTAATTACCACAATTCAAATTTTAGCATGCGACTTCTTTAGCCAATTGGCTACCCAGCCACTACTTCTTTATTCTGAAAGATTAGTCATTGAAAGGACACGACGAGAAATATGATCAGCAGCTCATTGGACTTTGTCAAGCAGTACAATTAGGAATACCACATGTCCGAAAAGAATCGACAGAGCTCTGATGGACAGCATTTTCTGCTTGAACGAAGCGCTCACTGTATGCTTGAACTGTTCACGAGTTCATATTTCAACCAAGTCGAGCTGCTTTTCTCCTGAGCAAATATGAGTGATATATTATTTCAAGCTCCTTTAACAAGACAATTATCATTTTAATATGTTGACGAAGAAATGAATAGTGATTGATAGAGATTTGAAATCTTAATTTTCGTGCAATATTAGTGTTTTTTCTAACACTCTAACATAACTGCCTTCACCATATCTCTTTGCAGGAAAGTTTCAGAAATGAGTGAAAACTTAAAATACCGTACTATTGAACTAGAAAATTAACTTGGAATCTAAAGGACCGACATTCAAACTATTTAGATTAAAAATATAGAAAATCGTAAGTCGAAACTAGCATAATACACAATGTTCACAAGGATTCTATCACTGCAATCATACAATGTTCACGATAAAACAATCAATAACGTGAAGAGGTTTATTGAGGTAGGTCGTTTGTTTTGAACAAAACTATCAAAATGTGATCCTCGAAAATGTTGTGTAAACATAAAAATCGAAGTAAACGTTTATAGTCACGTGTCCATTTGCTCGTCTTCGATTTGCTGATAAGATCGCTTTTCGAGAAATAAAACTATTGACAAACCAAATAAATGGTTTTTTTACCTCTATATGGAACTCAACGAGTTATTTTTTATATACGGAAGTCGGAAATAGCCAAATCTTTAGATAAGGAAAGGATAATACCGTAACTTAGTTAAGCTGATGGAGTTTGATAATGTCGTTCACGATTTTTCTTTTCAGTCATCCCTTTTGTGGCGTTTCTATCGGAGAGGTTGTAAAGAAGATTAAGAATTGAAATTATCTTTCTTACCACAACATGTTTACTGATATTTACTATTGTTCTCATGATGTTATTGTATTGTAATGAAAAAAACAAAAACAAAAGTAAAAAACCACTGAGATAAGAAAAAAAAAAGGTAAATCTAGAAATAAAAGCTTATCCAATAAGATCATTTAAGTCAATTCTACCGTCAATCTAAGTACAAGACAAAGCAGTCAGCAGCTGACTTCTACAGATAAAAATCAGCTTTGATGAAATGGCTTTTTTATTATACAGAAGAAAAAATGTGAGGTAAATGTAGTTGAAGCTGTGAGGGTTTTTAAGATCAAATCTACAGTTATGCTGTTGAAAAATACACACTAGAAAAATCACTTATGTATAACGTGATAACGAAAAACATCTAGCGAAAGACTTACTTGCTTTATAATCAAGGAAATAATCGTCGTATGCGCTCTCGTCTGTCATCCTGCAATGGAAAATGTGCATATTGATTGGCGAATGTTAAGAGAGCTATGTGCAAAATCGATAAACAAAATTTTTAGAAACGAAGTGCACGCTTTAGATTTTGAAAGTATTGTGTTCTACAATAATTCATGACCAGAACTTTATAATAAAAGAAAAATATGCATTAGACGTGAAGCTTAGAAAATATGCATACATGAAACAGTAGCCTACAATTAGGAAGAAGAAACAGTGAAGGAATAAACCAATGTTCAAAAATTTTCAAGATACTAATTTATAGAATAGGGTGGAGCTACTAAAAATTGATCAGCTGTTCGCCTAATCGATATGATGGTCCAAATATTGAGGTGATATCGGCAGTGATCATTTGAAAATGAACTAACAATCGTTCATGTGCAAATTGTTTTAGGCTCAGAAGAATATGCAAAAAGAGAATGAACGTAAGCATTTCATCAAAATTTCATCATTCATCATTTCATCACTTCATCGAAAAGTGAACGAACTTCATCCACAAAATTTTTGAGGTTGCGATGTGTCGTTGAAGCTGTCTGGCTTAAAAGATTAGTTCAAATCATACCGAGTTTATTATAACAGAATGTTAGATTCAGTTGAAATGTTTTCAAACGAGAAAAAAATTGAGGGTAATTTTTAGAAAAAACATACTCTCAAACTGAAGAAGTAATGAATAGCCGGAAGACGTTTATCGGAAGGGCATGATGTTCAACTACTTTTATAACTGATGACAGTGTACGTTAACACTTTGAACGTTTTATGGCGTCTATTCAGCAAGATATGAAGTTGTACAGTTCCTGTCTGATTAAGACATTCTAGGTTTCAGATTGAAATCATTGATAAAAGCATTCACACGAAGAAGCGAGTAGATCAGTACCGAAGATGTTCGATCGATACAATATTATATCGTATCCACTGTATAAATGTGCTCATTGAGCAGTAAAACGCTACAAGTATGAAACTGAAACGTTATTTGAAATAGTTTCAGAATAATTTCCAATAACATGTGGTGCTTTTTTATTATTATAATTTAATTTACAACAATATAACGCCCAATTGGCTTAGGCTATAATAGAAAAAGAGGCGAAAAAAAAAACTTTTAGGAGGAAAGAAAAATACGGCGTAAAGAAAAAGTACTGAATTATTAATGGATAAGTAAATGAGTGTCTGATGAATAAAATACTGAACTTTCGTTAAATATCGGCAGTTTTTTTTTTCTTTCACGAAATTGTTCGTTGAGTTTCGCATCTATCAGGACGATGAAATTTCATTACAAGTGAAATTATGGACGTTGGAAAACGCTTTCGAATAAACAAAAAATCGATGATGAGGAAATAATTCGAGATTATCTAAACCGTAACGTTTATACGAGTTAGTGAAAAGCTTAAGATGTTGAAAAATCACAAGAATTTAGGACGTAGCCTGGTAGAACAGCAATGATTCGCAGAATTGATGACGATGAAAAGCTCAGATTCGAATTCAAAACCACTTAAAATTCACAGCGGAAACAAAAGAAACTATCGATTTTTTTTTTCTCCAAAGAATACGCTTTATATTTCGCTGTATTACGGTAATTTGAGAAAAAAAAACCGATGTCATTGTTATTTACCTTTGTATTTATAAATAAATAACTAAACTTATTGATTTTTATCCTCATATCAACACTTGATGACATCATCTCAGAATAGCACTAAGTTGGAGTCGAACAAGTCTTCTTTTCCAAATCCTTCTTTTTTTGTAGTACTTACAGAAACCATTGAAAGGAAAAAGAAAAATAAAAAACTTTGACTTATATTTCATTACTGATTATTTCCTTTTTATAATATTTGGCTTCACTTGGATCACCTGGATCACCTGGATC
>KN716192.1:14440-24783 GCA_000816705.1 Dictyocaulus viviparus | reverse complement strand
ATGTTCTGACTTCAACTACGAGTCCTTAGTCTTTATGCCGTCTCTATAAGCGGTTGCGGCCGCAAAAAAACAAAGGGAAAACCATTTTTAAAAGGTGAGTATTTGGGATAACGGGTGATTGGCTGGGTGTTCACGCTTTAAGTAAGGACTTTTCTTTTACAAGGTTAGCGATAATATTTGAATGAATGGATCACATATTAACATAGGCTTTTCAGGCTCTGAAAAAGGCGACTTTGCCGAAATGTTAGCCTGTGTTTGTGTTGTATTGTCTTTTCCATAAAACACTGTTTACCAACCTCGGGTACTGCTGAACAAGGTTACAGTTGAAATATTTAATTTACAAATGTCGAGATTAAAGCATAGCTAGTCTCGGGTGATTGTAATCTTCAATAACTTTTATAAGCTATGACATAAGTGAAAATTCCTGCCATTAGTAATGAAAAAACTACAAATATTCGTCTATAGGATTGTTCGCTTATCTGTTTGATTCATACTCCTACTCGTCCGTGGAACTCCAAAACATATTTTTCCGAACCCCCACCAAAACAATCTTTTAATATTATTGTCAGCTACCAAGTATGAGTGCTACGGCTATTCATCTCTGTGGTAAACTCCACAGACTTATCTTCTTCGTGAAGGTGATAGTATCGTGAAGATGATTGATAGTTTGACCATACATTGACTAGAGATGACTCCTCTCTACCAAAGTTGAAAGATTGAAAGATACTTACCTTAATGATCAATAGCATAATTCGTTATTGAAAGATAAACAGTCACGTGGGTTAGAAAAACTTCGTGAAACTGAAGTACGATACAGCAAATCACATGGACATTGTTTACTTTTTTGAAATAAAGCCAGAACAAGATAAGATGATGTTTGGCGTTAATCAATACCTTGTGATGGGATACGCCAATGCATTCGTGTTCTAGGTGACATCGTGGAGGTGGTTGAATGCGAGCCTGATCTATACACAGACTTGAGTCCAGCATTCTTTATCAAATAAGTGTTAGTTATCTAAACTATATTTTTCTGACACCGATTTGGCGACTCTGGGGAAATGGCGGGCTTGGTAGGTTGGGGGACGACCGCGAACTGATTCGGTACGACATGTCACTGCGACAACTCTACGACTGAGCCACTGAGCCCTGAAATTGAAGGTATGGTAATAAAATACACGGCAATGCTCCATTTTCACAAATAGCTAAACCCTATTTTGATTTGAATACATTAAGCCGTTCCGTAAAAGCCCGAATAATTCGTAGTATAGGGTTTCCATGTACTATACAATACTGACAAAACTGGAGTAGGGAAGAATTAATGTGTCGATTAGTGTATAGCAGATCTTATTGTAAAGACCACATTGTCATTCAATAGCTTTCACAACCTACTTCGACCAACATCTGAGATTTCCTCTTTGAATTTATCGCAGTAGAAGCCTTAACATTCCAAAATCTATTCAGATCAAAAGCAGCGAAGGTAATAACAAGTGTAGAATAACAACAGTAGAGACCAATAACAAGTGGCTCCAAATTGCCATGGCTTATCATAGAGGCTAGAAATCCTAACTCACAATTTCACTCGGTAATGTCTTACAATATAGAAAATTCTATGGATTATTTCAATCACACAGCAGTTATAAACTCACAAAGCACATCTTACCACCGTGCATAAACCTTAATTTTAAGCTATTTTCGGCCTTTGAAGTGAACCCATTTACTTTTTCTGCACACGTATGCTCGATTTCGAACGTTCTCTACAATCTTAAACTACGCGTAAAAATTAGTATTTGGTACAGATCTAATTTGCTACCTCGCTGCAGCGTTGTGTAGTAAGTGTAATCTCATATGAATGTGAAACTTTTATGCATTCTACTAATATTCTGACAAGAACTTATCACAAAATACAATCTCACACTTTATGTAATAGGTAAATACACATACGATGAGCTGAAAAGAAATTCTACACAGGCCCTGTTAGGAATACCGAGAATCAAAGCATGTAACAGTAAAACATATTCACATTCACGATATAAGAACTACAGAAGTTAATATTAAAAAGTCTAGGTAAGAAATTATTAACTATGATAACATTCATGTGGCATCCAAGCGGTTGTATAAAGAATCATGAAACTCAAACCGTTGACAACGAGTTGAAAGCGATAAAATTCACTCAAAAACGAGAGCTAAGAAATGGGAAGGCTATGTTTTCCATGCTGTGCAGAAAAAGCGGCAAAAACATCAATATATTGACAGTCATGCGTTTTCCACAGCACCTTCTGATACTTGATTTCGGAACCACTTATATAATTGAGTTGTCACAAGTTCTACACCATTTTTCGTCAATTCTGCAGAAGGTGGAGTAACCTTCCTAACGATATTTTCCTTACGCTGCGTTTTTGAGTGGTTCAACATTCGTTACATTGACTGATTACCAAATTATTCACGGCTGCTAGATCAACAACCAGAAATATTCAGAATGATGATATCTAATTTGATAAAAAAAACATAAAGCATTGGAAAATAGTGTGCAAAATGTCTTATAGTCATCGAGTCGTCAAATATATGTTATTGAAGTTCATAAACAATAATTAAAAACCCAAAGTTGTGAATGAACTACGAAAAATGATGATGAGGGAAACAACATAGTTATGAACAAGAAAATTTTTAGTGTGACCAAGTATATGAATCAATTGCACGTATACCAACTCAGTAACCGGATATTCTATTGGGACAAGTCAAGCTCCAACTAGTTTTAGAATCATACAATAACTTGTTTTTTTAACAGAAAAATCTATCTCTAAAGTAATGTTTCAAATGACGACCAAACAAATTACACTCAATTCTGCAGAATTACATCGCATATAAAAACACTGGCTATGATGCCATACACCGTAGTAGTTTTAAGTACTTCTTGAATCACACTAACAATGGATTATTCTATCATGCAATTCCTCGAACCTATCAATAATGCCGTTGCTATGGTTCCTTCCGTTATCGTGGAGCTTTCGAATATACTACCATTCAAGTAAACTGATAAGGGACGATCATTTGTCCAGTAACAGATACAACTTTTCATCGAATCTAGTGTAAATCGGCGAAGTAAATTAAGTCTTGAGGAATTATATCTTCATATGGCAAATTGTTTCTTCGAACTGAATTTGCGGCTAGACCTTTAAGAGTGATGTATTTACCTGAAAATCTCGATTTCATAATCGCATTTTGATTAAGTCACTGATAATATTTAAAATTATTTCAGTAACTCAACTGAAAGAGAAAAATATGTCTTGCTCAATAAAAATTGAATAAGAAACACCTGAATCTCAATTAATAAGAATTATTAAGAATATGGGAGTATTGCTTTGCACAGACGAAAGACTCTAGATTACAGAGTTTGTAAAATATACAGCCATAAATCAACTCTTCAGAGAGCACTCCCTCTTTCTCCACAAAAGGTTCTCTATAATAAAAAAGGGGGAAGACAAAAAAACCAAATATAACTCGCCAGGTCGTATAGGATAAGAAAACAATGGCAACGAGTCGACTCTTCCTACAATTATTTCAATACATGTTTCTCCATTAGCATCACGAGCTAAGGGATACGCTCCATATTCAAGAAGTAGGCGAACTATACTCATCCTAAATCAGCATAAACACTATTCAGTGAAGATAAGTTTATATATTAAACCCACTCTTAGAAAATGGAAAATGGTCATTATCAAACCACACGATAACTTGAAATGACAACGACAAATCATGATCACGATTATGTGCATATAAGAGTCAATAATTGTACAAATCAAAAGAAAAAAGGAAATTTTACCTTGGATGAGAATTTTTCAACATCACATGCAACGCTGTATTACCATCAGCGTCCTTCGTATTTACACAAATGTCAGAAGCGAGTAGACGGTTAACAACAAAGTATGACGGCATACTAGAATTGCATAATTCGTGAGAGATAAACTAACAAAGTCATTGTGCTAATACCACACCCATCGTAATCGGCAACATCAATTTCCTTCACAGCTAAGTGCAATAGAGGAATTTCCAGCTTTCGACAAACGTTTACCAATCGTCGTACATCTATCTATAAAATTCCTTTTTTACCAAAGTAATATACGCTTATGTATATACAAACATATATGTGTGAGTATAAGCGCATATATACGCACATTGCATATATGAATGAATATATTTGTCGATGTATGTTCACACACATGCATACAAATATATGGATGGATGTATACGAATACTGATATTTGTATGTGACAGAAACTACTGAAACATAGAGAAACTTGTACTTCCACTCGAATCCTCGAAGCCATGTTCATGTATCCAGTAAACAATTGGAGAGTCAGGAATTCGAAAAAATTACGCCATCAATAATAAAAGCAACGGAACGAAATTTCTAGATAAAAAACAGGATGGGAACAAAACATTAATACACAAACTCCACACTAATTGTACAAATTTGACAATTAAAACAGAAAAAAGAGATGTACTTATTGCGCTAAAATACGCTAAACAAATAAGGTACCAATATTTTAAACGGAAAATACAAAATATGTTGTCAACTTGGATAGTTCACAATGATTCCCAAGATTTTTCAATACCAGTATTTTATGAATTACCTCGACGTAAAAAATAAATTAACCTTTATCGATTCCGATGCTTTGCAAAATTCCACGATATCGTCGTCTTCTTCTTCATCATGCATGGGCAACGATAAACGATTCATCTAAAACGATAGGAGAAATACAATCATACATAGCCATGTTTCCACCAGCCTTTAAAATGCCAGCAGAATTCAAACAAAAGAAAAACATTTGCGAATTACTGTTCTCCTCGCGTCAGAAATATATCGCAGCAAAAACAGAAGTTGAAGAAAGTAAGTCATTTGACTCTATACAAATAAACATTCATGTAAACGTTTATCTATACCTACCAGTTGGAAGACTCGACATGTTTCCCTTGTGCTCACACACAACGTTACTATTAATACTAAAATCATCCACTGTTGTATTTATGCTTTTTTTTAACATTATACCACAATCTTAAATATTTCTGACAATCCTTACCACCTAACACAAAATTAATGGCGCAAACAAACGCGAAAATCCTACTTCCTGTAAACGAAGAAACGTAAAATGACAAAGAACAACTTCAGCTATTGAAGCAAGTAATTACTCAGCTATACTTCTTGTTCAATTTTTTAACTGAAAAATTATAACGCAATTTGTGATAACGCTAATTTGTTTGAAATAAGGTCACAATGACATAATTCAGACGTAGTAGGGGAGATAACTGATTTGTCATACCAAGCCAAGTAGTTGAAGTCCTAGCAGCACCACTCTTTTCTTCTCATCATCACAGCTATGATGAATGTGGTCATCACCGCAGTTACATAAATCTGTTAGAGGACGCTCACCCCAATCTACTAGCTGAAAAACTTCATAGAGGAATGATTTTAGTTGAAAAAAAACATAGAAATAAACTCAAGAGCATTGAGAACAAAATGGAGCGAACAACAACGTCAGTGTTTACAATGTTTGCTTACTACTACTCACCCTTTCTAATTCATAACACACTCGCTCAAAAACAAAAGCAATAATGTCTTGTTTTGGAGGTGCGTTCCTGCGTCCAGCTAATTCCATATGAATCGCTCGATCATTCAATGTATGTAAAAATGTTTCCAGAAATGCTTGGAACATTGTTTGAGTTGACAAATGAAGGGGTGTTAGATGTCTAGAAGTACTATTATGTAGAGAAAATCATGTCGGAAAATTATAAATTGACCTTATTTTAGGTGAAAATAAATTTAGTCATTACATTTATCATTGTTATCATTAGGTTCAAATTACATAAGTGTTAGGAGAGATGTGAGCTCACGTTTGTTGTAAAATCAATGCATGACTCCATAGCTCGTAACATTTGTCGAAGTAACCGAGATCACTATAGACAGCACCTCGGAATCGAAGGTAATAGTGTACATCCGCGTGAGCACCACCGAGTATACGTTCCCGAATCAACAATGCCTTCGAAGGAATATATTTAGTTCTTATTACATTTTTTTATTCGATAACAAATCACAAATTTATCCCAGTTGTCAAGAAATCTTTCCATCCTGCATCGTATAATACTTTTGGTAGCACTTACAAAAAACCTTCTGAATGAAAAACTCATTAAGTCCGATTAAAAAATTAAATTCAATGAGAAAATTGATACTGTAATTAGCTGATTGTCAGTGCTTTCAATCACTGCATCTTCGATGCCTTAATTTCAAGACAAAGCTGAAAAATTCGACCAAGTATCATATCTACTTCACTTATAACGAGTTCAACGTACGAACGAATCATTTTGAGTCTCAATACTAGCTATTTCTACTTCACAAAATCTAACTGAAATCTTCCAGTCATGAACGCACAAATAAATAAATTTGATTTATCAAAATGGTTCCGAGTAAGTAAGAGAGGTTCTAATAAAAGTACAGTCTTTCGATTTTGTTTTTTTTTTCAGTAAATCTTAATCCACATCACTTTGAGTACAATATTCAGGCATAACATACATTAAGTTGAATAACTAATTAGAAAAGTCTTATGACTGAACTTCTCTATTCTTCTTAAATGTGAATAGTGCGTTATGTATTCGACATTATTAATAATCACAATTATTTAAATAGTGTGCAATCTAGCAATGCTATGGACTATTGTCCAAATAAATACTATTTACGTCTTGTATGAATTATACCGATTAAATGGACCAGAAGCGTTGTGGATTTTTGTTGATCTACAGAGACGAATCGAATTATGTAGATGTACATAAGAACTAAAGCACTTATAATCACTGAATAACTTTCGTATTTCCTTGAACGTTTTCTAAATCTATTATTATAGAATCTTTATTGGAAACGATGACTCTTATTCAAATAATGAGGCCGTCCTCTTCACAATCAAATGGCGGCTACGATCTGAGACGTACCAGCAATTAGAAGCCAATCCATTGTTTCCGCTCAATTTCGCGCCACTTATTAAAGACTGCCCTCTTGCAGAATCTTTGACTTACGCTTTGAAAAAAGGGGCCAAATAATGAAAGTTACTGAGAGAAGAACTGAGGAATTAATAAAGGTAGTCTTCAATTAAGCCATAGAATAGGTACTTCTAAATAACGTTATTTTATCTTCACGTACGTAAATCACGACTCAAACCACCTTTTGTTTTGATAGAAATTAATGGAACATAGAAAAGCGACGTAATTAATAATTATCATTTTTTGTTAACAATCAATTATACAATCACATCAGGGTTATTGTGCGCTTATTTGACAGCAATACGGCGAAACTCTAGTCATTCAACTACATAAGGAATATTTTGAAGAGAAAAAACAGCCAAGCATAGAACATTTCTGTCCAATAGATTGCACAACGACTGTTAGGTATGTACCTGCATTCGAATTGCATCAGGACTATCCTCAATTGCTCGTATGTCTTCTAAAGTTTGTATTTCTTTCAAGCCACCATACACTTCAGAAACGATGAATCGGTCGTTCACATCGTTAACCTTCAAATTTCATCAAACTAATGAAATCAAGTATTTCAAACCAGTGAAACTACTATCTTGAAAAACAGACGTTACAACAAAAGTTACGAACATGTTTCCTATCTTCTTCAGTAAGCGGCACATTGATTGCATCATTCCATGCCTCAATCGCTCCCACCATATCCATCTTCTTGTCAACTCTTGTGCATCCCAACAATTTCAGAGCATCTCGGCGCTTTTCGCCAGAGTCACAATGTTCCAATAACAGTGGCAGCACCTTTTAAAAAATGTAAAATTAAGATACAAAAATGATGCAAGAAGAAATACCAAAATTTCGACGAGAACTAGGCTACACCAGATGTACTTTTGATAGAACTGGCATACCCAGTCCGCGCCTATCATCACAGCACACATTAGCGGACAAACTCCTAGCTCGTCGGGCATGAGACGAGCACCAGCATTAAGCAGCAATGAGCATACTTCTAAATTTTCCCCTTCCACAGCATCGTGCATAGCTGTGTTACCTACAAAGTACTAAATTGCACCGGAAATTTCATTTAAAAACAACCATTATTATTTTACAGCAAAATTCAGTCAGCAAACATGACTTATGACGCATTTCAATCCTAGATACTTATACACTAAGCTTCATCATTTCACAATGCAAAAATTTAACACGAAAAAACGGTCCGGAAATAATGGGCCAGAAATACAAAAGAGCTGACAAGGTGTGGTAAAAAATTAGTATTAATCAGCAATCTGGCAGTCTCTCAAAAGGGGCACTCTACATTAACCTGTGTTTTCAGACTATCAATTCCAATAATGTCTACATCGTGATAGGATACTTAGCACTAAACGCAGGTATAGTCTCCACAATAACAATGTAACCATCCTTCCATAAGTGAGGGCTACTTATCTTCCCACGTTGTTAGAGTGTTGTTCTATTCACCAAACTCGTGTTGTTGTAACCATGCGGCATTTTCTACCACTGCATTAAGCGCCTCATCACACTTATATGAAATGCCAAAGCTGTTTAATGCACAATGGCATAATAACGACCTTGCACCAAGAGCTATCACTCAGCAAAATACTTCGTTTAAACCATTATAAATGAGGTTTGCCTTAAGTACAAGAAACATAGATTTACACTCTAATTTTGTATATGAATTACGTACGTTAACTAAACACAACTTCTTCAAATTTATAACGAACATAGTAAGTGCTGCGAACGACGTCCTACATATTGTCGAGAAGGAACGAAAATTTTTGTCTTCAGTATTTTGTATTTGTATTTTGTGGTATGAATTTACTAAGATAAATAAATCTAGGAAATCAACTTCTAAGCTGTATGTGACATTTTTTTTCCTATTGATCATAAAAACCCCAGCAGAAAAAGCCGCCACACTCGACTTCAAATAAGATAAGAATGAATCCGAGGACTAAAAAAAATATATATATATATATATATATATATATATAAACATGCAGAACAGTAATGACAAACCTTTTTTGCTACTCCTGTTGACATCCGCACCACAACTAATAAGGTATTTCACTACTTCAACCTAAAGTTGAAGAACTCGTATTATATAAATCGGAAATAAGACTATCACAAAGCTATGTAGTGAAATTACTTTCTGTCGATATGCAGCTATCATTAAGGAAGTATGACCATGTTGATTAGCAACTTCTATGTTTGCCCCATGTTCTACGAGATATTTCACTGAAATAATGTCATACATATATGATTGACTTTAAGACGAAATATCACAAATGTATAAAACACTGATATTTTCTCACGTATTACACTCACCATGTTCAAATAGGAGAGTACAAATTATCTTTCTCTTGAATTATAAATATCAATAGAATATACAGTAGAAAAGGCTATGGGAGATCAAAATACTTATAAACAACCAAAACGAATTTTTAAGTATTATTATGGAAAGCTGTAAAATTTAAAACATCAAAAATCACAGAAGTCTTGTCAGATAGGATTTACCCTTTTTCAATTTCTCTAAAGCAGAGCAATTTAGTATTTTCCCGTCTTTTCTTTATCGTATCTTTGTCTACTTTAATTTCAGAGAAAAAAACGTATAATATTAGTAAATTAGCAGTCTAACTGTCCATGAAAAAGCACTGCTTCTATTTCTCTTTTAACAACATCATGATACAAAATCAGCATTCTATATCATGGTCTAAACCCACTAATAGTTGTTTTTAGTGTAATAAGAATTTCTTTTGAAGCATGGACATTGATTCCAGTTCTTTCTATTTTTACAATGAGAGGGTACGCGTTGTAATGAAATGACTCGACAAACTTCAATTGCTCACATGATTTGAAGAGCAGTGACTCGGAGCTGTTATATCATGAATCTTCCACAATACAATCATTCAATAGGCTGCTAGATGCTTTAATTACAATGAATTATTGCCTTTATAAAGACGTTGGAACGCATATGGCAATAATACTTGCAATAAAATCTTATCCATTGTAAATTTGGAAGAAAAAAATTGACATACAAGTCCCAACAAACAATAAAAGAAAAGAATATATCAACCAAACTACCAAAATGGACTTAGAAAAAATATTGCAAATACACCTATTTCTAAATGACCATCATAACAGGCTCCACGAAGTGGTGTGCTACTCGTATTAGTAGTTTGGTTAATATTTGCTCCAGCTTCTTCAACCAGCAGCCGAACTATCTTAAAACACAAGGTAGAAGAGAACAAAGCAGTAACCAAATTAAAAGATGGATTCATAGAAACATTACGGCTTAGCTAAAAGGCAAGAAAAATGGTAGA
>KN716191.1:465620-497224 GCA_000816705.1 Dictyocaulus viviparus | reverse complement strand
CGACGAATGGTGGTCACTGGTCAGTTTGATCAGTTTTTAATAAAATTTCGCTTTTTTCAAACCCATATCTGTTCAGAGATCGAACTTTTCATAAGATCACTTGTATGAGAAATTCGCTACGTACGGGGCTGTAGGTTAGGCTTCTTTCGTAAAGTAATAATTGTCTTTTTTCCATTACCGTTTCCATCTAAGTCTTAAGCGTTCAATTCGACAGATTGAACAATAAGGTCAAAAAGTCGTTGCCCAGTATGTCACCTTATGCTCCCTGTATGACGTTAGGTTTACTATGATTGAACTTATACAGTGTCCCTCTCTGCTTTCATACACCCATCCTACTTATCCACATAGTGTCGAGAGCTTCGTTATATAGTGATTTGTAAGCAAAAATGCTTAACAAAACAAATAGACCTATCTCATTGACATTTCGATTAAAGAAAAATAAGGCTCTTATTTGTTAATTTATTTGTGTTTATTGTTTAATGTACAGTTGTGGAGTGCAAACGACTTTTCATAAACATTGATTTTTGTAAACTTTAAAATAGTGATAGTAGTGATAGTGAATGATAATAGTCGCTTTAAATTCGTCCAGTTAGTAAGAATGTTTCGACTAATTGTAAAGGTTATACAAAATTAAGACAGCAATAATAAAAATAAATCAATAATATTAAATTATACAATAGTTAGAAGGTTAAGGAGCTGGTGCTAATCAAAAGCATCCACATATGCGAGCAATGCGTGCTGCTGTCAAATCCGGTGATCGTTTGGAAGAACCGCTTCCGGATATTCTTACAGGTATTTAACATCGTATTTATTATGATTAAAATAATTTTAATTAATTGAAGTATTAACCAAATGCAGCAGAAATAGACGGTAAGTGTGGATAAGGTAACAGAATTGTTACATAAGAATCGATAGAAAAATTGATTAAATTCAAACGGGAGGATTAAAATTTGATGAGAACATTGATCAATAGTATTGATTTTAGTGATGTCGGTTTGTAATCGTGCACAATTTGAGCACGTACGACGTTCGATGCGACGCGTGTCAACAATGCGTGCGCTTCAGAAAAGCGCATCTGAAGCACTGCTCAGCGGTCCCGTCACGAAAAAATTCACCATTGTGTGAGTATAAACGTCGTTCTCTTTTGAACGTTCGACGCCATTTTTATAACTATTACCATAGGTTTCTTTTCATCATTTATCTATTAATTGATTCTATCGTTGTTCAGTGACACTCGAACTGGTCATGTATCTGAACGTAGCCGACGAAATCCTCCAAGTACCGATTGTCTTTCAACAGTTGAAAAAGCCGTATCAGAACTTCCTTCATCACCTAGAGCTACGCGTAAGTTAGTGGTAATTTTATATCTTTTTTAATTATATGTTCTAATGACTGTAAATCGATCAGTATCAAGCTGACCAGTCTTTAACAAAAATATTCGAGGGGTTACGTTGAACATCCGATTCTGCCACATTTTACGAATATTAATGAGAATACCGGCAGCTTAGTTAGATATATTCATGGAAACTCCGAACTCCGACTGATTATCAGCACTCTATTTTTTGTGGTTCATATTATTCTGGCGCTAATCCAGCCACCAGTGAAGAGCGTAGGGAAGGTAGCCTGCGGACCGATTCCAATTCAGATATACTGTATTCAAGCCTGCGTCCTAATGCGGTCGGTTGTTTCTACCATGACGCTACGCTTCAGCTAATAGTCGACTATTCCTTGACAAAATCTAAAAAACGACAAATATTCTATCACAGGTGTAAAGCAATTAATACCATCAAGAAAAAAAAATTCATCAATATTTTAGTGCCCATGAAAATCATATTGAATTCGGATAAAATTTCATTGGCTTCACTGTTAGTGTATCTATGCAAGGATGAAGTAGTAGTAGTAGAGTGGTAGGAAGAATAAGTACTGTCAAGTAATAGAAGTGAGTCGTGAAATATAAAAAAGTACGTCCTGAGAATCGGCTAAGAAAGGGAATGTGCTGCTTCATTTCAGCGATAACTCAGCGAAAGTCGAAGAACGATATTTTTGGTATTCCAAGTGACGTCGCATTGGTGAAGTACGTTGAACTCCACGCAAGTGTTGAAGCAATTCGTCAAAGATATCATGTAAGAAACAAAAACACGAATGAATTTTTCATTGCTCCAGATGTATCTATATTTCTTTGTTTTATTTTTTAACTGAAGAAGAAAACTGAATAGGATAGACGAAAGGAACACGGAGTGATTAATGAGTAATCATCCTCACACACTTTTCTCTTGTGTTCATTTCTTACAAGTAACTAAAAAATTTTGCTCAGTAAGAAAATACAGTAACCAATTCGAACAGATTTTCACAATATCAGAGTTTTAATGAATGTTTTTTTTTAACCAAGTGCATCGATTTTTGTTATTCGTAACTTCAGACGAATGGATTCAGATGTTTAGTGAGTATTATGCTTTTTTTATCAAAATAGATTAAAATCAATAAGTTTGGAAAACTTCCAAAAAATTTTTATAAAAGGAGCAAAAGGTATCGTATTATAATAGTATTATTTTAAAATCGGAATAAAACCTCACTAAAATTTCATTTTGATCAGTTTTCAATTCAAGTGATTTCATGAGAAACCATATTTCGCAATATTCCAATGCTTGAAAAAAGATGCCTTGATGAGAATACGATAGTTGTTCAAATATTTTTACAATAAGTTTCTGTTGTGGGTAAAGTAAAACAATAACTATTTCAAAAAAATCATTAAGAAAAATAAATGTTATTTTTTAAGTCAGTACACGAAATTCCGTTCAACTCGATTCGTCGATGGCAGTTAGTGGTGTCCCGGTGTTTGGTTGATGTGCAACCGGTTGAGGACATACCTGAACCATCAAAAGTATTTGCTTGGTTTTTACTTCTTAGCTACTTCTTACTACTTCTCAGTGCAATCATTTTGAAATAATGTATGTATGTATGCATATTAGTCGTCGACTCGACTAGTCGTAGTGGTTCTCATTGCAAACGAACACAGCATGTCATTTCGTTTTGTGGACGAGTTGTCATCATTATCATCATCATTTTTCGACATATTTAGAACGAGGCTCGATATGTGGTGATGATAAAAGGAGCACCAGAAGTAATATTGAGTAATTGTAAACGTGCACGTGCCAATGATAAAGTCGTTGACATTGATGAGAAATTTCGTCAAGAATGTCAGGTGAATTGTTCATTACAATTAAAGCTGTTAAAGCTTTGATCAAATAATATGGTAGTTTATTGCGGTTATTTACTATTCTCAACATTGCATAAACCGTAATCATTATTGCACCAACTTAGTAATAAGCGTTCTAGATGGCATGGGAACTGTTAGGAAACGCTGGAAGGCGAGTAATCGCATTCGCACAAGCGCATTTCAATGCGCCAATGAATGCCAAATTTGCAAATGGTGAAAATCGTTGGCCAGAAGATTTAGTGTTCCTTGGAATGGCGGCCATTATGGATCCTCCGAGGTACATTACAAACCCTTTTATTAAAAAGCGAAAAACTAATTAAACAAATAAATGGTATAAATATGAACAAGTGATGTTGAATAATATCCAAGAGAAGTAACATATTCTACGAATTTTTTTTCATGAAAAATCATTGTCGACTTAACGATCAAAGCGATCCGTTCACCACCGGGTTACTGTATTGCCTATTTTTAGGCCCGAAACAGCTGCTGCAATCAGTCAGTGCAAAGGTGCTGGGATTAAGGTAGTGTGAAAAAAAATTTCCATAGAATATCATCTTAATATTTAATAACAAATATATTTATTATGTATAGACCGTCTCAGATGAGAAAAAAAAACTCAACAGAAAGAGAAGAAACTTTTTATTTGACTGATCAAACTCAATCCCTCTTCTGATTGCATTAATTAATATTCACAACGTTTTGTTGTTTTTAGATGGCAATAATTTTTTAGTATTTGTACCCATATTTATTTATTGTAAACTGCTGAATTAATGTTATGTTATATTAGAATGTATACTAAGAATGTTTGTCAATAATTTAAGGTATTTATGATAACCGGCGATCATCCAACAACCGCAAAAGCCGTAGCAACTCAAATTGGACTCATTGGTGATATGAACGATAAGGTAAGCGTGAAGATTTGGATTTTATCATGTCACTCTTCATTTATCTTTGATTCTCTTTTCTTGTAGTGTCTCTGTCTCTTCTTTTTATCTCTCCCTCTTTTCAAATTCAAATGAAATTTACTGTTTTAATTTAAAACGATACATTCACGTCATTATGTAAAGACAACAGGATCAGCGTAGATAATCGATACCTGTTTTTCCTCAATCTTTAAGATTGTTTTCGATCTGTGCTTTTAGCTTCCTGTCTATCTTTTTGAATTTAAGCTTATCATTTTTTATTTCTTTGAATATTCATTTGATTTGAGTCATCGAAGTACAAGCAACCTTATCTGAAATTTCCGTTGAGATTTCTTCATACTGAACGCTAATAGTTTTTAAGACTCTATCACCTCTCGTCTATGGAATCGATTTGATATTTATATCGATTTTTTTACATTGAGCAAAAAAATTGTATCAGTTTTTATTTTTTGTTAATCTAAATGATTTCTAATGTCAAAGCGCAGTATCGTCAATCATTTCTACAGTACTCATGTAGATGGAGTTGTCATATTCTGGACGTTCTACAACCTGAAGAAAAAAAACATTATCAAATTATCTGCGACCATATCGAATTTTCAATCGATCGTCCATTTGATGTACTTTTTTCTTAATCGATCGAACGAGCGTAAATAATCGAAATTATATGAATGGATCGTATCACTTACCGTATAACTTCCATAACTTTCCTCAAAATAAATTTTATAGAATATGTAGTCATAAAAGTAAAATTCAGCTATGTATATCACTACCATCACGTAGCAACAAATCTAAAATTGAAATTTTGGTATGAAAATTATTTTACATTGTGTTAATTAAGTTAGTTAAGCAAACGACAAACTGATTACGAGCTAACGAGTAAGAAAAACATTTTCATCATTTTCTTATCGATTATAATTGTCTGCATATGGTCATCAGTGAATCGATAAACGAAATCCAATAAGAAATAAGCGTCATTACGGTAACGCATTTAAGCGACATCGATCAAACATTCTTGTAAATATGATATTCCATATTTTAGTTCATCTTTACTCGTTCATCATTTAGAAACTCTCCGTCTTAATACTGAATCTAAATTAGCATATTAATGAATTTACCTCCTCACAATGCCAACTGGAAGGATATTCTGGAAGAAAAGCTCCAGGCTTAGTACCATTCCACAACATTTCCCAATCTTGTCGTACTAGAAGTAATGCAATACCCGACAATGACCATAATACGATTTGTATAATACATTCGGTAAAAATACGACACTGAAAAGAAAAAGAAGAAACAAAAAAACATTTTCAAGTTGTTTTTCACAATGCAATTTTGCTGTTCAACAGCTAGTGAGCAAAGATCTTACACGTCGTGGTTTTGAAAGATTCATCAGAACATGAATAATACTGAAGATGACGCCGATAATACTTAACAGCTGACAGATGATAGGTAGACGAATAGCAGCAATATATGGTAGATCATTGTCATCAAATCCTAGCACGCTGTGAACACCCGTCTGAGCATGAAAATTGATCGGAAACAAATCAAAATAACATTGAACAACTTGACCTACCGGTAAACAGTTTTGTACCCGGTTGACTAGTCGGATTTTCTTCGTCGGTAATTGCATTGATTTTTCAAGTACCGTATCTTTAGAGCTAGGAAATACATAAGCTTGATCTTTGTTGTCGATCCTAGTACTCTCTGATTCAGTACTCATCGTAATTTCAACTAAATCTGGACTTCTTTCCGAAGTAACGGCAATACTGACATTGTTCTTGACGCTTTCGATTTTTCCGCTATGAAAGCTTTTCTCAGTGCTGCTGACAGTACTTGAAAATTTCGTGTTGTTAGTTGTTGAGGGAATTTCTGTTGTGGTCATCTCATAAGCGACACTGTTTTTTATGGTATCAACTTGTTCCGTGACAGATTCCGGCAACGAATCTGTATACTGCGCCATTTTCGGTAACATTCCGCTTCTTAAATTCCTTGCGTGAATTTCTTCAAGACTTCGATCCCTCGTAACTAATATCTAGAAAAATTAGGTATGATATAAATTCTATAGACGACAAAAATGAATATGGTAGAGCAAGAATCTGATTCATATATGTTCGTACTTGACCTATTTTAAGTGCTACTTGCAGAACAGGTTTTATACAGTAATGATGTGGTTACTTTTATATATTTCAATATTATAGTTGCTCTAAACAATAATGTTATATAACTTTTGCATTTCCTTAAAAAGTTACCCTCAAACTATGTCTATTTAAAGGCTTACGGTATCCTCGCTTAGATCATTTCTTCTTCTAATAGATCGCAAGGCCATAGAAGCTTCTCTATTGAACTCCTGAATAAATATTTTTGAGAAATTCCTTTTTATACCTAGAAATTTTATGAAAACAATAAACATACCGAACCCGAATGAGACAAGGATAATCTCATGGCAAGTACACATGAGCTTAATGACTGAAATTGGGTAAAAAACTTATTGTTATTTATTGTTTGATGCTATTGCTTTTAATTAGTGATGTTAATGACATTGTTATCACCTAGTGTGGATTAATCAATAAAATAATGAAAGGATCTTCGGTGTTGACCTATCCTTTGTGGCGGGTTGCCTCCCCCTACGCATTCGTGTTCAACGTGATATCATGGAGGTGATTGAATTCGAGGCTGATCTATACAGTAACTTGAGTTCACGACCCTTCTCCAGTCAGTGCTAGTTATTTTACCGTTATTTTATATATTTGTCGGCGCCAAAGAGGAATGGCGGGCTTGGTTTTCCTGGGCGGCAGCTGCGAACTGATTTGGGCCGGTGGTATGTCACTGCTGCATCTCCACCACTGAGCCAAAGCACCTCTGATTAGTCAATAAGCTTATATGATGGACTTGTAATTATTTAGATTAATGACAGGGTTTAACTAGAAGGTACGTAGAGTAAAGTAATTGTACCAAATGAATAGCTAGTCATTTTACATATTTTATTTCTAAGGTCAATGTTTTATGTTACGTAGCAAAAGCAATCATTGTTATCGTTATGTATTCCCTCTTTACCTCAGCGTTACGTATCTCACATAGTTCATCAACGGACAGCAGTCGATAGATTCCAACTACAGCCATCATAATTTGAAGCGCTTTTATCAAATAATATGCACGCATCTGAAATTATTATTTAACGTTTTGTATTAAAATATTATTAGAAATTATTCAATGAAATTTTTATGATAATTCAATTGTGAGGTTAATACAGCTATATATTTTCGATTCCCTTTAATTTTGTAATGAGTTAGAATTTTGGTTTTAGTATGAATTGATTGATGAGACTTTACAATCATCTATAATTTTATAGTGAAGTTTTTATTATACTTCTTTAAAACACTTTTTTCAACTAAACGTGTTTTGCTTATAATTAAGTAAATTACTTAATAATCCTATGTTGACTAACTCGGTTTTGACCAGGGGAAGAAAAAAATTGACAACTCCAATCTCAAATAAAAATCCTTAACTCACCGTTTAGGTTTTTAATAGACCAGTCCTTTCACGTGAATGGTAGAAACTGAGTAAATCACTCAATATGAAAATGTGTTATCAACACGTAATCAACGCTGATAATCGTTAAAACTTTGATTAGAGCGTTTTTCTTTCACTGATGGTTCAGTCAATATCACTGAAAAACCTCAAGCTATCGATTATCTTCGTTTATCCATTCATCATTTTTTCATTGTGTTCAATATTCATTGTTCAAAAAATTTTAGGGCTCCTGTATCGAAAACTTTAGAAAAAGCATTTCAAAAAAATTAAAAGTCACTTTGAAATAAAATGCTGGAATTCTTCGCCTAGTAATAAAAGAAATCCATAGAGAAACAAAAAAATGTGTGCAGTATGCAAGCGATTTTTTCCTAGTTCATTTTGCAGACTGGTAAAAATAAACAAACTCGTGATTGGTGCGTGGTGACCGGCGAACAGTTGCAGGATTACGGTAAGATCGAATGGGATACGCTTCTACAACACAAGTATATCGTTTTTGCCAGGTGAACCAACCATGAAATTCTATTCATCAATATTTTTCAAAATTACATTTATAGCTGTTTTAATGATTAAAATTATAATGTTATTGACTGATTGTACAATTGTATCATCTGATCTTTTTCGAAATTTATCACAAAAAATGGGGGCGCAGTGGCTCAGTGGTGGAGGTGCCGCAGTTACACGCCGACCCAATCAGTTCGCGGCCGCCCCCCAGGCCTACCAAGCCCGCTATCCCTCCGGGGTCGGTAAATTGGTACCAGAGGAATCTGGATAAGATAACTGGCACTGACTTGGTGAAGAGTGATCAACTCAAATCATATTTAGACCAGGCACGCATTCAACCACCACGATATCACGTTGAACACGTATGCGTTGGAGCATCCCGCCACAAGGGATTGATCAACGCCAACAATTATCTTATTATTTTATCACAAAAAATGTTTACACTGGTATTTTTTTTTCAGAACAAATCCTGAACAAAAGCTGCGCATCGTTCAAGAAGTGCAGCAACGAGGTGAAACAGTAGCGGTAACCGGTGGAGGTGTAAATGATGCTCCAGCTTTAGCTCATGCCAATGTCGGAATCGCTATGGGACTTTGTGGTAGGTTGATCCTATATAAATTATTTTTCTGTCGTATTTTTATGGACATAACTTCGAATAGAAAACATATATTGAAGTGGCTAATAGTTTCATACATTTTTTTTTTCTTATTTTGATGGTCCTGTGAGTTAAATTTCTGAAATGCTTACCACTGTGAAGAGTCACGTTTATTCTTTTGTTGAAGTAAAAATTTTGTATGCCCTGAGCCAAGGAAATGACAAACTGTTGAGTCATCTGAATATTGATTGGGTATAAATATTTGACTTTCTTGAAAAAAGCGAGCAAATCGTAAATTGCATTTTAGGGCAGAGGAATATTTTTGATAATATTGAGGATATTTGTCCTCATTCGTTCCCTATATCGAAATATGTGTATTTTAGTAAAAGATTCAGACTCAAGAAGTCGAAGATATTATCACAATTTCTTTTTCCTCGATCTTAACTCATCGGTGGTAGATTTCCATTGTTTAGGAAGTGACATTGCGAGACAAACAGCCGATATCGTGCTTCTTGATGATAATTTTGCATCAATTGTAATGGGAATAGAAGAAGGACGTCTTTTATTTGACAATTTGAGGTTTGCCAAAAAATCAAGGTTGATTAGATACTTATAGATAAACTACAATAATTTTTTGTCTTCGTTCAGACTCTCATTAGCATACACGTTTGCTCATCTGTGGCCTGAACTTTTTCCAATTATGCTTACGTTTGTACTCGGCCTACCTCAAGGGCTTTCACCAATGCAGGTGATTTTTTTCTATCAAAAAAGTATTTCATACGAAGCAATAATAATTAATATCAGCGTTTATGATCAAAATATTAGATTTTGTCCATTGATTTGGCATCTGAAATGCCGCCAGCGGTTTCGTTAGCGTACGAACAACCAGAACAGGACATCATGTTAACTCGTCCACGAAGTAGAAAAACTCGTCTGCTCTCAAAAGGACTACTCGTTTATGCGTATTTTTTTGCTGGAACTGGTATTACAATTGGTTGCATTGCTGCATACTTGAGTGTTTACTGGTTTGTTCTTTCTTTTCAAGTCTATAAAATAATTTGAAATGTTTATATCAAACAAGTGCAATTCGTCTTAGATTAAATCTAAATTATTTCTCACTCTTACTACTTTTTCATGTAAATTAATGGAGTTAAACTGGAGAGTACATAGTAGAACACTATATTGTTGCTACGAATCGTCAAACGATCACATTTTCTTGTTCATTAACATTCTATTTAAACCTGAACGGTCAAAGACAATGAATTGAATTGAGAGGCGGGCTATCTCTGAATAGTGTTTATTGTTCATTTATTTGCTACTTAGGTCAACAATTAATTCAATAAGGATTAATAATCACCTGGAAAACAACCAATGTTCTACTTTGCTCAGGTATCATAACATCACTTTTCGTGATCTACTTTTTACTGCTGAACATCATTGGAAAATTGGTGCCGTTAATTTTACGACGAGTGACGGTGTGATCTATGATGAGCATCAACAGTTGTTCATTAAAGGTCAAGCAGCTGCAGCTTGGCAAATCGTTCTCGTCATGTCACAAGTAAGAAAGAAAATTCAATAAAATTTAACTATTTAAATTTAAATATAGGGGATTTTTACAATTCAAATTACGAATTCATTCAAATCCAGCAAAAACTCTCATTTTCTTATTGATTATGCCACAATATTCATAAGATTTCCCAACATAAAAAACTGGTGATTAATTAAACGAATGATTTGAGTAAAATGGAAGATTCTTGATTAAATGATGTATTTTGTTGTACTGTGATTGACTACGTTCAACATTTTCCTCAACAACTCAACTCAGTGGTATTTGATCTATCATCTGATCAGTCTTTAATCTAGTAGACAATTTATCAAAATATTTATTACATTTATACGAGAAAATTACAATTATAGTATTACTATGCAGGTATTTCATCTATATAACTGTGCAACAAGGCGAGTTTCTGTTTTCAAACACGGTATCACAAATGTCGTCTCTGTATTCGCTGTAATTATTGAGGTAGGTCAATTTAGGGAAAATAATCCCACAAAGAAGACCGGGTTCTACTAGTCGTTTACTAATTTAGTGATTCATAATACATGATAACATATGTACTTCCATAACATTAGCAATTATTACAGATTCTTATGTTGGTTATGTTCGTCTACACCCCGGTCAGTCAGTATTTCATGGATACGCATGCACCACCACCACACGTGTGGGCCATTGCACCACTAGTTGGTTTATACCTTCTTGCATATAATGAGGGACGAAAATATTTAATAAGAAATTACCCGAAAAGTAAGTTCAATAAACTCGTTAAATGGTAGGTCATTTCGGCAGTCGTATGTAAGACGGTAAATTCCAATAATGCGTTGCTCTATTTGTAAAATAATGCATATTTTACGTCCAAATCCATAATAACGATTGTTGCTTGTTCTATTGATAGTACTATTATTTTCCAATTTCTTTCTGTTCTGCCTTTTCGTTCACTTGTTTTTTATAAACTTGTCCAACTGCGTGTTCTCAGCTTACAACTCAAACGGAGTAAATCATACTTCTCCAGAAGCGATTCTCTACTATGTAATTATGAGAAATTTCTGTGATTGTTTTCAGCGATTATGTTTAAATTGAATGCTAAATGAAATAACGTTGTTCAATGGGTAGATCTTTTCCGTTGTAATTGTAATATTGTTTAGTAATGCTATAAGTTGATATATAATGTTTTATTAAAGATACAACACAATAGAAACATAGTCTGGTGTTTCGCTGAATTTGCGAATGATTACATCGTTAACAATGATATATAAGGACGTGTGGTAATGTGATCTACTAATACACTAGGATTTATGATAATTTGGCGTCTAAGTTCGTTTTGATATTTGGAAAAGTTATTGAAATCTTCTTAAGTTATAAAACCCGATCTTTTCCACCCAACACTATTGTTAAAGTAACTTCTTATCATTTATTCCGAGTGCCTTAAGTCGTTCCACTTCCTCACGTAATCCTTTCAAATTTGTTTCAGTAGTGTCTGAAGGATGGTTTTATTGATTAATACATTGAAGTTTTCATTGAAAAAGCAGACCTTCGGCACTGATCAAAAGTGGAGTTTTTGGTGGAGACGGCAATGGAGTTCGAGAACTCAACAGATGGGCCAAGAATTGATCGAACTGCGTGAAGGAGAGACTGTCATGCAAGGTTTCTAATGAACGTAGTGGTGGCCAAAACCGTTTGATTTCTGAAATCAATTATCTTCTACTACACATTTCCAAAATCAAAGATATTGGTCCATTCATAAAATCGAATAGTGATTTGTTGTAAAGCACACCGCTCTAATGAATGGTGTAGCTTTAAAGCTTAGCTCTGAGTTTGGTCCGCCCAGGCTTCTCGTGACCTACCATTCTTATGATCTACCTTACTCATGATCTCCTCAATCGTGATCTACTCTTCTCGCGACCTAGCATTCTTATGACCCACTATTCTCATGGCATTCCATTATGATTTGCTGTTCTCATCTACTGTAGGCTGTGAATTTGACCATTCCTATGATCTACCACAGGAAGTGACTTAGCCCTTAGTTAGCTCTGTCCATACGCATCTTCATATCTACTCTACCACAAGCGGTGGGTTAAATGAGTGCCACATACTACAACTCCGATGAGAAAAGTTCATATTTGTAAAATTGAATACTAATCCCGGTTTTCACATAACTTTATTTTGTAGCTTACCTCCTACCGATATGTCGTCTTCAGCTTTGTACGTCTGGAGACGTGGAGCACTTGAAGACCTTGCAATGACCGCTGTAGACATTACAGCAGGTCCAGGGATATCTAGGACACTTTAATCAATTCTATAATGACAAAACAAGAAAAAAGAAAAATAAATTCCTAACAGGTTTGTCGACGATTTTTATCCAAATGGTCACCACCACATTTTCCCATGAGGACATTTGTGCTAATCAGTCGATTTTGAACTTCAGAACCGCCTAGAGCATAGATTTTAGATCGTATTCCTTCATTTCAAGAATAAACTCATCTTGAGAATATAAGTGCTATTACAGTATGTGGTAAAAGATGAATAGGACATGTTACTCGTTGATTAGCATAACCCACTCGAATGTATGGTAATTTCTGACCTGTTAGCAAATTAACTGTGTGATGCTTGAATCTATATGGAAATCGTGTGCGACGAGCTAGAATAAAAATATATTAGCGACAAGTAGCAAATAATCTATGAAATCAACCAGAGAAAAGTCAATAAACACCAAGCACAAACTTCTATTCAAGCTCTAAGCAATAATGGACAAGCAATCAATATCTATTTGATCTATATGTCAAACTTATATCGAGATGGAGAACATTTGCTAAAATTGACTACGATTTCCGATTATCTTATTAGACGTTTGTCATCGATAGTAATTAACTACTATTACACAATTATACAACGAAATATGAAGCCGCCATTGATGTTCACATATCATAAGCCACAGAGAATCGCTAATCGATCAATAAACCAATCGTAAATCGAATAATGCTGATGATTAGCTGCGGTTAGCAGAAGGATGTTACGAATAATGAGATCATTATACGACAACTCGTCCACATACATTTATCGTCGGCACCAACAATCTGATCCGTCTTTGGCAACGCTGAAAATAATGCATGCGTTACATTTGTAGATGAACATCAGAACATGCACTAATATTAAGAAGAATCAGAAGACGAGAAAAGCGATAGTGGACAATACGAAATATTTAAAAAGATTATGAGAAACAGCCGACAAGTGCAGTGAGTACGACGACAGATGTACTCGCGAAGTTCAATCAATCGCATTCTGTTGAGAAAAGAACATTGTCATTGTATATATACAGGATTTTCTATCTACATAATTTTTATAATCTTTGGTCTTGAGAATTACTATTATTGTCATTTTTGTCAGATCTCCAATATTACAAATTTCGAAAAACCAAGGTTCTACTAGGACTAGCAGTAAGCTGAATGCATAAAAATTTTAATTTTCATCGTAACGGACGGAAGTCATCGTAAATATATAGAAATACGATATATTCAAACAAATATAAACCTCTCAATTATTGCAGAAAGAAAACATTTCGAGTCAACTTCGATGAGTTTGGTAAGATCTCCTTTCATATTAATTTCAAAAAATGACATAAATCTATTCTAATTAAACAAAATATTACTAATATTTACCTAATAGCTACTTTGTAGTCAGCGCTGCCGGCAATAATTAACTACGAATACAATACTCAATGCTATTTTTATATCTTTATAGGTAAATAATTCGTTATATTGCAGAAGAATCTCAAAACCTATTGTATAAGACAAAATGAACTGAGTTCGTCAGCATTGTTTCAGTTTGTATTCAATCAAAATCTTATTATCATCTGCATAGTCTTTAAAAAACATCATGAAATCAGTAAAAGTTCAAAAAATGTGATCTATCGTTTTTACATTGCTAAATATTCTGCAAGTCATACTACATAACTGAACGATTTCTAAAAATTTTGCAAACAAATCAGTTACTCTCAATGCAATCATATTATTCATAAATTATTTTGTATCGAAAGAGTGTTTTGCCTTACGACAACGTCGTCCATTTGAACTTACATGTGCTTTCTTTATATTCGATTGGCTTCTCTTCAACCTCTTTGATGCTGTTCATTGCCCTTTTTGTCTCATCGACAAGATCTTTGGCCCATTTTCCTCTACCATGACCCACTGTATTTTGATAGTCATCGTCACCTATCGAAACCTTAACTAATGCCTTAATATAGAATAATTCAAACGCACACATCACTTTGTGATTTCATTGTTTCTCATTGTACTGATACAACCTTTTATACACTAATGATATTTTAAGTTATACTAATTTTCCTAACAGTAATAAATTCAACCTAGAAGAAATAATGGACATTCAAAAAAAAACATATATCGATTAATTCAATAACCTTTATTTAAACAGGAATCGTATACCTTTTTACGTTCGTACACCAGATATTTAGTGAAAAAATGATGTGAACTCATCTTGATGACTTCTAAATACAAATTATTCTAAATAAAAGAATTTTTCCTAGGAATCAAGATAAGTAATTTATGATAGTCCATTATCTGGCGGTAGTGGAAGATTTGTCAGGGCTGTATTCCAAAATTGATAGAAATTCTTAGTTTATAAGTATTCTTGATTCACACACTATAAATTTTATAATAAATCTTTCTAAACTATAAAAAATACAACGACATTCGGTAGACTGTATAAAGGAAATGAAAACACTATTCAAGAGCTGACGTGTCAAAATCACAAAAATACTAGTTCTAGTTCAGTAAGCAGAATTGTGCATTAACCTAACACCAATTACTTATTTTTTTAGGACATTGAATAAAATTAGACATAGACAAACATAGTACAGTCGTCAGTGTGCTCAGAACGATTGTTTAATCATATTAGATCACACTAACAACACATTAGATAGTGATTAATCATAAAACAACTTAACTGAAAACACACCTCACTAGGACTTTTTATAACTCCACCATCATGACGCCAGTCATCAAGATCAATTCGTGGTTTATCACCTTCTTCGCTTGCTTTCTCACATCCAATCATATTTCTTTGCCTTTTAGATCCTTTATCTTCTGCTGCTGAAAGGTTTAAAACACTCATCTGTGTGGTTAGTTGTTATAAAAATATATAGAGAACAACACACCATGCCACTGCATGACTGATGAAAAAAGTAAACAAAAAACTAGGAAAATAAAATGGGAATGCAACAAATGAAAAACAAATGGAAAAAACTTTGACCATATTGCTTAGAATTCACTTCGTCCAGTGCAACTAGATTCACGGAATGAGCGTCATTGAGATCATCTTCAGAATCCTGATTATGAGTTTTTGATGATGAACTCAACAAACTAAAAAATGATTCATTGGAAACTATTATTTTGTTTTTTCAAAAAAGTAAAATCTGGAGCCAGAATATATTGTCATAGCAAAAGTAATACCCGGATGCTTCGGCTGCTTTTTGATTCTCATTTGTACTCGAAACAGACACATCATCTGAACTGATCTTCGGTACCGCCACAAATATTGACGTAGGATTTTCGTTCTTGTCCTGTAAATTTTGATCAGTCCAAACTACTATCATATAATAATTCAAGAGTATAATGCACAAAACTAAATGCACACGCCCTGTAATTACGATCTGCCATAGAAAGAACAGTTTTGTTCGTAAAACTGACCAATAAATTGTACTTCAATGTTTACCATAGATAAGAATGAAATGCAGCAACGAAAGTAACATTATAATCTCGTAGCTTTCTCTAAACATAACTCTTGGAATCTATACTGGTTGCATTTAGAGTCGTTCACATTGATGTGCTACTTTAACTTCTGTCTATAACTCTGTCAACGACGACTCATGAAATCAATATCCTATGTGCTCGTTTATCTAAACTCCGTCTATGGTGTCTCAGTATTAGTTATTCACTATCACTATCAAATTATAATCTTCCACCGATACAACATAGAAGCACGAACCCGTAGCTTTCTAAAATCAGCTAGAAAGAGTGATTTAAGACGGAAAACACTTTAAATTCCTTGTTGAAAACATCGATGAAAGAATGAGAATGACAAGCGGGAAATAGTCTAGGTATCAAAAAGTTTGGAGTAGATCGTAATAAAAATAGATAAGCCCTGAACTTTCTTGTTCGCAGCATACCACTTTGATGAAAACTCATTTTTTGTGAAGGAATGTTGTCGATGAACAAGGGAGTCATCGGTCGAAAACCTATGCATATATAGGTCGAAGATTTATGCAGAGACTGATAATATCTTCACTAACAAGTGATGCCTCCATTTATACACTGATAATATCAGCTTTCAAGAAAGGTTGAGTTCAACAAGTTCTCGGTGCAAAAATTCGTTTCAAAAGAGAACTGAGAAAAGAAATCTGTTACCAGAGTGGAAAATTCATAATATAACGTTCTGATTGGAATTTTCTCCGCATATGACTAGTAAATAAAAGGAGGCCTGAGAAAGAACTTTGTGTTACTTATGAAAGGACTACAAAAATGTGCCAAATATGCTTAAATCGAGCAGCTCGGGAAATTAGAGCACGAAAGAAGTGCTAAATCGCCCAACGTCAAAGGCAGCCAAGCGCAGCGTGCGGAGTAAGCAGACGTTTTGGTGCTGTAGCTTTGGTTCCCTAAATTACTGAGAAAGCGCCCTCATGACTTCATTCCACCAAGGTGGTGGCGAGTCTCGATAGCTTTACTCTTGGCTAGATTCCATAAAGAAAAGGAAAACCAAAGCACATCTTGCATCCACATTGATGCGGCAAGCCATCTGGAGGGAGTTAGAAAATATCAAGTCAATCATGGCACTTCAGTCTGCCACAATATGACTTCCTTTAGAACATTAAAGGAATACCCCTTGAAAGCGAAACAAAGAAAAGCTGGTGTTATAAGAGAATTGACGACAAACGAACAATAAGACCTATATAGCGCCCAAAAAGATGCATATCCTAACCTAGAACAATCACCTGTAAAATCAGCAGAGCAAACATAATCGCTGCTAGAAGCTGTGCACGCAGTTTCACTAAATGAGTTTGGCTGATGTCACCATGTACATAGAAGATTACATTTTAGCCAACAGTCGGGCAACATAAAAGCAAATAGAAATATAGCTGCATCCCCAATAAAACTGGCCGTACAAGTACACCATTGATCGTGTATCCAAGTGATGTACTACAGTGCTAAAAAATCAAGTTTGTGCCATAATAGTCCTCTAATAGATAATGTTATCCTATCATAGTACATATTATCGAAGACTAATTAATAAAACGAATTATAACAACTCAATAATATCGGAGCGAAAATACTAAGAAATAACCTACATTTACAGATTCTGTAGAAAGAGGTGATATCGATCCATTGCAATTACCTTCACGTGACTGACTCTTTGTCATCCCATTTGTTTTGCTTGAAAAGAAACTAATACACTTACGAAAAAGACAACCCATATACGAAAATTAAACTAACTTTAGTCGACTTTCGTAAATACGTTCTTTCTCAGTCAGGAAACACGGATAAAGTCCAGGTGAAAACAACAACTCAATGTGAAAACGATCCATACCAACCGCCGTACTGTCTGCACGACTATCCTCGTATACCATGAGTACCACCTCAAATATACTAAATCAGAAAAAATGACTTGATAACGACAAAAAAATCAAGCATCTACTACTAACACATAAAACCTACTTGGGTCATGTAATTGAATTCAGTGACACCAGATAGAAAATTCATGGCTCGTTGCCACTTTTTGTCATCAACCTATGAAAGATAGAATTCGAAAGTACAAAATAGGTGGGAAAATTAATTCAAGTACAAAAGCAAAAAAACGGCTAAGCAACAAAAGCATTGCCAATGAAAAATAGCTATTACTGACATTCGTGGAATTACTGAAACGCACCAATTTCTTTTTTTGCATATTACCTCAATAATAAATCCAAAAGCAAGTATTTATTTTATCACATCCAACTCACTGAACACAATCCTCCATATCGAATCAAATTCATGAGCGTATGAATATGACTTTCACTTGTAAAATACAGACGAGTACGTACATGCCGAAGTGGTGTTGCAATGCCTTGGGATGCCCTGGAATAGAACCGGAAAAAAATTGCTTTATTGATGAAAAACCTTGGCATACTGGAGTTACTTGGATAAACTGACTATACTAAATTGAAGATGAAGAACTGTTAAATGCGACTAAGTTTTCAACATGTCAAGTTTTTTCATTCTACTCAGCATATGTAGAAAAGACACCAATGTAATTTATACAATCGTTTTACTGTTAGTCAAAAAAAAAAAAATAAATAATAGAAAAAAATAAAAAAATAAAATAAGAATAAAAAATACCTTATAAAACTAAAAAGAATGTTTCAATAAATCAAAAGATTGCTAGTAGGAATTATTAAACAAATACATAGCAGAAGAGAATAGTTAACTTTGAAAAATGGCGAAAATGAGTGAAAAACATAATTTCACAGACTAAAGTAAAAATGAAAAGTTTGGACAACAACTAGATAAATACTACAAATCATAAAAGAGTAAATATAATGTAGATTGCAAGACGAATACTTCAAATTCTTGCCTGGGATCAAGTCTTGTTTGGCTTTCATCCTCTTCAGAGCATTCAATACACCGATGTAGATCGTTTCTAATCTTTTTTAAAAGCGGAGTGCAAACACGTTGAGCAACACAAATCTTATTATCTTTTCGAATACCATACTCCTAAAGATCCACAGATCGTAATAATAAAAATAAGTCCTGAAAACATAGTAACATCTAGCGTTTCATTTGAGTACAACAAAACCGCTGCTGCTGAAAAACTGTTTTATTTCTTCAAAAGAAAGCAATTATATTTGTTACCCTGATACTTCCAATTCAAAAGAATTTGAAAGATTGAAGTACGAACTAAACATTATAAAAGGAATTATTTACCTGTGGTACAACAATATCTGCCATATTTTTCACACAGACGTACATCCGTTCAAACTCTCCTTCGTTGTTTATACACAGGTCCGGATTGTGTTCCATATCGTACTTAAGATCAAATTCAAATGTATGATTTTTATACAGAAAAAAGATGAAGCAGAAAGACATAAATAAAAAAAATGGAACAAAAAGTCGTACCGCAAGACAATAACGTATAAAATCATTTTACCACACCTTAATGTTATCGTATATGTCCGGTATCTTTGAAATATCGTATTCAACATCTCCTAGTTTATTTTCGCGCCTGAACTCCCTCAATTCTTTACCCCATCTTTGTTCGGCGAGATCCCACGTCTCGTTTAAATACAAGGTACGGTCTACACAAGAAGAACATTAGTAAAACAGCATAAAAAACACAATTTATCAAATAATTAATTGGAGCGTATAGCGCAAAAAATAAAATTTCTACTACAACATGTTGGCTTGAAACAAGTCTTTGTAGACTGATTCCTTATCTCATTCAACTATTTTTTTGAATGCGACAAATGAAACTCACGAGGCTTACTGTGTTTGTTGTGCTTGATAATATTGCACATTTGTTCTACATATCCAGCAATTTCGTGACACATTTTTTTAGGATTTCTGATAAACTCCATTGCATTATTTATTGATTTCAGACCATCTGGATTCAATGCTTGATAATCCTCCGGCGTCCATTCGCGATCAACCTCAATTTATATCCTTGACTATGCAAAATATATATCATGTTAAAGGATATCGAGAAAACATACTGTCCTCACAAAACGGGATAAGATTTTTTGAGTCATAATGTTTGAAAATGTGGTAAAATTTTAAATAAAAGCCACTTGATATGGATTTTACAGTATACGAAAACAATGAAAAAAGTAATACACAAAGAGCTTGAGCATAGTATGGGACATTGACAAATATTAACAATGAAAAAGCAAACAAAATATTTCTGATTAGTATACTTCCTAGTAATGCACTACCTGCAAGGCCTGATGTAGATATCCCTTTAGTTCGGATTGGAAATCTCTTGCATGACAATCGTCATCCAGTAGTCCGTCAGTGTTCGCAGATTTTACCATTTGCATTAAGATCGGCGTCAATTCTCCTTCCAACGCCAGCATTCCCTTCATTAAGAATACCATTGAGACAATAGTAACATATTAGAATTTTGAATAATTGGAAAGAAAGAGTGCATTTGTCAAAATATAGAAGGCGTAGATATAGAAAAAACAAAGATGAAAAAAGAAAATCTCAGAAAGTAGCATTACCTTGGCAAACGCAGCTGCTGTCATCTGAACCCGCCCTTCATCAGATGCATAGATTTTGAGGTCATGACGATATGTTGAGTGAAGACGAAGAAATCCAAGACCCTGAGAAAAGTAAACAAATTTTTGACCTATTATTATCCAAGAACTTTCGTCCAAACAAAGAATAAGTAACAAGAACCTGCACATCCTCTGGCGAACTTTTGCCGTCTGCTCGTCGGATACCTGGATAAAGTGTACGGAAAAGCTTACCCAGTGCTTCGGCTTGCAAGTTCCCTAAAAATTTTTGATTAAAGACAGCTTTTTCGGGAGGGTTCCTGTGAATCAGCTAGATGAATGAAGAATCAACAATACAGCGTTGTCACCTCAATGTTGTATAATGTAAAAAAAAAATTTGAACAAAAAGAAGTCTATGCAAAATTTGCACGCATCACTGCAAGACCATTAGCTGATATTATACAGAACTACAAGTACTAGTTATTTGGAAATTATGTACAGAAAATTGGTAAAAACGAAAATTAGGACTATAGCGCACTACTATTCATCTAATTACACAAATACTTCACTTTTTATCGTCATTTTTTGACAGTTTGATAAGGTGAAGATTACTCATTGTTTCCGTATTAAGTTCTATTATTGGCATTCAACCGTAAAGATTACTACGCGAAAACCTGGAATAAGTACTACGTCTTGCGCACTCTGGTAAATAAAGAACTATTTTACAATAAGCTTTATTCAAAAGCAGAAAACTTGACGAACCTATTTGAATCATTTGCTGCTCCACTAAACCTGTGCATATAATTAAGTACAACAGCATAGCACATTGAACACAGTAAATACAAGAAAATACAGTATTAAGTAATTACATTGAATACAGTACAATACAATAATAACAAACTTGAGAATATTCGACGTTGTATTAATATATATTATCTCACCAGCTGTTGTCAGCTCACCACCCCATTTGAGTATGAGCACCAGTGCTGGTCCTTGTTGTGTCGTCTCATCATTTTCACCAACGCGAAACTCGCGAGCCTGAGCGAGAAGAAAACATCAGACTCAATAAGAAGAAAATAAACTAATCCTCCATTATTGTTAAATACACCAATAATCCAGATCTACACCATAACATCCTGCGCACACACACCTTCAGATATTTCAGCTGTACTTTGCGATTTATGCCAGAGAAGTGACCATACCTGTAAGAAGTCTACCACTCAATGTTGTTTTCCAACATGTACAAAAACCTCTCTCACAGGGCTTTGAATCTCGTTCGCAAAATAAAAGAATACTAAATATAATGTTACACAAAATTCAGCCAAAAATTAAAATTCTTATCAATTACTGCAAAAGTTCACATCGTAGTTAAATGCAAACATTAGTATGGAAAACTTTTATTTTAAAATATTAGAAACTTCAAGAACATAATCTCTAAAATGACAATGGAAATCACAACGGTACAACAAAAAAATCTCTCTAAAATGAAGGCACAACACTAAGTCAAAGAAGACTGAACCATTTACCAGCAAATAATACTAACAAACAAAATAATAACGGTGTCTTAAAATATTAGTTGCATACCAGCAAAAAATTTCATAACTGCACACTTAATCCAATTAGCTTGATGTTTATTGAGTAATACACAGTAACTGCGTCTAATCAAAATTTTTGTATAAGACTAAGATTTCAGCGGACAAAATTAGGAGAAGCAAGGCGAATCACAATAGTGTTCTTGTATACTGACGAAATACCACTAGTAGGAAACATTTAGAGCACGTCTCGAGTTCTAAGAAGTGGAAGGCACAAACTCCTAAGCAATTCAAAACGCGATTGGTTAATAACCTATCTCCTCACATTCTCCTTATATTTGACTCCTCATCTGACGAATCGAGACGGCAGGCCACTACTACTGCATGCATTACTTTGCATAAAACATTTGAAACAACTTTGAACTAACTATATTATTGGCACTCTCTTCAAAAATATCACTCTCTCTATTGTTGATCATACATTTCCAGCACAGCTCTCATTTGATCCCATCGTTTGATTGCATCTTCAACTTGCTCGAGTTCATGTTCTAAACGATGGCAATCATTTCCCGAATCTTCGTGTTCTTCCATGGATAAAAGTAACGTGTTGCGCATCGCCTATAAAAACTATTGAAAGACGCTCAATAACTGCAACTAGTACACACTTGATAATTAGCGTGGGAAAACATGAAAATATTATTAACACAACTGATTCACTAATAAAGATCGCAGTCAACATATTAAAAGCAAATATATAAATAGATGGCAAATACTTACAATATGCTCAGCTAGAATCTGTCTCGCCAATTCTAACACTTCCATTAACTGGTTGGGACGCTTCATTTTTATTTCATTTTTTTTAAAACCATCGTATTTTTTGAATAGTGCAAAAAATCTCTCATCGTGTACTATAACCTTAAGCAGACACCATTAAAAGGTATAGTGAGAATAATCTTGAAAAATATAACGGATTACAAGATAAAAATGGAAAAAGCAATATACAATAAAGATATGAAGAACTTGAAAACTGAACCTTCATTTTCTGCTTCGGGGTGCGGTCACCATGACGAATTACGGCAAGTACACATCGTAACTCCATAAGTTTTCCTGATGGCGTCGACACAAACGGTGGATCATCTTGACAATAAAAATTGTTTGAAAAACAAACGATGCTACTTCTTCCTAAATGTCCTAAATTCTAATGAGACCTCTCATGGTACTCAACTTTGATAAAATAAGTAAATTATTCAAACAGTTTTCTGATGTTTAGATGAGTAATGAAAGACACTAAAAAATCAAATATCTTGACTGCAACCTTGTTTAGCAATACTCGAAAGTGTTTTATTGAAAAGACAATACAACACAGAAACAGGCTATCGTTTTGATAGAATCACCTTCATCAGAGCCTAAAAAAGTCTATGTCAACTGTGTGATCTATTCAATAAAGCACTATCGTTAATCTTGCAAAATAAAAACTCTAGTTTAAAGTTTTAACACCCACTCAAACACACTTCATACCAAATACTCACCATTGAATATGGCTTTCTTCTATTGTTTGTGAGGGCAACCATTTATAGAGACAACATAGAAACTAATGTCTGGTATTTAGTCATACCATCAGCCTTATATATGGGGCTAGGTCATGCATATCCACAAGGCACTCGTGTTTTCTGTTCAATTTTGGAGCTCTGGTATCTAGCTAGGAGAAGCAGAACGATCAGAATCACGAAACTTGACCACAAGAAATATCCTCTTACAATGGCTACAGCTACCACTATCAAAAGGCGCTATAGGAAGGAAAATCCACTGGGCGAGAATTCTGGTGGAAACAAAATTCCGTTTATTTTACCCTTTATATCTGATGAAGTAAACATAGCTGTCAAGCGATGTCTAAAAAATAGCAAAATTAGATTTGGTAACGATCATAGAAATCCCACCAAATTCTTTTAAACACCAATCAATTCGCAACCATCTGTATGACCGCCTATGTATGACGAAAGCTTGCATTATATGCCTAAAGGGGCGAAGCGGTGATTGCATGAGGTCAGGAACAATACACCTGATCTCGTGCAAAAATTGCGGTGAGGAATATATTGGTGAAACGGGTTGTCCCCTATGTATGTATTATAATAAAAGAGCACCTAGATAGAAAAACAAAGCTTAGGATACACACCCTATTAGGTGCAAATAGCGTTGAAAAGCATAACGGGTGGATTTTGAATTCAAAGTCAGAAATCTTGCGCAAGAAACAAGAACACCTGCGCGAAAGTTTTTGGAAGCGCTCTGGATAAATACCAGAGCTCCAAAATTGAACAGAAAACACGAGAGCCTTGTGGATATGCATGACCTAGCCCCATATATAAGGCTGATGGTATGACTAAATACCAGACATTAGCCTCTATGTTGTCTCTATAAATGGTTGCCTCCACAAACAATAGAAGAAAGCCATATTTAATGGTGAGTATTTGGTATGAAGTGTGTTTGACTGGGTGTTAAAACTTTAGATTGGGTTTTTCTTTTGCAAGATTAACCATAGTGTTTTATTGAATAAACCACACAATTGACATACACTTTTTTAGGCTCTGATGAAGGCGAATCTACCGAAACGATAGCCTGTTTCTATGTTGTATTGTCTTTTCAATAAAACACTGTCTACCAACGTCGAGTATTGCTAAACAAGGTTACAGTCAAAATATTTAACTTACAAATGTCGAAGTCAAAGGATAGTCGATCTTGGAAGCTACTAAAAAACCGGCCAAACATAACACTAAAGCCTACCTGAATCCAAACATATATTTATTCTATATGTAATAATGTAGCAAACATTCTCCACAACGGAGTATGGTTGCTACCTACATGTGAGAAATATCCGTCATTAGGTGTCAAATGCGCTACCTTTCCACCAAATCTTGCTACCTGAACCGAGTAATCGATCAATCAAATGTGTGCAGCGTTCTCCTAACCAATCACAATTTTTCGCATAGTAAGGATTACATAAGCATGGAAAAGCAGGCCTATCAGCCACATATAGCCAATGTAAGACAACATTGTATAATGAAACCGCGCATGAGCGGTTCGCCCAACATCCAAATCTCCATGCCGCAAAATCCTTTCCTATTTGTTCTTTATCCTTTAATTCTATATTATCAACAAATGTATTAAATTGTTGTATATCTATACTGTAATGGTTTTCCATAGTTCTCCTCTATTTCTATGGATACAAGTACACATTCAATTAATTGGTTTATCATATAAAGACTTACTCATATTTCATGAAGCTAATCTAATCATTCATGTTTAAGTTGATTTAATATCACTTGTTTCATGTCGTAGTCACCATGCAGCCCAACGCATTGAATAACAGCAGTATCTGATATATTATCTAGCCTCCACTTTGCTACTTTACAATTACCGAATATTATAATGCATTGTTCTTGTTTTCGTTATTAGTTGCTACTGTATTGTGTTTTAACTACAGGTTTAATTACCCAAGTTTGAGGTATAAGCCGCAATCTAAATAAAGACCGCATGGCAGGCCAAGGTAGGAAGAGCACACAAACACGGAGAACCAACACAAATAATTACCGCCTTTTTCCTATGAAAACACTTGAGCTGAACTTTTGTCCTATATACACCTGTTGCATGTTAAAAGTGCTTTAAGGAAGTTACTTTTCTGAGGATTCCATTAGCTAATTATTACTGCAGTGTATGAAAAAAAATTTTAATACTTACCACCCAGTCCGAGGTCTAGCAATGGAGGCGCTTCATGCTCACCAAGCGGCATTTGATACGGGATTCTTACACTCATTGTAGTAGCCAAACGACGCATTATAGTATTTCCAAGAATTTTTGCCGTATCCTTCATTAAAAAGGATGCTGATGAAAAAACAAATCCAAAAATACATAAAGATTGAGTGACACAATGAACAACCTCATAGTATTTCGTAGAAGTCTTGACAAACGAAAAGCCATTAACGTCACAAACAAATGATTTTCCGTTAGCACGCAGCAGATCAAACCCACAAACAGTTTGCTGGAGCAAATACATATGAAATGAATAAGACAGCCTCAAATTAAAAAATTATTATAGAAAAATTCAGAAATCTGTGTTTCAACTAATTCAGTTATTCTGATCAAACACAGTTATTAAAGATATGTACATCTCTATTAAAACGCACACAATCAAAAATTAAGCAGTTTTCATTCTTATTATGTCTTTACTATGTTCGTTAGCTTAATTTTTGTGAATTTAACAGATTTTTCTTAATCAGTTCCATCAAAATCACTAGAGCATTGTGTTATCGTAAGAAAAATCTTTGAAAGAGCAACGTCACTCAAGTAACTATACGTCATCGCAACATTTGATAAACCACAAATTAGCAATACAGGAATGAAATCACAACAAAATTAAGCAATCAAATAATTTCAAAATGAAAGCTTACCCCAAATGCTAGCACAACTCGTCGTGCAATCATTTTTTCTCTATGACTGAGTATTACCGGATACCTTACTTCCTTTCCATTTGCATCACGTTCCACTTTACCATCTAAACCAGGAGCTTTGCGAGCTTCTGCGTGAGCATAGAAGGGACCGACGGCGTACACCTCGAATTCGTATAGTTTACATTGGCCGAATAAATCATAAATAGAATGCAATATTGGAGAATAGCATAAAAGATCTGACTAACCGTGACGCTCCAAAGTCTTGCCTTATTGAATCATGAAAACTAATATTTGTGAAGAAAAAATTTTACCTTAACATCAGTACCGTCAGCCGGTATGAAATCTTCGTAGATATAAGAGCCAGTTTTACGCACTTCACTGACCGGTGAGTACCAACTACTTCGATTGTTTATCTAAAAAAAATATTCCTACACAGGTTTTCCATGTTAGGATATTTTTAACATTTTACAACGCAGTTACTGTTTTCACTTGCAAGCAAATAGAAAATAATCAGATGATAAACATCATTTGAGACTAAACTTTATAATTAAATTTGGAACTTTTGAAGCGCTACAAAACATGAATCATTGAAACATGGGAAATGCTGTAAGCGCTGCCGCAAAAACTCGACATTGAAAATGCTTGAAAAATTTTAGGAGTTCTCAACATTTATACCAAGAAAATACTAAGACATCACATATAATTAAATATTGCAAAGATTATCGGATAATTAATTGACAAATCAACGTATGTGTTTAAAATTGACGCTCCACACAATAATTTCATTTGTGTACAATAGAGTTGTGTATTAGAGCATGAACATAAGTTATGTACTGTGGCTTACACCTTTCTTTCAAAAGCCATTGACAGAAATGATGGTAAAGGATGGAAAAGAAACAAAATGTACATCACGATAGAACATCAAACAAAGAAGAACACTGTTAATATTATAAAAATCCATTCAATAAAAATATAAAAATAAAACAAACTAAGGACGACCAAATCCTTATATATACAAGGCGTTCTAATAAGGTAGAGATAGACTTGGAAGAAGAAAAAATAACCCTATGAAAAACCAGGTGTGCAAAGTGCAAAGTACACCACTGAGTAGGTGCAAAGTTTCTCGACCAAATGCAACAACTTCATGATCACTTGGATTTTGATCTCTATGATCACTTTATGATTCGACTTGAATATTCTCTTACCATTATGTTGCACAATGCCAAGATAACGGCCACGACGATGATTATACAATATATTTATTCGCTGGCTTTTACAAGGAGTCTCCTTAAATATGAACGGTGAAAATGATCCCAATTTGAGCTCCGCAGTTTCATCCTTATTATTACACCTCACAATAAAGTTCCTAAAGATCAAAAACGAAACAAAGATGACCAGGCATCATAAAAGTAAACAACGGATAGACGAAAAATGATATATAACAGAGCCCGAAGTGATGTCAATGTCACTATACCCAATTTACTGAAAAATGAGGGATTCTATTCACGATAACGCTGAGGAGTTTTGAAATTGATGTTCAATTACATGACGAAACTCACTAGTGTCACAATTTAAGCAAATGATCACCACCATAAACAGCCGCTCAAAAAAAAGATAAATAGCAATAGTATTGGACTCTTCATCATTTTCAGCACCAATAAAACGGTTCATCGAAATATTCAAATAAATTAGACAAGGCAGACCAGACTCGTATCCACCTCCATGATATCAGGTTAAACACAAATGTGTAGTGAATCCCGCAACACGACTTGATTAACGCCAAACCTTATCTTATCATACGTCTACATGTTTCATTAATATATGACATGTGGTATTCCACGGAACTCCCTCCTTGAAGGCTCTCGTGCCGGTTAGTCGCGACTCTAGGTGAATGATAGGGGGCGAATCGCGAAAAGAAGCACCGTGTCCTTACGTTAAGACGTGGGTGAATCTAGGTAATAAATAGACTGTCTGATTCAGCTGTGCTGGTATGCACATAGGTACATCTACGAATGCGTGCGTACTTGTGCTTAGGTGCATACGGATTGTATCCTTCCGATTCGGACAAATGCCCTCAATCAAACGACTGAGAAGTATAGGAGAGCGGTTAGGGGTCGCGTCCAACAAATAAACTTCAGTCCACTTATTGGGTTAGACTTGCAGGCTGTGCATAAGCTAGTCGTGGGAACAATCGCAAAACACAGTTGAGAGGTGAGCTTCATTCCCAAGAAGGCGATTTTTATAAAAAACGGATGTGTTGCTGATGCCCATTTACGCTCAACGCAAAGAATACCAAAGTGCTCAAATAGTCTGCATCTAGATCGTGAGATCGATATGATGAACGACATTGCACTAGAGCTTAGCAGAAGGAAATGTTCGACTTCAGGAACATATAAAAACACCAAGGACATAGTGAAGGGGACAAAGAATACAAAGCTCCGAGCCCACCTTTTCGTCACGACGGTTCTTCGTGCCATAACGTATGTCTCGGGCACTTGGATATTACGAAAGCAAGATGAACAATTACCAAGCGCAATACTTCATCAAAAGACTTATGTTTTTTTTTTTCCAGTATCACACAGCTGAAAGAGGAAGTACAGAGTTCTGCCCAAAGATGAGAGTAGCGGCCGTACACGTTAAGCTTCCAAAGATTAGATGAGCACGGCACGTGATGCGTATGAATGATGACCAGTGGACATGAGCTGTGATTGTATCTCACTGGATATCTTATGCACTGCATTAAGACCACCAATCCGATGGTTGAACTTCTTCACAAAGGCCTCAGAAGAAGGTTATGCTCATAGAAAGCTCAACGAATCCCTGGATTGAAAACAACTCATTCTACTATCCTCGCGCACAATGACTAATAACCCATAGTAGAGGTTTTAATGGTGTCCACTTGACTCTATTGATGATCAATGGTAATCTAAGTGATACACTATTACTATGTTGCTTGCTAAATACCACTATGTCCAATAAGTCTAACTACATTACTATATATTTTAACAAGTGAAACAATAAAAAAATATCGAAAAAAAACACATTGATACTTCTTCTTTTCATGAATATGAGCTATGATACTAATTTTCTCAGGTGACCTCTACAAATTTTCATATAACTGATTACATACTGACAGCAGATCGTTTAGCTACACAACTTTTATTCAGCACATTGTTGAATTAGCGTTAACCGATGAACAATTTCAGAAAGTATTTCTACCTTTCGAAATAAACGCTGCGATCCTCCACCGACTGAACTTGGATAGTAGATGTATATATTGTGGTCTTCAGCAGAGATAGGTTTCTCAACAAACGGTTTATTAAACACCATGCCATTGACTTCGATGTGATCATTATGTTCGACAAGAATACCATCTACAAAACTGAAGCATCATTGCTAAGAATCATTTGTAACCATTCATAACATTCGAAAAAGTAAATAATAACACTTGCTAAACGTCACGTTTATTAATTATCTTGATAAAATCAACGAGCCTTCTTCAGAAGGATCTCCTCGCATTAAAACGCCATGACGTGGATGTTCAATACCTTCTTTTGCCAAGGTACGAAAAACTTTTCGACGGTCCAACTGGAAAACAAGGGATGAGGTGTGATACTCATTTTGAAAATTACCAACAATTCAGTTATAAATAAAAAGAGTAATGTAAAATAGAATTAATAATAATAATAAATAAAAATAGTAGTAGTGAAAATAAAAATAACCAAATCGTATTGTCGTTTTAGATCGTTGATCACATAAGGTTTCCGAAGTTTCACGTATTCTATGGCCTAAAACTTGTTAAAAAATTGTTCATTGAAAAGTAAATAATATTTGAATAAACAAAAGTCATGAACAAGCAAAAACGGACTTTATGTAAGGGAAAATCTGTAGAGTGAAACGATATAAGACAGTCACAAAGTGGCCAACGGTCGACCGGATCGTTGATAATAACTGTTTCAGGAAAGATGAAATACTCCAGCCAATCCTTAAAAAAATCTTTAAGCGCTTAATCTAAAATAAGTCTAAAAGTCTAATGATCTAAAAGTGCTATAAATGTTCGACAAGTTCAGAGTTTTACTTTAACTATTTTTTTGAAAAATTGCTATTTCATTCATGAGTTGGGTTGTAGTATTTCAGAAGTCTTTCACAGCAAGAAAACAAGGACAAAATTCTATGTTTTATATGACTAAATACCAATGTTCTCAGTGTCACTTTTTTGATTGTTTGATAAATGGTGATCAAATGAGGAAATCTTGGCAATAAAATTGTGTTAAAGGTGTGTTAAAAAAAAGGTGTTAAAGAAAAAAAACATAAAAACAAGGTGTTAAAAAAACGTTAAAAACATGTATTTCATACAGTTTGACAATGGGTCACTAAAAATGAGGAAAGATAAAAAACCTTCGAAAATTATAGCCATGGTCATTTATAGGAAAAAATAGCGCGAGTTGAATCACATTAAAGAATTTCTTAAATGACCATAGCTAGTTAGATGGAATTTTTCTATATCTATACACGAAAAATCCGTACTAGTTGCTTACATACTACGGTTTAACGTTGCGTATCACGATTGCATCTACACCACTGCGATACGTGCTCCTCTGGAGAATTCGGTAGACAAATCCATGAATACGTGGACAGTCCATAACAATAGCATTTTAATTCAGTGAATTTGCAAAAAATTTTTGTGAAGAATTTTCTCGGAATCCTTCATTCAAGAGGGCGAAAAAGAATTAGATCAAAATGAGTAATATGTTTCAGAGCTATGTTTATTACTAAAAGAAAGTGACCTGTTGAATATATTTTTTTGCGCTGTTTTTGGAAATAGGAATAACAAAGTTGGCATTGAAATACTTAGTGATGTATTGAGTTCTCAACTCGTTCAAAAACTTGTACAATTCAGAAGGATGGTGGATTTTCGACTACGGAATCACGTCTATATTAATACCCCTTGCTATCGTGAGCATGTATATGTATATATACACGTATATACACATGCATATATGTACGTAAATACGCATACATATGTATATATATATATATATATATATATATA
>KN716191.1:439502-456295 GCA_000816705.1 Dictyocaulus viviparus | reverse complement strand
TAACTATAGTATACTAGAATAGTACGTAGAGTACATAACTATAATTTATTATTATTTCTTACTATAATATATATATATATATATATATATATATATATATTGATAATCGTACCCGTTAACGGTTGAATGCTGATAAAATGCGCTCTCACTATAAATGAAGCATTGAGATAAAATCGTAGATCAAGGGATCGGAATCGTAGATCGGTAGTGTAATAGATCGACATGACAGACCGGATATCTGTAAGTACGGGTTTGACTCACGCTTGAGGTTTCGAGTTTTGCGGCCAACTCAGCATAATTACAGATAGTATAATATCACTACAAAATCATAATACAGTTAAAATAATTGTAAAATAAAGATACAAAGTATATTGATAATGCTCATATATACTATTTTGTAAGCCAATCTCCCAAATATTCAATAATCTTACGGAATTTTTTCAACGAATAAATACAGAAACGAAACATTTTGAAAATTATGAAAAAAAATGGAAAATAGGAAAAAATTATTAATAAAAAGGCCTAACCTGAAAAGATATTAAGATTAGGTAAAAATGACTCTCTCCTTCTCCCTCTCTCCCTCTCTTTCTCTCTTTCTCTCTGTTCCTTTTATTGATCTAATCATATTTATTCATTTATAAACAAAAGCTATTTAAGCTGTAATTTTATTTTCTATCAACATTGATCGATTATAATGGTCGTATTCAACACTGAAACAGATGAGTTTGTCGCAGAATTCACAACGTCACACGGCCCTCGAATCCGCATCTCTCAGAATTCGGTCAATTGATTTTACCAAGTTCTGTGATCTTTGACCAATTTCTATCTCTTATGTGATTCATTTCAATTTGAAGCGAGAGCAAAAGTTACTTTCACTTTGTTGTTTTCGTTAGTTTTAAGCTGAAGTCCCAGAAAAATACTTTCCAAATGTGTCGCAGTTTGAAAAAGCTTAACTAGGCCCTCAGGCGTAGCTGCATTTAGATTTTTTTTTTACTTTTTATAAACTTCCAGAAATTTTCTCCTTATTACGTTAATGATGATGATAATAATGTTACACCAGTTGTTTTTTGTTTCATAAAAGCCTAAAAAAGATTTCCTCTCCTATTGAGTTTAGGCAAAAATAACTGCAGCTTATGGAGGCGTTGAGAAGACTAAATTACAGTAATCACTTTTACTTCGGCCTAATACTTGTCAATAAAAAAGCATTTGTTTTCTGTTTTGCATTTGCAGAATTCAAAAACAAAAACAAGACCGAATTTATCTTGCACTCTCTAAGGGGACGTATTACTGAAGTCAAACGCTTTGACTCACAATGTGAGTGTTTAACTCACATGTACTTTGTAGAAACAATTCTATGGAGAAGTAGGGATAATTTCATACACATACATATATCATAATAATCCGTAATTTTTCTGAATTAGAAATTGGGTTTACAACACAAAATACCTCATAAAGGTATACAGCCACGTTTTTTTCTGTATTCCATCAACAAGGGTGCCAACAACAGCAACGGCAACAATGACAACAACATCATTAATAGCAACAAAGCCGTTCACAACAACACCGGCAACAACTTCAGCGACAATATAAACGATAGGACTCAGATTGATTGCTTCATCAGCTAAAATAATTAGAAAATAAACACCACTAGCAGAGCCATCTGATAGATATCACATACTAATAACAACAAATTAAGCAACATCTAAACCTCATTTTCATTTTTTTGAGCCTATCAAAATTAAAAACCTACACGAAATTATTAAAGTGGATTGAATTTTCAAAATGATGAGGGCAACTAGTATCAATTGATTATTAACTGCTATTTGCCTCAATCGACTATGGTAATCGTACTTACAATCATTTTTTTACAACTCATTCTAATGATAAGGTGTAAATATCACTCATTAGACACGAGGAAAATTCTACAGATTCAAGAAAAAATGTTAGTATTAGAACTCACATATAATTAAATTGATGTAATATTCTCATTGAAGTAATATTGATTGAAGGGCAGTTGATTGAACAACAATTAGAACAAGACACTGAAAAAAACACACTTTCAGACCGGCGGCATCGGTTTGATCATCCTCGGTTCCGTGCTTCAACTCAAATTCGCTGGTGTACTCGATATTCTCGGCGATGAACGGTACGGATAATTTAATGGAACCATTCGGACCATATTTACAAGCAAACGAGTCATAAATTCTATCATTATGAATAGGACATATTTCTGCAAATTAAATAATTGTGAAAAACCTATACATTAAAAAAGTGCAGAGCCTTTTTTGAAATGAACAGGTGACTCAGTAATATGGTATTATTAAAACTAAGAAATTCATGAAGTAAACAAGATAAGGTGAGCTTCAATGATGATCAATCTCTCCCTATTGCGGCTACGCATTCGGGTTCAACAAGACATCATGGAGGTGATTGAATACGAGCCTCGTTTATACAGTGACTTGAGCCGACCACTCTTCACTGAACCAATGTTGTTTATCTTAACCACATTTCTGTGGTACCAATTTGCCAACCGTGGAGGATGGAGGCTTTAATGGATCTGGGAAGGCGGCTTCGAACTGATTCGGCCTGCTCATCACCGTGGCATTTCATCACTGCGCCCCCTCTCTCAATAATATATGTTAAACAAGATATTATTTACCTAATTATATGCTCTTTTATCAATATGTTTTTGAGCTTTGGTATAAAATAAAAGTTCCCGTTAGTTCTTTTTCAGAGTATTGCAACTAGTAATATAAGAGCTATTTCAACAATTATAAAATAAAAACGACTCAAAATATTTATATTAACACCTCAAATTTCTAAAATCTTAATAACGTAAATAACTGACTTATTAGTAAACCTATTAATAAATATGAGAATTTGAAAAACAAAACAAGTTGGCATGTGGATTGGTTCAAGATCGGAAGCCTGCCGAAGCACTTAATCGTATCGGTTCGGAGGTTCGTCAGCTGTTTGGTAGATCACGAATTCACGATCACTGGCAGATCACGAATTAACAGCGCATACTTGACACAGTATACTACAGAATCTACGATTAATTCAATGAATGAAAACGGACTAGAACAATAGGTAGATCTGAGTGAAGAATAGATCAACAGTCCTTATTGTAAGAAAGAATATGATCTAAAAAGAGAACGCTACACTCGTGCATCTAATTGAATTGATCATTTTCAATCTGTATAGGCTCACAGGCAGGAACTTGATGACATTAAGGTAATAGAGTTATGTGGGAAAGGTGGTAAATAATCCTCCGAAATGATGGATGTTCGCTACAACTTGAGAATCTCTGCTGTTATCAAGGTCGAATTTTTCTCAAAAGATTTACTCATTCAAAAATCTTCTAAATTTTCAAGTCAGACGCTTGATATATGGACAACAATCATTTGTTTTTTTTCTTTTGTATAAGCGCTATTCAAATTTTGTGCTATTTTTTCTTCATAAAATCCTATAGAGAGTCTAGAGAGAGTAATCTGCTATAGTTGCACACAATACTTCTCACTTATAAGCATCTTATAGGGGTATTATTGAATTCTGAATTAATCGAAGTGAGTGTTACGTTACTTCATGCATAGGAAGGAGGATAAATAATGGCGTAATCTACTTCGATCAGGTAATGCTTCACGCATGATGATGTCATAGAGGTGTTTAAATGCGGAGAGTTCCACTCGGATTGATAAGTTTTCAGTACCTAATCAGTAGTGTCTAGCCTTCCAGATTATTCTGGTACTTATTCACTAGCCTTTGAAGAGGGTATCGGTCTGCTTGGGTGCTGCCTCAAACCGGCGTCTAATGATGCCTACGTATCATGAATCTTTACAAAATTCTATACATTGATAGAATTTATAAAATTATGCTTGTATCTAATTTTAAAATGAAATTTCTGAAATAATTCTCATTCAAAGTACTGAATACTGAGGACACAGTTCAACTAATGGGTTAATAAACATAACTGTTAACTTAAACAAGGAAGTTTGGATAAGAATTTCATTAAGAATCATTATTGATTAGTTAAGAAATTAGAATTAATGAAAATGAATGGTTAATAGAGTTGATAATGAAATGATTACAGCGTTTACAAAGTTTAGTTTTTCTCTTGTTTGTACAAATCGATAAATGAGATAGTAGAAATTTCTAGCGAGATTCAGATTAGCGACACCGGTTATTTTGTTGGCGTTCGGATCGCTTTGCACTCTGTTGGGATTTCTCGGATGTTGTGGTGCGATTCGAGAGAATTATTGTCTTACAGTATCCTTTGCTGTACTATTGGCCCTTGTGATCGTACGTGAACATTCATATTTTGAAATTTTATAATTCATTCGATAAGGTCTAGAATACATTTCATTAGACGAGAATATTTGAACACGGATTTCACTAGAAATAAAACTCACTTCATACTTTGGAGCTGAGTCTATCACCGTATACGGAAATAGTCACCATTCGAATACGAATCTCGAAAATCTCCATCCTAAACTCACTCATACGTACTGCACTGAGTAGTACATTACAGTACTCATCCGTTAAGTGGTTTGATTTGTTGAATTCGAATATCAATTGACTTTTTGTGTATTACAAAGCGATTACTTTGGTATTACAGTTATATAACAGATAACACCGTTTGATCGCTGATTTCCACAATCAATTTCACTTATCTCAATTTTTTCCTCGCAATTTTAAATTGCAAAAATAATAATTTATATAATCAAAAAAAGAACGATGCTTACATAATATTTTTCCTTTTTCGATTTCGTATTAGAAAAATAACGGCTATTTTTAGATGCTTGAAACGGCGGCCGTAATTACTGCATATGCGCTTCATGAGGATCTACGAGGTGGACTTTCCAGTCAGTTACAAGTAGGTCAAACCGTATTGCAATAGAACAATTGAATATTAACATGCTTAATTGACATCGCTTCTCTTTTAATCTATTAATTTATGATAAACCATTTATATGATTAATATTATACTTGTATCAATAATGTTATTATACTTGTTATTTTATTTCTGCTATTAATAATATAAAAATGATACCGCATTAATAATACAAACAAATTTTAAATGTTATTGTTATAACTATGGCAAGCATTACTATTACTATTACTATCACATGGAAATATGGATTATTCACGATCACGTATTTTGAGGACATGAGGAACGTTTCCAATTCCATGTATGATAATGGAAATGTCAAAGGCCTACTAGATCCTTGCGAGGAATTGAAACCATCGCTGCAGATTAGAGCTTTACACTAAGACACAACACCCAACCTTGAAGAGGATAAGATAAGATAATAATATAATTGTTGGCGTTGATCAATGGCGGGATGCTCCAACGTATACGTGTTCAACATGATATCGTGGTGGTTGAATGCGTGCCTGGTCTATACAATGACTTGAGTTGACCACTCTTCACCAAGTCAGTGCGGGTTATCTTACCCAGATTCCTCTGGCACCAATTTACCGAGCCCGGATAGATGGCGGGCTTGATGGGATTGGGGGGCGGCCGCGAACTGAATCGGCCAGCGTGCCACTGCGACACCTCCACCACTCAGCCACTGCGTTCGCCCTCATTACGATATCGTGAAGGTCACTGAGTACAAGTATGATCTATTCAATTATACGAGTATGTGTGAAAAAAAAATCACTGAAAAATATATCGGAAAATGAATATTGCCGTTGTTATGATATTTGACCTGCTATGTGTATTAATTTGTACCGAAACATACGGCTTTTCGTCCAATATCAACGCTGTTCATAATTTTAACTAACGAACCTCATTCCGCTACCACGATGAAGAATGAAATATATAATTGTTGAGGAATAATGAGTTTTGTTATTCTAAAAATTCCTCTCTTATCATTTTATGACGTAATATAATAGAGTCTTTTTCTTAATTATTTATATTTTTAGATGGGTTTATCACGTTATAATCGCAGTACTGGTGTTCAGGTAGCATGGGACCAAACACAACAGGTTAATAATTTCATTATATTTACATTCATTACTAGTACTTTAATAAACAACTATCACTCTTCAATCAAACTTAAGCTATCGGCCATTACCTTAACGAGAACTCTTCTCATCAACACTGAATACCGTAATAGCTCAACTTTCTAATTAGTACTAATTACCTCGTCCTTATTTTAGTCAGTATTCTCTCATTTATCGAAACCTCAAGAAGAACTCCACTTGCAATAAATTTGTCATGTTAACATCTTTTACTTTCTGTTTCTCACCTACTCACTAGTTTTATCTACTTACAACGTATTCATTATATATTCCTGAAATTCTAGTGAAGCAAAAAATTCTTTTAGATTTCCGGAAATACCAAGGTTAAAGAAATCATAATCTTTACAGATGAATTCAACTAAAGTCATTTATAGATGCTGTCGTGTTGTGGTGTGACGAATTCGAGTGATTGGTCAGCGTTAGGAGCAGTTCCGGATTCTTGTTGTATTGAGGCAACTAGTGGATGTGCTCGTGAATTGGCACCAATCCATACCAGTGGCTGTATGGAAAAAGTCGAAAGTGAGTTGAGTGGATGTGATTTCTGATTCCACAAAGTTTTGATATTTCGATAATTATGACATCATCAGCGTATAGAAAATACTGCTTTGCCCTTGCTATTCCTCATAGATATCCACCATCTAATTTTTGATATTATATACTTACCATTTACTTTATAAATTTATTATATATTATTTTATTAGTATAGATTATACTTTTTAATCATACTTTCACACGATTTTATCAATATTAATCAGTTCATTAGAAAATAGAAAGCTGTTATAAGAACGAATTGCAACAATCAATATTCCTCTTTGGAACAATACAGAACACGACCAATTCTATATGATAACATTCCTGTTCATAATTAAGAAGCAACTTTTATTGAGATTTAGTTCAAATCTTGATGTACGTTATTGATTTTCTAAAGATAATAAGAGTTCTCATAAAACTTTCTTTCATTGTTACTTTAACATCTCAGCGGTCTTATTCGTTATTAGAACAATGTCGATCTTGGACAAATGTTCAATACTGTCCTCTTGTTGAACCGTGCTACACCTCTTTTTTCCTTCATCCTCGTGTTGAGTTACACCGTTTTGTTTCCATTTTCGATCTATCAACACTGTTTTTCTCTCATGATATCCTCCATTGAATCATTCTTACATCGTTTGCTCATGTAATACAAAGCACAGCAAAGTCATACAAATAGTTTTGATAAATTATTAACAATGAAAAAGTAACGTATGTAGTAGCCGCTTCTAACATTAATCAATCAGGTAGAAAATGACTTATCGATTGCAGATCATTCAAGAAAACTACTCATTATTAGATCATCACGCATATATGAGATCTTCAAGATCTTATTGAGTCTAAGATGGTCGTCTCTCTGATTCCTTTTCATCCAGGATGCGATATACATATAATATCATTACAAATTGTGCTTATTTATCGCAAATTTAATGTGTCAATAACTTAATGATGATGATCTCCTTTTTAATTCCACTTTCTTCCATATAAGTTCTAGCACAACTCCACCGTCATCGTGAAATAAAGAGTTATTATTTCATTAATTTGTAACGAGGAATCAGACAACAGTCTTTATGTGAATCTGTGTAAGCTTATTCGATTTGATTAAAAGCAACAATATGTATAAAATTGCTTGAATCTAACAATTTGCACTGATATAATATCAAATCCAACAAATTTTAGATTAAATCTAATTCAACGCAGAAGCATGTCATCCAGAAAAATTTGTTCAATTACAAAACTATATGAATAATGTAAATTAGTCCACGCTATGAGAGGTTCTCAACGTCGTCATTATTCATGATGATCCAATAAGTCGGCTTCATTAGAACCATGGGACCATACAATCGTCGGTAAGCAACGTCATATGGAATCGATACGCATACGTAAACATCTTATAGGCCTATGACAAGATAAAGATAAAGCTCGTAATGCAATAATTAATGGATGTTACGATGAGACGTAAAATCGATCATTAGTTTGATTTTATATTTCGAAATGTTAACCGCTATATCTATGAGCGATCGATAAATTGTTGACAAATTTATCTCAAAGCGTAGTCGAGCCAAATATGTTTGTCGCTTAACAATCGTAAGTGTAGAGAGCAAATGAATTTCTTCACAACAAATAATAAATGGAAATGTTTGATTTATTCAGAAGGCATGATGTCTAAAATTTACTAACACTGAAGTTCATTCAATTCATTATGAAATAAGACAAACGTAGATCGACGTAACTGCTGGAATGAGCAGCTTATTGTCAATGGTTTGAATGAATAACGTTCACTTCCCCAATGATGTTTGTAATACTTTTCGATCGATTCAATTAACAGAACCGTCTATCTATCTACTGATAAGAAGATTTTCGTTCAGTAAATGCTTGAAAGGTGCAAACCACATAATCCTTGCACATGAAACCATCTGTATAGTTTAATTATTTCTCGACAAGCACAGTACGTTCGTAATCAATAATCTGATTAGATATTCCTCTATTCATTCTTGAGCAAACACGAGGTTGTTAAACACTTTTCATTCAAATTTACGTTTTGGCAGTTTTGCTTTCATGTGACCTGGAAAGATGAGGTTATTCACAATTTCGTTAGCCAAACACCTCAACGTTAAAACAGATAAAATTATTAAACGAAAAACAATACACTTTCGATATACTGGCCACTTTTTGATGCATCTTTTACATAGTAAGTTGAATAGAGAATAGTCGCGTGGAAATCACATGAACAGTTGTGAAAATAACCGGATCAACTTAGCGACTTCAGGCGCGCTTTGCCTGAAGCGCTTGATGAAGTGTTTTTTGATTTTGATACTTTTAAATGGTCAAGAAACTGTTGTTCGTTTGCAATGAAAGTCTGCTAACACGTTCTTATGCTTGAATGAATATACACGAAAAAACCTGATTATATACTTAGTATTTTCCCTATAAAGTTTATTACGAACAGCAATGCTATTAACTCAGCTACCTAATTCGTTTTCATTCAGGTTTTAATATTGTAATAGATATAATAACAAAACAAACTAGATCCATACTCGTTGCGAATTCATATTCTAAAGATACGAGTCTGTGGCTACCTGATCTACCTTCAAGATCATATCATGATAATCTATGAAGAATATCATGATATGGTCTTATTATCTTTCTTTAATACTCCTTAATATCAATGTTAATACTAAAATAGTGATCAACAATTACCAATAGATCAACAAACGATTAGATCATCGGTTAGGGATGATTACCATAATTTTCAGATTGGATACTCATCAACGCTGCTCTAGTTGGCGGTGCGTCAGCAATATTAGCTGGATTACAGGTTGTCGGTGTTTGTTTCGCTTGTTGCTTATCAAAAAGTATTCTTAAAGACTTTCATGATTTCTACTATTGATATACGGTAACGAGAAATGTTGTATGAAAAAAAAAGTTCAATTTTTCGTCTTCGTATTAGAACTGTAGTATTATTCAACAATGCTCAAAAGACAATATTCTATTCTGCGACAGAACATTTATCGATTTTTCTGTAGATCATCGTTATCTTCATGATACGTTACGGTACAATATTGTTAATGTAGTAAATTTTTGATAATACTGTAGGAAATCAGTTATTATAATTATAATAATTTTTGATAATACTGTAGGAAATCAGTTATTATAATCAGTTAATAAATACACAGTTATCAAGGGTGCTTTTAGTTCTTTTTTCTTTTCGGAATTCTATTTCATTTCATATGTAGTTTGAACTCGACAAACTTCTTATTTCTTTACTAGTTGCTTTGATTTATTATGCTTTTTTTTACCAAGGAAAATTGATGTTATTCCATTCATTTCCGTAATATCTATTTGTTTTTGTTTTTACAACAAAACAATATTAATAAATTTTAATAATATTTGATTGTCTACTTCTACGAACGAGTTCATATATGAGGAAGTATGGTTCGAGTTAGACAAATGTTCACATTATTCAATATAGCACAGAGTGGTGTGTATGATGTGTATTTCAAATGATGAAGTGTTTAATTGTATTACCAATAAGAAATATGGAAAAAAAATACTAGAACTATTCATGAGTGACACCTTTGTTACACATTTGCATAGACAATCCACATTCAACACTCCATCGGTAATCGTTGAGATCAATCGTCCTGTGTTATTTTAAGATTGTCATTACAACTTCAGTTCACATAACTTATTGCATTCTTCAATCTGAAAACCTTCACGTGTATTTCAGAAACGCGTTGGTTTCAGACACTAAGAAATTTGACTAAACTTTCATTCAATATTATTATTATATAAAATAAATTTTGAATAATTCTCGTCTCGTTTAGAAGAGCATCAGCTCTGGCGTACCTCATTTGTTCGCTATCAACTAGATAAAAGACAGAACTAAACACCAAAGATTTCTGTGTTTTTGCAATTTTATTCATATGTGTATCTTGCTACTGCTCACTTGCACTACACAGCATTAAATATACCATAGTTTAAAAATTACACACGAACATGTGAACAATATTGAGGTAAAAGTTTTTCTCATGGAGCATGTGTTCTTCTATCACGAAGTAAACAAGAAACGTTCGTTCTGTTCTTGTTGAATTATTCCAGTTTCCTCATAGTCCAGTAGTCAAGAATAAAAAGGTGAAAGCGAAGAGCTGCAGCAAATGTGCTAACGCTTGGGCTTTGTACATCTGCCTAGACGCTCGTATGATGGATGAGCAGATACAATTCGTTGGATTGAGCTTGATAGCGCGACAAATGGCCCCAAAAGCCACTTTACGTCCTTATCGACCTAATACCAAGAGATGAACATGTGTAATCCATACAAACACCTATTCGAATATTTGCACTAGTTCAAAGAATTATTGTCTCTTACACTTTATTTTGCTATATATATATAAAACAATCACCCTGTCTGATAGACACCTTGTATCATAAATTGCGTAAGATAATTACATAACAAAAATACGCACATACATAGGAATAAAATGTATCAGAGACTTATATTATGGACAAACAACAACTTTGAACGCATTACCAACAAAGCTAATTATACAAAAAAGAATACAAGAGTACAAAAAGAGATATATGTATAAGTTACAAAGCACAAAAGGCTAGAATAAACGTCATGGTGAGAATTTGAAATTTTGAGCACAAAAAGCTACCTTGTTTCGAGAATGACAGATACCTTGTTTGAAATAGTACCAACCGAATACATCTATATAATAACACCTGCTCTAATTAATACTTACAAAATATTAATTATATACAAATAAGTAATAAAGAAGTTAAGTACGACGTACAATTGCTGACCATTTAAGTGAAAGCAAGCGATAGAGAGTGAGAACAAGACAGAGTAAAAGCGCGACACACACGTATGTTGTAAAACAAATTGCATACAAATCAAATAAGCGAAAACAAATGTAATGTAATATAACGCAGAAATCTAATCTAAAAGTGACAACAAGTTGTCCGCTCACAATGATTACTCTCAAGTGAAACTACGCTAATATTATTCTTCTCTATGAGCACAAGTTTACAAGGATGTATTGTAACTAAGTGTGAATTACAAGATACGTAAAAAATCGAGAAGGGCAATCCAATTAAATTTCAGTTGCTTTTCCCTCGCAAATTTCCTCCATTCAATCATTCTTTCTCCCATTTCTACTGAATGAATCTTTAAAGCCTCAGACATTTTCTATGCGTGGATAGCCAAATTATAACAAAAAACAGTGGAGCACATGACAGCTCCTATCTCATGAGAACACGCACACTTGACCTCCTAAGCTGTGGTAAACTACTACGTATAAATCACATACGAGTTCTACGTCAGCTATCTTGAAAATTGGTCTCAAGAAAAAAATGTTGGTCTTTCCTCACAAAAGTCGACTAACATTGGGCAGAACAACTTTCTATAACATCCATTTATCTTAATTCATCTAATAAGTGTTTATTCGATGCCGCCTTGAATGAATATCGAAATTACAGGAAACGTTTTGGCAATTATGTTAATCATTGAAGAAAAAATAAATTGAAATTGTTGTTATTTGTCGCTAATTTACAATACGATGATCTCACACATATTGAACAATTTTTGACTCTAATTAGACCTGACATTAACAGGTCGTTCCCTGCAGGCTATTAGAGTCAGCGAAAAATAATAGAAAAATATTAGTCAAGTGTAAAATAGAATGAGGCGAAAAATGCAACATTTTTTCCTCATTGCAGCATTTGCCGCTACCCAAAGAAATATTTTCCTGATAAATGACTTATTCATACCAAAAAAAATGTGAGGGAAAAGAGATTCAAATATGTTACATGTTGAAAAACTCAAAAATTTGGTGAACATAGACCTACAAATGCATCTACTAACGAAAAAAAAAGCTATAATTGAAAAGCCGTCTTTCTTTGCAAAAAAAGATGGCAACAACCAAGGTATAAGCACAAAAATATGGAAGGTGCAACATGCACAGAAAAAGTGAAGCCTCCATACGCAAGTGCTTGAAGTATTTTTATGCTGCAGTGACTCACAGGCGTTAATGCTCATCTGTGGCAACTGCAGATCGCCGAAGGATAATCTTAACATAAACTTTCTGGTAGCTTGCTACCGTCTTAGCACTACAGATCCACACTGCGCATGTGATGCCTACGATCAGTTGACATAAATATCTAAAAGAATAAACATGCCAAAATCGAGTCAGAACTTTACATTCTTCAATAATACTATGACTTGTGTACTGTCATAACAAAAACAACTGCACTTTAATGAGGCCTTTACGCATTTAAAAAGACTCACTTTATAAAAATAAGTATTAGTTCAGGTCCCGGAGACATATTGTCCATACGATGATTACAACTTGTTCTTGGCATAGAAAAACCATATTTCACACGATCCGGATGGATGCAACGAAGGGTGTACAGTGCTAATTCAAATAACATTACATCCAATGTAGGAAGCCCAATTTTAATCGTATTTGAAATGAAGATAGAGCAACAAAATGGCCGCACTACACTTAAACATTTTGAATGAATAAGCAACAATGTCAATCCTTCTAGTGTTGACTTAATGATGCCTTAAGTCTAAAAATATTATGCAACTGACAGCTTTGTACTTATTATTGAATACTGCTTACTGTCTAGCCAAAAAGGCATTTGGACTGCTTGGTAACAGAGAACAGCAGCACTCGCAGCAGTAGGTAAAACATACATAACTGCAAAACCACCGACTCTAAAAATTATATTGTACTGGTTATTTTCATTTTTGTTCGAAACGTCTTTTTAATAGACATCCAAACGAGAAACCACAAACCTGAACATCAATTTTTCCAATTTCCGGATATTTTTGTCAACATCAGCATGTTGTAATTTGATATATGTACGAATGCGCATCATAGAACAAATCCCACATGCAAGAAGAAATAACCCAAGAACTGAATGAGTAGTGTGGAAGACCAGAACTTTTTAAGAACACGACGAAGTTTTTTTTTAAAATTTAATTAGGCTAATTTGATGAAAACTCACTAATACATCCAATAATGGGCAGAAAGAGGTAATAGAAGAGCACTTTTGGTTGAAGGTTGCCCACCGAACAAATACCTGGATGAAAACACCATACGTCTTAGAGTGAAATTATACTTATGAATAGCTCTCACACATTAGAATAGATTTTATCGTAGACTCACTATTTCGAGTTAAATTGTTATTTATGTAACTAATATCTGATATTATGAAGAATCTACTTCGAACAGTGCAAATAAAAATTCTCTTCTTTTTCCTTTAGATAGTGCCAAAAATTGAAGCCTCTGATTCTGTATAAGATTTCTTCTCTGTTTGATAAAGAGAAAACGACACATCGCAGCAACAACACAAGGATTATAGTAACTAACCAGTGAAAATATCACCATCAATTGAATTCGTCACAAGTACTATAACCGATAAAAGTGCAGGCATTCCCCAAGAAGCGGCATGCAAGTATGGTGCCAGACCTGCTATAGACTCAGCACCCCACTTTCGATTTGCAGCAAGGAACCATGCCAAGCATAAAACCACCCACCTGAACGAGGAAGTTTTTGAACAGCAAAAGATCATTTTAATACTTTTTTCAATAATTAAACATCGCACGTGACAGTAATACAAGTTTCAAAATACAAAAAGTAATAGTTGACAAATGTTACAGGTTGGTCCTCATTTATTCAAGCATGGTTCTGACAACTTGAAACGTTGAAATTTGTTAAGTGTATTTATGCTGCTATTTATGCGGAATAATACCAAATAACCAAAGTCCACAGAAAGTATTTTTGTACTATTCTAACCATATGGAAAACCTGTTTTTGGCAACTATAAATGAGAGCGCGCTGTTTATTGAAAAGAGCAGTATACACTACGGCATTTTTTTATCAACGCTAAAATGTGTCATAAATTTAATAAGCGAGAAATGAATTTACCAAACGCTACTCGCAATAGTGAAGTAGTAATGAGCCACAGCAAGGGCACTGCAAGCTGTTCCTTCACCACCTTGTGTTACTAGTAACTGCGGTGTCTCACCATATGGACCACATGCAAAACTATCTTCTCCAACAACACCTACAAATATATATTAGAGAAAATATATTAGAAAGTTAGTTGTCTCCCAAGTCCATCATTTACCAATTTTGGATCCTGAAGTAATAACGTAATAGATACAAGAAAAACTGAACAGGTTGGAAGTAAAAAATTGAATGACTCTTACCAATCATGTATACAACAGAGATCACCAGATAGCAAACTGCCATATATAGTATTGGCCGCACAGGGTAGGCAAAACGTGCGAGGTCTATTGTAAACGTGGTAATCGTGAAGAGTGCACAGACACAACATGCAACAGCCCATCCTCCTGTCCAAAAACGAAGGTAACGTCGGTGACGCTTGTCGAAAAATACAGGTACCTGGATGAAATATTACCATATCAATTTGACCTCGTGTTATTTCATATGATTCGATGAATTGTTATATTCGAAATTCATAGAAATAAATGCAGTAAATACTGTTGAATGGTTCAAACAATCGCGTGCGACGAGGTAGATTTAGAGCATAATTGCATAATATTACATTGCACAAAGATCATACACTTTATTTATCCAGAAGAATTATCATTAAAAAAAAGTTGAATACGAATGAACAAACCAGGTTATCGGCTGCACAAGGTAGACTGCAATCTTCAAGGGTTCCACTCGACAGTGGAAGAGCAAAGTGTGACCTCACAGACGCTGTCATTGTTAACGGGCACTCGAGGCTGTTCGTCGGCGAATAAGACCTGAATACGGCGTTTCAAGCAAAATAAAAATGTGTTAACTGTTGATAACTGGTCGTAGTATTACAATAACATCGTTAAAACTAGTACATAATACGTTAAAACGAAAGAACAAAATAATTTGAATATCGCAAACCTGCTTGGAGACGGAGTACTACTTGTTTTATTCTGCCCAACACATAAACCTTCGGTTGGAAAATGTTTGCACTCTAGTTGTTCAGGCCAACGAAATCCAAATTTGATCATCAAACTTTCACATCCATTTTTTGCCGATAAGCATAGGTCACGACATGGTCGGATAGGCTCTTCCAATGGAGTACATATTGGAGCATACCTTAAAATTAAAAAACAGTCTAGCTTCTTTAAATGATATCTTAACTCATTAGTAGGAATATCAGTAACAAGTGACTAAAAGGCAATGGAACAATGTCTCGTGGATTGCGGGAACCTGATTTTTCAACGTACTTATCATTTAACAAGTTGTGTAGAATTCTATCATTACTTACTATCATGCAAATTTCATAGAAAATTGTGGACATAATCACATTGCACCTTTAAGGTATTGTACAAAGAGCTACTAGTCATACGTGGTTTTACTAAGAATAATGTACAGGAGATAACAGTGCAAGCAAACACTAATGAGATTAGAAAACCAATATAAACAAAATTAAAAAAAAACAACCAATTGTGCACTCAAGTATATCAAGTTCATCCGAAAAGCCACTTACGAGTCTTTTTCTTCATTATATGTTATTTTAAAGCAAACATGTTGGCGGCTTTTCCTGGACAACCTAATCGCTCAAAAGAATTGCGAATCATGATAACACTATCATTTTAAACCCAACATAATTCTGCATGGTGTCTATCAACATTTTTTTAATAAAAGAAAGAACTCAAATTTGAAACACAGAATGTGGCAAAATTAGCGATACACTGTGAAAAATCGGACAAATAATTTCGAATAGTAAAGTTACCACATTGTAATAGGACTAAAAACGACCATAAAACCACATTCATAGTTTCCAAATATATCAATTTTCGCATAAATGCGTCGTTAACTTACACTGTGCATAGAAAGAGCTTGATGTCTCCGGAGCATTTCACTTTAACAAGAGGATGATATTGATTAATAGCGATTTCAGCATCGTCTTGCGATTGGTGATTGAGCAAATTGGGATAAACCGTGGTGTTATATGGAACGTCTATACACATCGATATTTTCAATGGTACACATTTTTGATTGGACGGAAGCCTTTGCTAAAAATTAGAATGTAGACGTCCACTTAAACACTAGCAATGCTTAAAACAAAGATTCGCTAGCATATGTTCGTAAATATATTTCAACTAGTATATCCTATTAGGTGATGCTTCTGATAAAAACTGCTTCATTTAACGTCGAAGAGAATCCACTTAGGCATTCATATATATATGTATATATATATATATATGTATGTAA
>KN716191.1:419179-439174 GCA_000816705.1 Dictyocaulus viviparus | reverse complement strand
TATATATATATATATATATATATTGGATGCGTAGCTAAATTTCTTCCTCTGCTTTTTATAACATTTTTTTCTCAATGTTAAATAAAGCAGTTTCCACCAGAGGATCTTCATATATACATATATGCTCTTTTATCAAACGCTGCTTCTCAGCAAAACACAAGCCTATTATCTCGCAGTTTTCCGGTCTGAGGTTCCGAGTTCTGCAAATTAACTACGTGGGGATATATGCGTACATACTTACATATTCATATGTGTGTCTCATAAACACTCATTATGACGACAATACGTAGATACATACCTGGTGATAAACCTGTGCCTTGACATTGCAAGAAAGCACTATCAATGTAAGAAATACAAGTTTACAAAATCGTTCGAAACACATATTGCTACTGTTAATTCACTGCATCTTTTGTACTTTCTAAAACAAGAGATTAATCGGAACATAACATAAGGTGCTAAGTGCACATCGCATAAAATTGAATAATAGCTACATTTAATGGCCCATAAATCAATGGAGCACTGGAAATGCGTGACCCGCCTACTGGAAGAATGCCAAATTTTTTATTATTCGCGCTAGGATCCAACTATTGTTCATTGCATTCATTTTTTCATCGGGAAGATTGATATTATGTAGCTTTTGAGAGAATATACTTCTATTAACTCATGTATTTCTGCGAAGATCATTGATAGTATGAAAAGGAGCTAATTTTTGGTTCATTTTTTTTTATTTAGGATTTTTCATGGCTTTATGACGTTTGGAAGTAGGATATCGTGCCACTTATTTTGCGAATTTCCTGCAATGAAAATGTTTTCGTTTATGCCTTTGAAATATATATATATATATGCAATTGATTCTGAGTAAATTTTACTTTTGGTTTTTGGTATCAAGGAAATACGAAAATACAAAGCAGTATGCTCGTGCACTATATTTTGGTTTAGATTTTGAATCAGTTTGGACGTTTTTACATAAAATATGACACAATTATGATGATCACTACATTTTCACGTGATTGGTTGATTGCTGCGATTCTCGGACTGATACATGGATTTCTCGCGACAGTCGTTTACCGTTATGTTCCAAAGCCGTACATGGATGAGATATTCCATATTCGTCAGACCAGGAAGTTAGTACCCATGTCGGTCTTCATAGTTATTTTCTTTGAAATCTGGATGCTGAGTTTTGTATCGTAGTTACTTTGCTGCTGAAATCTAAGGAACTTGTTCAGGTACTGTAAAGGTGACTGGAGTTGGGATCCAATGATTACCACTCCTCCCGCACTTTATCTATTGGCTCTCCCATTTTGTGGTATGGAGAGATACTTGAACAGCATTCTTATTGGTCTGACGTTTGTTGGATTTTGTCGGTTTCGAAGACTGTTTGTTAATGAAACAATTCATTTGTCAGCTCTTGTCACTATCATTTTTCCGGTATGGTTTGATTTTCTCTAAACTTTTTTTGCAACTATATATGTAATGTTTTAAATGTCTACTCAATCAGTCTAATTTTGGCTAAACAAATCTACTAGATTCTCGAATATGGTAAAAGTATTTGCGAGAAAGTAGCTATTTCCGTTTTAGGTTTCTTGTAGATGATTTATGGTACTAATAATTAACTTTTTATAGGTTCTGTTCCAAACTTCATTACTTTTCTATACGGATCTACTTTCCGTGTGTACCGTTATTTGGGGTTTTTCACTAAGTTCACCGCTTTTGTCGTCACTTATGTTTGCAATAGCCACTCTCACGCGACAAACAAATATAGTTTGGGCTGCTTTGAAAGCTGGTGTACGTCTCCTTGAAGACATTGATGTGTCTCGTCCTTTCATTTCAATTTTTCAGTCACTGCTGAAGCTTGCACCATTGATACTTTTAGCCGGTTTGTTTTGTCTTTTCGTATTAATCAATGAAGGGATTGTGTTGGGTGATGCTTCCGCCCACAACCCTCGACTGCATCTCGTGCAATTTCTGTATCTTGTTCTATTTTTAACTATGCATTCTTGGCCCCATTCCATCCATAGATTTCGGGAACTGTTATCTCGAACCTTCTCTCCTCTTTCCCTAATTTTAGTTATTCCGATCACTCTATCTGCCCAATTCTTTGCATATGACCATCCCTACCTTTTGGCGGACAACCGTCATGTCGCGTTCTATTTGTGGAGGTGGTGGCTTTCTCATACGCAATGTCGTTTATTACTAACTCCTTTGTTCATATGTTCTTTTATCTACATCCGTGAACTATCGTCTCACCTTACACCGTTGGTAAGAATATTATTCACTCTTTGTTCCTTTGCAGTAACCGTTCCGGCTCATCTAATAGAGCCTCGTTATTTCATAATGCCGTTTGTTCTTTGGAGATTATCAGCAAGAACTCCAAATAGACTTTTGGTATTAGCAGAATTATTGCAGGAAATATTTGTTTTCGCTTTCATGTTCTTCCTGTTTATTTTCAAACCTTTTGAATGGTCTAATGAACCGGGTGTAGACCAGCGATTCATGTGGTAGTACTTCTTAATTGTTGTAGATTAGTATGTAAATGCTGAATGGGTTGGCATATTTATGGTAATATGCTTGCAAATAACGGAAAATATAAAACCTTTCTTTAATATCCAAACACTATCATTATAATATACAATAATTTACAAGCTGAGGGGACTCTGGAGAGATATGTCAAAGACAAAAAATGTGAGCGAGATTTAAAAATCAAAGCACCGACCAAAGTAAGGCAACGTGATATCAAGGAGAATGAAGTCATTAAAACATTTATGGGACATCGAGCTACTTCAATGAAAATAAAAAGTTGAGGAATGATATATGTAAAGCTAGATACTTGTGAAAACGACTCGAAATGCCATATTCACCCATCAATTGTACATAACACACGAAATGCTTAATTAATCACCTGGATAGGATTTTGCAGTACGCTTCAGAGGCCCGCTTTAGCTCCCGATGCATAATGAATAAGATACTGGCTTGGAAATTGTCATTTTGAGTGGCAAAGATCTATTATCTTAATGGTTTCAACGGGTACTATGGCTAGAAAGCAAAATACAACAGTCATTTGAAATTATGATACTTAAGTAATTTCCAGATTATATAGATTCACAACTGAAATATACCTAGTTTTCAACAAAACAACAGAAAGACATTCACAATGAAAGGGTATCTTATATTTCAAAATAACAAAAGGTAACAGAAGGTATAATACATTATTAGGTATAGTGAGAAATCTGATCTACCAGCGCATCAATTGACGCTAAACTAGCTGCTTTTGAGCCATGACACATCTGCCGTTGGGCTTGGGGCATAGATTCGGGACAGTGGATAGGATGATATATATGTACCAGGCCAGGTTCAGGCGATCGTATTATTCGTAGCCTTCCATGTTTCACCACCTACAAGACTCGTTTGTCTAATCATAGCATATCCGTCATTTTAAGTTCAGGAGATAAAGTTAAATCAAACAGATTCCACAATAGTTAGGAAGAATGAATGAGTGGTAATTATTTCATATTAAGTACACGTAAATAAAGCCGACAATACAGTGTACTGTGCAAGTTTTTTTAAAGGCGAAGGCTCACCTTTTCAAAAAGATCGACATCTTCTAAACCCCAGCCTTCAATTTTGGTATCGAATCCACCAACTGCAACTAAATCCGCCTTAAATACCAATGTTTGAATAATAAAAGTTATTAACAAGTAGAACGGTAAGTAAAACTTCTTGTGATACCTTATAAAGCGCAGCCAATCCGTAACCGAAATGTCTGAAATATCCTCTCCTTCTACCATAGTGGAAAGCATCAGCCAGTAAGCGATCGTTCTCAGACCAACTCTCTGGAGAGAACTCAGAAAACACAATTGGGAAGTATACCTGAATAGTATCCTGTTATTTGATCTTATCAAATTAATACGTGTTGTACAGACCACTCACTTGCGCATTGAGAATAGTATTCAACCGAACTCGATGTAATGCATCACAAGTGAATAGCATATCAACGTCGGTGAAGAACATGAGTCCATTATTGGGAACTCGTTCAGCACCCTTCATAAGAGCAACACCTCGACTGAAAGGTGCTTTGTCCATCTCGATCACTTCTACGCGCACAAAGCTCTGACGCAATTCCTCAATCGTTGCTCTTAAAATGGCAAAGAGGTTACTTCAAACGTTAAATGAAGATAACGTTGTTAATTTACCTATTTGTAGTCTCATCTTCACTTTCATATAGAACTACCACCAAAGAAATATCACCGGCACGCGCGCAGATGTTCTTTAAATGGCCAGCGAACCTGCAACACTACTTTTCATATTGATAATAAAGGATACATTCTGAAATTTAACGAAATCCAAACCAATAAGAGTAGCTAATACCTTGAAAATACTTCTGCGCGACCTTTCAACGGTAGGATCATATGCAAATGACTATTCTCGTCCGTAAAATTGCTACTTCTACGTAAGTTCGATCTCCAATGTAAATTGATTTGACTTATAAGATAATTTAATAGTTTCCAAACGCAAACCTCATTTTGCGGTCCGAAATTGCTTGCAGTGGGGCGAAAACCTGCTGTACATAAGCATGCCTTCGGACAGACAATGTTGTTCGATGAGGTGGTCGAAATTTTTTGAACCTTAAGTCCTGTTGTGCAACGAATTTATCTATTTCAATATAATTATAAAAAAATTCAGCATATTTAAAACAAGTCGTATGCCATATCATATGTACATTGATCCGTATATATATACATATATATATATACATATACATATATATATATATATCCAAAAATTGGTGCTATGCAGATCAATTATCGCTTATGAGTGAGAACTAATCTACGACAAAATTTCAAGTTGCATATAATTTAAATGACACAGAAATGGAATGGCAGTCAAAATCAAATTAGTTAAAACCAATTCGTCTGTGATTCATAACGATGATGTAGCTTCCTACATAATTATAGTTAATTAGTAGAATAAGTAAATTTTTAGCGCACTAATAAGGATGAGTGATGCAACAACGCATATGCACGTGAACACATACACACCATAAAATCATATCTAACACATAGTCAACTCCGTAACGAGGCTCCACTCGCATATATCCGTATTGTAAACTTTGGAACTGCAAGACTCTGCCTCTTTGACGAGCATTTGAATTGAATTCTTCGAACAGCTGGAAATCATTCACAGTTTAAAGCAATAGAATTCCCATTTTACTGATTTGTAATACGTGGTTTTTTTTTCAAAGTTAATCGCAGAACTATACCTACTATGCCTTTATACCTCACTTCATGTAATTCTTGGGTTCTCGTACATAATTAGTCTTTTGATAAATTATCATACTGCTTTGTACACTAGTTCTTAACATTCCACTCCTGACTATAGTAACAACGTTCTCCATCACTCTTCCAATTCCTATGGTGTATTCCTCCTCACTTCTGTATTCCTCATACTGGATTAAATTTGAAAAATCAATGAGAAACGCGACAAAATGGAAGTTTTGATTGAGAAAAATATTCCTACGTATTTATTGCAGCTGCCGCATTAACAAATGTTTCAATGTTTTTTGAACTTAATAGAAATTTTCGAATCAGAATTTTGAAACGCACAAATCAGAATGAAGATGTTAATACAATTGCACAGCGTTTAAAGTGGGTAAAGAAGAGCAAGAACTAACTTGAGTCACAATATCTCCTATTTCAGTTCTTATGCTCAAGTCTACAGTATGTCGTGGACAATTGACTCGATCGGCACAAAACAGTATTTTATTGTTATTGATATAGTCCCATGGTGTCAAATCACGAGAGCTGAAAATAGAATAAAACATTAGGAAAGTGATTAAGGTCTTAAGACCATTCCATCAGAATTTTCTTTTTACAAAATCGTAAACCATCTGTTGATCCAAGGCAAATACTGACCTACTACCCAAATGGATTTATTAGAGTTAACAATAGATATCACATTGCCAACCTATTTGGTATTATCCGAATCAATGTTGGTTGCTGTGCATCACTGCGCTCTGTTCGCAATGACACAAACCGCGCTCTCAATGCTTGTAGGCGGAGTGCACGGTCATGTATATGTACTCTACGCATAACTGCAGGATCTTTGATGGGATGAACTGTGATTGCTGTCCTAACCTCAGACAAATCACTAGTATATGCCTGGAAAAGTTTGAATTTCTTATATTAAATTATACTATTTCACTTAAATATCTACTTACACGATCTAATATAGTTTATTTAAAATAATTATTAAATTTTTTTCGCTAGAGCATTGAAATAAAAAAGATGACAATTCTTCCCATGCCATCATAACATAAACAAAACATAAGGTAAAATTAGTTTTAGTATAGATTCTTCTGCAGTGTGTAATGCAATCGTCACGCTGTGTTTACCGTGAAAGAGATTGGATTCTCTTGTATATACTAGTTTGGAATCTACAATCTTTACGAAGTCAGTACTGTTTATCTTTGCAGACTTTCTTGGTGTCATTAGTGGTATCTCCAATGACTACGCTACGTACTCACTCCCATACGAACCTAACCAGTTAGTATCTAATTATTATTTGTAAATTTGTTTAAATAAGATTTCATCTAGACACTTATTGTGAATGTGGAAAACATGCAATGCAAAAACACCGGAAAACTTAACACCATTTCTTAAGAATTTTATACAATTGGAACATACTTTTGCAGCTGTTTGATTATTATGGAACAATTTCTGCATTTCGTAGTTCCACGTACAGGCAACACCTACATGTCGTCGGATGCATCTACCTAGCTCAACGTCTTCATGAGATGTTAACAGATGTTCAAGACATGACTTTAAGTGTGGAGATAGTAACCTGAAACAGGTCAACAGGAAAAAAGCTAAAAGTCATTGAATTTCCAAAATCCGTACCGTAAAGTTTCCCTGCTCATTACTACTCCAGGACCACCCATGCAGTAATTATCCGTGGAACCCAGTGCAAGCAGGCCATATTCAGCACTATTGCCCAAACCTGCTTGACCGATAGCATATGCTCTATAGCATACAATGTTTTATGGGTTGCATAATACGAATTGTATGAAATCGCAAATCTAGCCTGGAGGAATCCAGAGAACGTAAGAACTTTTCTAGTTCATCTCCACGTACATACAAATCATCATCTGCTCTAAGGAACCAATCAAATTCATCCAACTGAAACAAGTAGGTAGTTATGATCTAACTGATTAGATTAAACAACAATGTTATTGCTTTTGATCAATCAACCGCTGAATATTTTCAAGTATAATTTGACCAATTTTGGTTCAGGAACATTCGGAAAATTTTCAGGTGTAATGGACACCGTTGATTTATAAATCTGTTTCTATCGATGTTTAATCATTTGAATAATTTCACCAACACAAGTCAGTTGATATAAACAGCATGTAGAAGTAGCAGTAATCATTGATAATCTACTTTTTCACTATCAAAAAGTACAACAATAATGTCATTGTCAGCAGTACACTTTGACGTGTTTGCATCAACATTAACTTGACCAAATTAGCACTAACAACTCAGAAAGCTTCAAGTAACAATAGAATTATATTTACGTCCCTCCACTAACATATTTAGCGATGAATCATCGCAAATTAGAGGAAATTATTCCACAATAACGAAAACGATGACCTTCTAATGGAATGACGATGTAAAAGCGAAATTGGTGCCGAAAACCGGTTGTATAATACATTATGTCTTAAGATTCAGCACAAAGTTGGTAATGTATCGATTCAGTATACCGTGAAGAGCATGGTTTAAACAGAACAATTGAACCCACATAATTTTCCGCCATCCATTTAACCATGGCAAAGCTTTTCTTCTGTGGTGGATATGTGTCGTCCACGCCTTTCAACCGTACTAATGGTAATTCCGGATGAACAGATTCCGTATTTTCGGCAACAAAGAATAAAACCTGAAATCCTTTCATTCAGGGTGTTAACTGCACACTTATGAGTAAATTTTGGAAGTTTTTTGTTGATACATTGAGAAACACTCGATTAAACTTTTGAAGCTACACTCTGAAATTTGCCGAAAACACGCATCCATTGAAAAACATTCTAGAGTGACTAAGCTTGTTATCACATAGTTCAATTAAATTTAGTCAAGCTAAACACGTCTTATTTTTTAAATACGGTATGTTGGAGTGTAGTACATATCCCGAATGAAAGAAAACCCCTCTAAGCAATATTTTCAACGTCAGCAGTGAAAGTTATAGTATTTGTTAAAGATTGTTATATAAACAAGAAAAAATTACGTTATGTTGAGAACTAACTTTGCCAGGAACGTGTTTCGCCCATGTTTTCCACACATTGTAAGCTCGCGTGTCAACATACTTAGCGGCCGTCATTATGCCCATCAAAATAAAACCTGTTCCACGAAGAGGTTTGATGAGATCTGTGCAATCTGATGATTGAGAATGTTTCTGCAGTCGAGCGACAGATGATATGCAGTAACTAGAAGGATTAATGGTTCACTTCATTTTAGGGTGAACAATAGATAATGGCAAATAAATAGACTCACGTTAGTGACAAACCCAAAATTGCACCGAGTAGAGTAAGAAGGATGGGACGCGATACAGGCATAGTGCAGGACTGTAACGAAATTTTGAAAGCCTACTCAAACTTGTAACATACAACCAAAGTTGTAAAAGATGAGATGAAGAGCCAATTTAATCAAATAATTATGAAACAGAAAACGCAGTATATTGCATTATTCCCAACTGAACAACACAATTTATATAAACTGTAATATCTTCACCATAAATTTGAAAAACCTCTCGCTATATAGTCCTATATTTCATTAAGCTGTACTTTTGTACTATAGCGACCGCAGAAGCGTAAGTCAACATCAAGTCAAATAGTAATCGCATGATTAATTTCGGGAACTTACACTTCTGAATTTCATCCGTCCTCGACAAACTTGAAATTAATAGTAGTAAGAGTAATTAGTATATAAGTTCCTAGATGAATGGGGACCAGCCCAACAACGCTGAAGAAACTTCGTCTTCAATGTCGCTTTATCGCTTGTTTTATGGCCTTTAAATATACATCCATGATATGAAATATGGATCCACGGGAAATAAAAAAAAACTCAAACTGTTTATAAATAGGCTAGATCAAAGATTTAAAAAAATAGGACGCAAGAGTAGTACGCCATCATAGCTCCGACAAACATATGATAGTATTACAGAGCGCAGTGCCAAGAGTACGATCTAGGAACAGATGTTCACAACTATAGTCTGCTTGGTCAGTTTTTATCTACGAAATAAAAAGGCAGAGAATTTGAACGACATAGAAAGCACTCGAAAGAATGTAATGTATAAAGTGGAAATAAGAGTATCTCGAAGTTTATAACTTCGCTACTCTATCGCCCTCTCACAATGGAAAAAAATTGCACAAACAGCTTCCACGCGATGATAGAGATAATATAGTTTGAGTAACATTACAAATACAATCAATATATAAAATACAATTTCAGGGCAAAAGATGCAATCTATTAAGTGATGAAAGGAAATGTAGGAACATGGAAAGATGAACTAAAAGATGAAAGCATGATAGTAATCTATTTAAAAAATTAGTTCCGCAAGTATATATATATATATACGTATGTATATGCTGAGACACAGCAAATAACAAAGTCATAAAAACAGATAAATACGAAACGTTTTGAGCATAGTCAGATTACAACAACAAAGTGTTTGACGTTATTAAGAATCACATATTAAGACTCAGGTATTGTAATAACACAAAAAGATAAACCTTTTAATGACCAAAGAGTGACGCTCCTATTACTAATGCACAAATAAACCGTCTAATATCAATAAAAAAGCAGTTCTGAATGACCCGATTTCGCAAATCAATGTCGTGCTGAGGAGAACGACATCAAAATGACCATGAGTAGAGGTATTTTTTGAATGCTAGAACTACTATGCTACTAATTCACAAAAACGAAACAATAAATAATCCATTTGCATTCTGAAGCAATAAGAGAAATACGACGAAGATAGAAAACATCTACAATTATATGGATGAAGACGGTTCAAACAGTACAGAAGCAAAGTTCGCATTTCAATAATATCGAAAATGAGGGCTTTCGGAAGTAACTTTGTCACATTGAAATCACTGAGTAATCTAACGATTTTTATAAAAAATACGACAAAAAAGGATAAAAACAAGAATTTTTTGACGGTTTCCCTTATCAAATTAGGAGAATGCCGTTTTGATTTCAAACAAAGCTAAATGATATAATCAAAATGTATAGAATAATTAAACAAAAGTAGTTTATGGGAACGCGCGAAATTTCGTTCGACATATGCGTGGTCGTTAATCGAGAGCATGTCCCTGACCAAAGGACTAACGAACTGTGCATGATGCAAGCGCTCTCATTTTCCTCGCTAACAATTAATGACCTTTCTTCAACGTACCAATAATCTTTCCTACCACCACATCACTCTAGATTTACACTTTAATCGGAGAATATCGTTTAATGAACGTTTGATGAGCTGTCGTAGAGCACTACAATTAATATATTCAAGGTTTCTATTCCTTTACACACTTCCGTTCACCAGTTTTTAGAAGCACACTTGTATATACTACGCACAATTATAAAACATATGATATATCTTAATAACGCTAAAGCAGTGTCAAATACGATTTTAGTAAGAAAATTGAGAAGAAAAGAAAATTTAAGACAAGTCTCCAAAAAATCTTTTGAAGAACAAAACATACAAGAAAAAGAATCCATATGAAAGCAGATTAGTCTAAGTGATTTAATAAATCACGATGCTAACAACGTTAAAGACACCTTTTCTTCCCTCATAAACTTCAAATGACAACAAATATTTTATTGTTAAACACATACACACATTACATTGAAAAAATACTAGAAATCTCGATGACTAATACACAACAACAAACCACTGCTTTTCTTCATGATCACAAAAAAATTCACATTTCGAGGAAAAAAAAACCATGTAGGCAGTAAGATCGGCGACAGATTGTGAATGAAAACTTGGAGTATTCAAGTATTAGAGTTTAAAAGAGCTTTCTATCTGTAAAATTTCGTTTGCTTTCAGACAGTTGAGAACGATTAAAATCACGATTTATGGTAAAATGTATGAAATTATTCATAACGATCGTAACAAATCCAAATCAAAAGAAATAATTGATTAATGTTGTAAACATTGCTAATAGATCATATAATTGTAAAGTTTTGTAAAAACAAGAGAAAATGAACCAATATCGTTTAAACAAAGCACTTACGATGCATTTATCTCCATTGAAAGATTTTCATCGATTCGTAATTAATCTATATATCTTATGCAAAACCAAACAAAGTATGATCGAGAGTTCTCTAAAACTACTAGATACGTTAAAAAAACTTAATGTAACTTTTTATTTTGCCATTTACATCTTTTTCGAACCTGAACTACAACACCAAATATGCGAAGAATTTGAATTGACAACGTGTATCACAACAACAAATCCGTCAAAGCAAAAACTCTTGTCGCAACATTACCCATTCATAAGAAACGTGATGATAAATCGCGGACGGAAACTAGTTAAAAAAACAATCTACTGTTACAAATTAGTAAATAACCGATTTCTGATTAGAACTGTTATAAGTCATAAGTGATTTCGAATGCTAAATCTCAATTTTGCGTGAAGATTTATCGGAATGGGTGAAATACGTAAGAATGTAAACTAAAAATGAACTACTGATTGGACTTAAGTGGGAGTGGATTTGGAAAGTGACCTCCTAGTTCCGATTTTTTTAAAAATGACTTAATGTGAAAGCGAGTAAACGTTAAGTTTATGTAGGTCGTCGATACATTGATTCATTCAAAAAACAATCTAGTGACTAGAAAGTACATTCGAGATATGCATCGATGTCACTCCAGGCAATCGAACATAAAGTATATGCATCAAAAACGCTACAACCAAGCGAATATAAAGTCCGTCTAAACAGTACATAACAAAGCTATTCTTGCCTTTATAGAAATGAAATATGATCAATAGACAGTAAGAATGTATTCATATTTAAAAACATCACTAAATAAAGTTCTTTGTTAAAATTAAATGGGTAGTAAAGACTACCTGAGTCGTATAGAGCCAGTCGATCAATGATGTTACGAGTAATTTAGAGTTTCAGAGTAGTTCTTTTCATAATTTTTCACGTCACCATAAATCAGTCAAGTATCACGAAGTCATGGAAGTTCTTATTTGAGTCGAAGCGCTTGCCACACAACAAAGTAAAAATTCAATTTAAATAAAGTTATATTGAACAGAAGGAGAATAGACACACAGAAAGCGTCAGTATTCGACTTTGGAACATTCGATGTTAATTGGTAGGTATTTGAAATAATTATTTCTACATTTCTGCTGCATCTACGTGTCCTATTTGGAAGAAGTTGCTCTATCGGATTGTTTACAACAAATTAGTACTTTAAGCTTAATCTTAATTAATATATATTCCTAGTTTAAATTGTAATTAAAATTTCTCAACAACATTTCTCTCAAGTATAACAACCAAGTATGTGAAGATCTAGAGACTATTAAGCAAGCATATAATGATATTTGATTTTATTTGTTGTAAGACTATCAAACGTACTTGAAATGACTTCATGGAATAATTCTTGCCTAACCGATCCGATCGGGGACGTTTACGACTTCTGCTAGTAAGCATTCAAAGCACTTTATTAATTTGATTTCGAGTACATAGTAAGCAAAAATTTCAACGGTTCGGCCACATATATAGTTATTTTTGACTCTAGTTGAATTATCCGTATCAGGATGAAACATGGAAAACATTTCAAAAGGCTATTAATATCACGAAGCTGCTCTTAATCTCCAAAAAACGAGTCCCCTGAATGTTCAATTTCACGATTTCTAAGTTTGAATGAATAATCTACTCCCCACATATCTTATCAGATAGTACTGAGATGTTTATTCTTCTGAATTTTATTTGATTACTTCGAGACCCATCTTCACACGTAATGCTGCGGTCCCCACGGATGATCTTACACTCGTTTCTTTCTCGCGCGTGTGTCGTCTGTGGCGGCGGTCTATGTACGTGGTGCTGCTGGCGCACATGCAGTGTTCCCAAAATCGTTCATAGCTGTAAATAGATCTTGTTTGCCTCCATCACGTCCGTCCATATTGAAGGGGGTTGTTCAGGAGTACGTTTGGAACCTCTTGGGTATCATTCCATAGTTTTTTCCACCATCTTTCGATCCCTCCTCTTATTATATGTCCAACCCATCTATGCTTGGCTCCTGATATTCTGTATTCATATTATTCAGTATCTTGCAGACGAGATAATTTCCGGTACGTACCGCGAAGTTCTGGTCGGCATTGTGTTTGCCTGTTATATTTGAAAAACACTTTCCATGCCACGTATGAGTCGTTCGTAATATCCTTGACGTGGGTGAGGTATCAACTGGGTGTCTCGAATGCGTAGCAAACCATTAAAAGAACTGTAGTATCGAAGAAACGAGCACTTATTTTGGGGTTTCTTAATTGAGCAATAACCCCTTTTAGAGGCTCTAACACAGCTCATGCATCTCTCCTTGTATACAGTTCATATCTCATATAGTTCTTCTTGTTTATAAATCGCTTAAAAATCATTATGACATTTTTATGACATTATTATAACAAAATTGTGACATTCGTAAGATTTAGTTTCTTTAATTCTTTTCAATTATAGAGACAATTCTTGTTAGTACCTTAATAGTATCTTTAAATAAATATGTTATGCGTCTTTGAAAATACATTGGTATGAAGAAATGTTTTGAAAACACTCAGGTAGACTAAACAAATAAGTTTTCAGAAATATCATAGATTTTTTAAATTTATTGCTTTCAACGTTAATGTAACCATTTTTCCAATCCATTGCTATCTATGACAATCGTGGTGCTTTAGGGCATCAGCGTGAAAGTGAATCTGATAATATTACAAGGTGACAAAGGTCCTTAATACAATGGTGGTATTAGGTGGGAGCCGTTCTGATCATTTTTTTTTATATTTGTTTAAATATTATATTGAACATTTGTTTGTTGAGTGGACCGAAATATTATTTGATAAATTTTTTCATACATGGAAGTTATTTGGAAGGAGAATTATAAATCTTGCTTTGTTTGAGTATTGGTTTGCCATATTAACTGATAACTACTCATTTGTAGTGGTTTTCAATTCAATATAGACGTCCATACAGCATTTAAAATTTTTATGGAACTATAATTATGTTTTAAATATTTAGTATGTCATAATGTATGCTCAGTCGAAGTCGAATCACATTACGACGCCATTCGCTCAAGACGACGAGATGAAAAAGATGGTGCAAGAAATAAAGAACCTGATATTAGCGCAAAGACCACCTGTCAGCCGTAATACTCTTAAGATTAAAATGGAATATTGTGGACAAAAACGGTGCATTGAAGTAGAAAGGCCGGTTCCTATAACATTACTTCAAGAAGATGTCCAAAGAAAATATGGATCAAATATCAATTTCTATTGTAAACAGAAAGATGGAACACTTTTGTTCAGTGTGAGAAATCAGGAAGAGCTAGATAGAGCAGTAAAGGTACTAATAATCTTTAAAAAAAATTTCGACTTTTTTTGAATTTCTTAGTTTTCGCATATTCACATTCAAGGCCGTAGATATGTGCTTTTTTTTATGCGATCGACTATACTGGTGAACGTTGCCTGCGATTATTGCTTTCCAAAGATCAATGTTACAGTATAGAAGCTCAATGTCCAGACAAATCTCAAGCAAATTACATTAATCCAATGCAGGTGCGTTTTAATAATACCCGTGATCTTGTCGTTAAATATCGTGGCGTTGTTTGGTTCTTGTTGCTTACAACTGAAGATGTTTGAATTGCCAGCAAGATCTAAACTTTTCGTCTAGGTGCCTTGGTCAAAAAATTGTTCTTCTGGTCGAGTCATTCGTGCTTCTTTTCTCAAAGAATCTGGCAATTCATCATATTCTAGTACTGGTGCAAAAGTGAGTACATCTTGGTCACAACATGTTCCAGTTCACTGGATAGAACTAAGGTTGGCTTCCATTAACTTTTATTTCTATAGGTTTTTGAAATTTTGAACATCATCTTGTTATACCTGGATTTTGTCTTACAAATTCTCAATGTTTCTGTTTCAAGTCATGTTTGAAATTTATGAAAATGCTGGTCATTATGCGCCAAATAAGCGCTGAATAAAATTTATCGAAACGGTTGATTTCTAGGTGTATAGGTAATGGTGCTTTTGGCAGTGTATATCTTGTATATGATGTTGATAGAGGAAGAGATCTTGCATTGAAAAAGGTACCAGTGATACCAGATAATAGGGAAGCTAGTGGTGAAACACCTGGATTGGAATTTGATACGCAGGAACTAGGTGAGTAATAAAAAGATTTCATTTCAGCCTATTGATAATACTATCCACTATTTGAAATTTAGACTGCGCCAAATACGCATTCTTTTATGGTAATATTAAAAGAACTTTATGATTAAGAAAAAATCTTATTTTTCATAGTCTATTTTGTTCATGTGATATATGGAGATATTTGCGCAGTAGTTCTTTTAAAACTTCGCTAGTTAGTACTTTTAGAAAAGAGTTTAGGAAGAGTATTAAGGATACTATTCTATTGGTTTTGTTTCCACTTAGTTCATTAACAACGTTAATGTCTTCATCTACCATATGTATTAGGAATTTACTGATTAACTAACTAAATATACATATGATGTATTTTCTCAGCAAACTGGGGTATAATAGTCGTAATGAATTTGATTAAATAACATTTAGATCGGCTTCAGCATCCAAGAATTGTGCAGTATTTGGGTGTTCGGAGGTTAAGTGACATGAATCTTTTATTTATGGAATATATGACTGGTGGTTCATTGAAGGAGCATATCACTAAAGTCGGTAGCTTGTCGAATCCAGTAGCGAGGAGATATGTTGCACAGGTATTCGGCTAAATCAATAGATAGGGATTCTTGATCTGCAACAGGACTCGTTTAGTCGGTGATCATGCATGTTATAGGTATTAGAAGGGCTTGCTTTTCTTCATAAAAACCACATTATTCATCGAGATATTAAGTCAGCTAACATTCTAAGAGATTCTCTCGGAAACGTCAAAATAGCTGATTTTGGCTCGGGAAAAAAATTGCAGAACATGACAAATCGACGTGGAGTATTTCATAGCACAATTCATTACACAGCTCCTGAGGTAGGGAAATTTTTTAATTTCTTATTGTGTTTTCTTCATAATCATTTTGTGAACGATGAGATTTTCTTCCTTAAAACTGACTAGAACTTGAATGCAATGTAAATTAGGATATTCTTTAAAATCACGAGAGATTTTTCTTTGATTCTACTTTGAAGTATCTGTAAAGTACCACCTTTTTTGCTTTTGCAAATTATTTCGTGAACCATTTGTATTCACAAGGTAAGAAATCACATAGGTTTCCTGTTCACATAATTGTATTTTTTGATCTGGATAATTCCATGCCATGCAGGTGCTGCTCGGTAAAACTCGCTATGGTAAGAAAGCTGATGTTTGGAGTGTTGGAGTGACTTTGGTTGAAATGCTAACTGGAGAAGTGCCTTGGAAAGAGTTCGAACCAATGGCAGCTATGTTCCAGATTGCCTTTGAAAAGCCTCGCGTCATAGTAGGTTTTATTGCACAATTGACATAGATAAAAATTTTCTTCTAAAGGTAACATAAAATATTAAATTGGTAGCTACCTACGACGGTTGAGTCAGTAATGGCTGACCTTTGTCGTTGTCTGATGAACAAGAATTTCGACGAGAGACCAACGGCTAACGAGGTTTTGTCGAATCATCCTGCTTTCAAAGCGTAGTACTATATATGTATTATTAGTATGGTTTTCATTCTCATTGTCATGTCATTTGTGCTTCTTTTTATGGGTGACTTTTAAAAAGTACAAGCAAAGTTTTCGATATAAATTCTTTTTGAAGTTTTCATCGTTGCCTTCTGTTTCAATCCGTGGTTTTATCCATTTTTCAACTACATCAATTTTCAATCTTGCCTCACCTTAATAGATTTTGTTGTATTGCTTCCATTTGATTCAGTCTATTGTAAAACGGTATAAAGTAAAAATATTATGATAAGTCAATCGAAAATCATTACAGATCTGAATAAATTTGTATAGCACGTTTTTAAATATTGTAATTAGCCCAGCGGTATATATTCCACAGGTTTTCCTGCTGTATTCTTACACCACGATATCTTGCAAATTTGATCTTTGATTTCGCTCTTGGCATTTTACCTATGATCAATAACCTTCATAAAATTTATTCAATAGTCTGTATAAACGACAAGTAGTAAGAAATTTGTCGATGCACTATTTCTTTGCTTTTGAAGCTAGGCAGCGTTTCCTAAAGATTTTTCGCAAAATTGAGCACTTGGGTAGGGATCCTTGATCATACATTTAAGTGAGAGAGCAACATATTTGGAGTGCGGTGAAAATTTCATGTAGTTCTAGTGACCTTCCATCTCTTAAAGAATATTAGTTACTAAATTCTTAATTTAGTAAGCAGCTATGCTTTCAATTTTTCGCTTACTGTTTGTTATTTTTTGTTCCAGTCCATTTATGGTACACTATTTGAAGCATTGCTGTGAATGGATGTGCTTGGGACATTAAAAGAAACGATAGTTAACGTTCAAAACGAAATCTCTTCAGGGTAGGTAGTGAAAAATTGAGAATAGAAAGAGTAAAACCTCATCTTTCTTAAAACATCTTTAATTGACTTCTTCTTATTCAATTTCTTCCGAAATGTCTCTTCATATTTTATTTTGCGTAATGTAGCCAACCAGACCCTTAGTGATTCTTGAGATTTTCTTTTGCTGATTTTACGTTTACCTATTCCAGTGTTGAGCGATTGCGGTTCAACGTTACGCCGTTACTGGCAGCAGAAAAAAAGTGAGATGTTAAGTATTTATGACAAAGAGACAAAACAATATGATTCTTTTAAAAAATGTAATTGAAAAGGGATAGAAAATGGCGTTGAATTAGTGTTGAGAAAAGAATGGTCAACGTTAAGGTTGCCGAAAAAGAAAGAGTTATGAAACTTGGTAGCGTAGTATAATAACCATGAGCTTTGAAAAACCATTACATTTTGATGGACGTTTTTTTGCTTTTTGAAGTATTTGTTAGTTGCTATATATGAATTCCAATATATAGTAAAGGGATGTTAGCGTTAGAAATTTTGTTGCAATCATTTAGTTTGTAAAAAATAATTGCAGGATTTCTAGTTTGCAAAAAATTAGCGGGATTTCGCAAGACTTTCTTATCCAAGAAGAAAACATGTCAAGAAGTCCTTTTGTAGTCACTCTACACTTCAAGAAATTCACAAATGATATCCAGTTCTATCCAGTCAATTTTTTTTGTTATTAGAAAAATTTATAGATGACGCCAAGCCTCAACAGTTTAGTTCTTGAAAATTTAATGGAAGACTAGAAAAAAAGAACAGATAATTGTTTAGAAGAGAGAAGCGTAGACTCTTCACGGAAGTACTGTATTCAGAAGTGAATTTAGATCTGTGTCAGATGCCGTGGAAGAAATAGTAAAGACGACGGCAGGTAGTGAAATGCTGTTTAAGTGAGTTGATATCATCTCATATTATATGGAAAAAGTAAGTCATAATTATAGGTAATTGTTGCCTAAAACTATTTAGAACAAAATTTTTGACGTTAAGAAGAGATTTCAGGATTTTTGGACATTTTGTTTATTCCTGCTTTTAAGATGTTTTATTACGTTTCATCATGTATGTTTCATTATGAACTCATGACAATTGTTACAAATATGAAGATTCCGCTCATAGAAATAGCTGCTGTCTCTTCAATTGTTGAATTAGTTTGATCCAGATAGATAAGTAAATTTATAACCGAATAATTTGTTAGTTGAGTTTGTGAATTCCTGCCGCATTTTGTGTGAAGCATGGTTGTTTGCTATGTCATGCGTTGAGATCATTGTCTGTTAAGTAACAGTTCAGCACTTTTCATTTTTCTTAATTCGCATTCTATGATCATGTTAATTGGTCTCTGATGTTCTAAATCAACTAGAATTTCGATATTTTTCTGACATAAGTGCTCGGATTTGTTACTAAGGTTATTGAGTATGTGTTTTAGAAGAAAAAATTTGACAGTTAAAACAATTCAAACACACTAGATAAGATAACATACCGGATATGTATGGGTGCGTGTCCGAGTCCTGTCTGAAGTTCCAAGTTTTGCGATTAAGTGTCATTACGAATATTAGATAAGCTTTGCAATACCTAATCCAAGATTTTCAGTCAATCATGTGGTAAGGTATTGTGTGCCGTTCACTTTTGTTTCGAACTTCATTTTAACTATAGTCCGAAACATGGATTTTATAATTAATAATAATTCATTAGTTAAGAAAATTAATCATGAAACAGTCACATGTTTTCCCGCTGTTACTACAAAACAATGTTCATTTTCTATCTATATGACATACAGATTTACCTTTATTTTTGAGCGGAAAATTATATGCTATGAAATTAAAATTCCTTAAGTAGAATGATGAAATGCATTTTTCTGTTTCATCATTGTTCGTCACATATTCCTGTCCGCGCGCCACACGATAACCCACCCACCTATATTGATTGATTACCAATAGAGATAAAGAATTTGTTTATTCATATTCTCTTACAAATATGCTTTTAGAGCTAGAACAATCAGATTGTATCGTTTTTGGTTGATAGAACGTTCAATATTTACAATGATTGTATTGTTAGGTGAAAAGTAAATAAGTGTTATTTCGTGGAAAATTGTTTTAGAAATTAAAAAATGGAAATTTCTTCCAATAACATTTAATATTTGCATAGAAGGGGCTCAGTGGCTCAGTGGTGGAGGTGCCGCAGCGACACGCCGGCCGATTCAGTTCGTGGCCGCCCCCCAGGCCTACCAAGCCCGCCATCCCTCCGGGGCCGGTAAATTG